>WBMY01006365.1:193094-233650 GCA_013397315.1 Donacobius atricapilla | reverse complement strand
AAAAAAAAAAAATCATAAAATCCAGTGCTTCTGCATACTGTGTTATGTTACAGTCCAGTTTTGTGTGCTTTACTACACAGTTTGGTTACAGGACTTCTGTGCATTGTAAACATAAACAGCATGGAAAAGGTTAAATACCTGTGTTCAGATTGTAAGATCTAGTCCGGACTTGCTGTGTATATTGTAACGTTAAATGAAAAGACAAGCCCTTTGTATTATAGTCATGCAGTCTTATGTATGATAAACAGTTGAATAATTTGTCCTCAGACTCTTTACTGTGCTTTTTAAAAANTTACTGTGCTTTTTAAAAAGGAAAAAAAAAAAAAAGGCAAAAAAAAAAGAGAGACATTTAAGGAAAAAAAAAACAAAAAATGTAAACATAGTAAGTCTTCCTATGCAATTAACCTACTCCAAGCCATGGTATGGTAGGTATAATTATACTATAATATGTAAATAGCAGATACGTTGAAACAGACTTAAAAATATGAAAGTAAAAGTTGGAGGCGTAACAGCTAATTTGGAGTTTTTAATTGAAAACCAGCGAGGTCTGCAAATCACTGATGTGTGAACACAGCTCTGCTTGATTCTCATGGAATGTGCTTGCAGTTGGAGTTCTTTAATCCTCATCCCTTAGTCTGGGTGTTCTGGTGTGCTCTGCAGCTTCCTGCCCATCCCAGACCAGCTGGTTTCGAGGCCATGGAATGGGGTTTTGGGAGTGGCCAGAACCCAGCCCAGTCCCTCCAGTGTCACCAACTCCCTGGCTTTGGGTGCAGCAGGGCCTAGATTTGAAAACGCTGATTTTCCTGTAGGTTCTGCCAAGTGGGAGGAGTTCTCCGTGTGTCTGGAGGGATTCAGCCAGGTTATTTCCAGGCTCCCAGTCCTCCTTCAGTTCTGGCACTGCTGAGTTACAGAGCCTGGCAGAACGACGAGTTTGAAACTTCCACGTAAAAATACCTTACCTTAACTGACCTCCTTAAATCCTTTAACTGTAAAGCTCTTACTGAAACCTCAGATGTTTCCAAACCCGTTGTAAAAGCTGGAATTGCTGCACACAGCCCCTGGGAGTGGTGCCAGTCCTGCTGTGTGCGTGCAGGAGGGGTGGCTACGTCCTTGAACCTCTCACTCGCTTCCTTGTCTGTTTAGCCCTCCCAGGACTGCAGTTTTCAACCTCTCGGCCTCAGTTCTTTGCATTAAAAGATTGTAAATTTGGATGATTCTCCATCCTGATTTGCTCACTGCTTTGGGAATGGCTGCTCTGCCAGGATTTAGGCTCCCATCCTGTAAGTACAGTGGTGTCTGGAGGGGCCTGGGTGCCACAAGGGTTGGATTCACTTGGAAATGTGACTTCATCTCCATTAGTTACCACTCTGCCATCCTTGTTTTCATCACACCATCCATGTGCTTATATTTTATCCTGAACAACTGAAAAAAAAAAAAAGGGCTTTTGAAGATCCTCTGTGGAAGAATTGCTGTTGAAGCCCATCAGGAACATCCTTTTTTAATGAGGGAGTGAGTGAAAACTCCAGCCTGGTGACAGAACATGCTGTGTTGGTTTATAGAACAAATCCATCCCAGGAAGATCAGCCTGGAACTTCTGGATAGAAAGGAAGTGTCTTTCTGGTCAAAAATACGCAAGGAAGTGACTGCAGAGTAGAGTTACTGCTGAGAGTTGGTCTCCTGAGGGTAGCTGGTGTTTAGCCTGAGTTTTGTATAATTCATTTATTGGAATTCTCTCGGGGGGCCCTTGTGGCTCTGCACAAGTCCCTGCCAGGAGGGGACAGCCGGGGGGGTCGGGCTCTGCTCCCAGGGAACAGGGACAGGAGGAGAGGGAACGGCCTCAGGCTGGGCCAGGGCAGGCTCAGCTTGGGCAGCAGCAGGAATTTCCCCATGGAAAGGGAGCTCAGACCTTGGCAGGGGCTGCCCAGGGAGGTTTGCAGTGCCCATCCCTGCAGGTGTCCCCTGGAGGTGGCACTCAGAGCTCTGGGCTGGGGACAAGGTGGGCATCGGGCACCGCTGGGAGCCTGGGCTGTGAGGGCGCTTTTCCAGCCTCAGGGATTCCCAGATTCTGTGATATTTTACTTGGAGTGATTCATGTTAAACTGCACAATACCTGCCCAGCAAAGGAAGGCACCCGGTCAGACTGGTTTTCTGTTCTGCATCCCTGTTTTTGTGGTGTTCTACAGAAACAACTTCATGCCGGAAATCTGCAGTTGGTTTTTAGTTCTCCACCTCGTGATGACTGTGGAGCTGTTCCCTCCTCACTGATGAAGATGCCTCGATTTGATTTCAGCAGTTCTCCATAGGAGCCCTGGCAAATTTACGGGATCTGAGGGTGTTTGTAATTGCTGTTCATTACGTTTTATGGCCGATGTTCTGGATCATCAGAGTTAATCACAGCTGGGGTTGTTCAGCCTGGAGAAGGCTCCAGAGAGACCTCAGAGTCCCTTCGAGTACCTAAAGGGGCTCCAGGAGAGTTGGAGAGGGACTGGGGACAAGGCATGGAGGGACAGGACACAGGGAATGGCTTTCAACATTAGGGAGCTGGATTTAGGTTAAATACAAGGAAGACATTTTTTACCAGGAGTGGTAAAACACTGGCAAAAGTTTTGAATCTGCCCCTGGATCCCTGGCAGTGCCCAAGGCCAGGTTGGACACTGGGGCTGGGAGCAGCCTGGGACAGGGGAAGGTGTCCCTGCCCATGGCAGGGGGTGGAATGAGGTGATCTTTAATGTCCCTTCCAACCCAAAGCTTTCCTTGATTCTGTTAAAAATGGGTTAAAAACTTCTCAAATCCGTTGTGTTATCGCTGAGTCCTGCTGAGCACTGACTTATGAATCTCTTGCAGAATCGTAGGAATTTTAAGAACTTCTTGAAACTTCGTTTTATGGGTATTGCTTGTGGTGTTGAGTAATTAAAGAGGAGCATGGCTAAGGTAGGAGAAATTAATAACCAAATCCCCCTCGTGTAGGCCTCCCCTTGAGAAAGGGGATGGATTTGATGGATGTCAGTTGTCCAAAACCAGTGAGTTAATGGTTGGAAAATGAGATACAGAAAATTAAATACGGAATTTGTTTGTTCTGAAGAAACTAATGGAGGATCTCAAGCAGAAAATCCAAAGAAAAGAAAAATCTTTCTTCAGGATCTCTCTTCCCCGTCCCCAGCTGGGGATGTCTTTACCACTTCCTGTCGTGTTTCAAAACTGTCTTTTCCTTCAGATCCTCCTGCCAGGCAGCTCAGGCAGGAATCCAGGACCCCTTCCCATCAATATCAGCAGCTGGTAGATGGAATTAGTAGTTTGGAGACTGCAGGGATGGTGATGATGATGATGATGATGATGATGATGATGATGATGATGATGATGATGATGATGATGATGATGGAGTTCCCTTTACCCAAGACAGGAAGAAAGGCTCATCCTGAACGGAGCACATTGAGCTAAACTCAACAATGCCTTTCCTAATTTGTGCTCGAAGGAAGGTCCCGTTTTGGAGACCTTTGGAGCCAAGAGTGAGCTGAGGGAATTCAACCATAGAATCATGGAATGTTCTGAGTGGGAGGAGCCCAGAGGGATCATCCAAATCCAGCTCCTGTCCCTGCCCAGAGCCCCAGCAATCCCAGCCTGGCACCCCTGGCAGCGCTGCCCAAAGGCTCCTGCAGCTCTGGCAGCCTCGGGGCCGTGCCCATTCCCTGGGAATTGAGTTCTCAAAGCTTGAGTGTCACAGCCTCAGTGACCTGAGAAATCCGGGAATCTCAGGAGCCAGGGCTTGGAAAAGCAGGGATGTCACAGTTCCTTCTCGGGAACAGTGACAGAGTTTTGTCAGAAGTCCAACATTGGATCTTTGGCTAAAAGGATTTTAATGCCCTTTTCATTTGCATTTAAGTTGGAGCTGTAGTTCGTTTCCCTCTTCAGGAACACTTCAGAGTCTTTTCTCCTCCCCTCCTAAATTCCTGTCCTTTCTCAGTGCTTCTCCTTCCCCTTCCCTGACTCTTCTGCCCCTTCCTACACTTTTTCTCCCTTTTCACATTTTTCCCTCCTTTTCTCATCTTTCAGCTTTGAACTTTCCCTCTGCTTTTCTTTCCCCGCTTCTTTTTCCATGTCTTTCTTCTTTCCCCACTGCCTTTCCCTGCTTTCTCTCCTCTGTTGCTTTCCCAGTCTTTCTGCTTTTCCTTCTTGGTGTATTTCTTTCCTTTTTCTGCTTATTCTCTTTCTCTCTTTTCACAGCTTTTCTTGTTTCTTCCTTGCTTTTGTTTTCCCACCATTCTTTCCATGTTTTTTCTTGCTCCCCCTTCTGTGCTCTTCCCTTCCTTTCCCTCCTTCTTTCCCTTTGGGTTTCCTTCCAAGTCTTCCCATTTTCCCCCTTTTTCTTCTTGGTGCTTTCAAATTTTTCCCTGCTTTGACTTTTCCTCCCTTCCCTTGCGTTCTCTTCCATTCTTTTTTCTGGATCTTTCAACCCCCCCCCCCCCCTTGATTTGCATTTGCTTTCCCTGCACTTTGCTTTCCTTTTAGGTCTTTTCCCCCTCTTTTTTCCAATCTTTTCTCTTTTCCCCTTCTTTTTCCCCCCATTATTTCAATAATTTTTGGGTACTTCTGTGCTTCCTTTCCTCATTTCAGTGCTTCTCAAATTTCGTCCCCCTTCTTCCCCTACTTTTTTCCCAAATGTTTTCCAGGTGCATTTTGTCTTTCCTTTGCTCATTTTTCCAGCTTTTCCCTGCTTTGACTTCTTTTCCATTTTCCCCCATCTGTTCCATGCTTTTCTGGGTAATTCAATTTATTTTTTTCCCCTCTTCCTTCCTTGCCTTTTCCTTGCTTTTCCATTCTTATATTTTCCTTTCTTTTCATGCTGTTATTGCCACTCCCTATCCTTTTCAATCCTTAAGAGACTTTTCTCTGCTTTTCAGGTCCTTTCCTTGCTTTCCCCTTCCCTTTCCCCTACTTTTCCCATTCCCACTGCCTGCAGTGCTTGACTTAATTTTCACTGATTTTTCAGGTATTTTCCTTCTTCTCCCCTCCATGAAAAGATTCCTTTACATAACCCTCATGATTCCCTTCTTNAATTTTCACTGATTTTTCAGGTATTTTCTTTCTTCTCCCCTCCATGAAAAGATTCCGTTACATAACCCTCATGACTCCCTTCTTGATATTTTCCTTTCCCTTTCCCTTTCCCTTTCCCTTTCCCTTTCCCTTTCTTTTTCCTTTTTTCCTTTTTTCCTTTTTTCCTTTTTTCCTTTTTTCCTTTTTTCCTTTTTTCCTTTTTTCCTTTTCCTCTCTCTTTACAATCCTTGTAAGTTTTCCTACTTATTTTCACTCATTTTCAGGTCTTTTTTCTCCCCCCGTCCTTTTCTTTATTCTCACTTCTAAGGAAGGAAGGAAGATCCTTTTTTTGGTGCTTTTTTCCCCTATATAATTCTGATTAGATTCTACTGGACCTGTAAATGCTCCATTACTGCTTTTTAGTTCTCTTTCAACTATTTCCCCATTTTCTGTTTAGTTTCTTGTCTTTATAACCTTTTGTTTTACAGGTGTGAAAATGGCTGAGAGAAGTTTTCTCCCTAAATTGAAAATTTCCTAAGGAAAAAGGGTTGCCCAGGGAGAAAACTTGGGAATCACAACCTCTCCTGGTGCAGAGCAGAGCTCTCATTTTCATTTTCCTCCTGGGAGGTGCTGAAATCCAGGCTTTGCTCATTTTCTGTATCCTCACCAGACATTTGGGAAGAGGGTGGTGGCAAATCCCATAAATGACGTGGCGAACTGGGACAAAGTTCATGAAAGCTGTGAGAAACCTGAGAAACCTCCCCAAGGCTGGAATCCAGGGAATGGCACGTGGGATAGCTGCAGCTCCATGGAAAGGCCCAGGGGGAAAGGATTCAGAGAAGAAAGGATGGAGGTAATGGAGAGTGGGAAGACTCGGGCTGATTATTTAATGAGAAAAGGAAAAAAAAAAACCCATGTAAAAATTAAAAATACCCCTGGTGTGGTGTAGTCAGACCTACACAACTTTGTGAGGTGAAACTGTTTTGCTTGAAAAGCTGAAATGGAATGCAAATTGCAAGTGGCAAAGTGGCACAATCCAGACTTTCCCATGTGATGTAAAAACTCGCTGCCGTGAGTCCCGCTGGATCCACTGGAAAAGCATCCGGGAGCTGATGGATCATGGTAAATCACAACACAATGAAGAGAACAGGCACCCTCAGCCCTAATTGCTGAAGGTTAGGAAAAACTTCCTGGCTACTTCCAGGCACAGAAAGTGCAAAAAATCATCCGTGCTGCCTTTGGAATTGGGATGCTGGGGAGAAGATCCTCCAGGAGATCCTGATCCCATGGAAGGGCTTCCCTGGGGCTGCCTGTCCTGCAGCTTCTCCCTCATCCCAAATCCAGGTCCAGCCTCAGCTGCACCACAGAAGAAGCTCCTTGTCCCTCTTTTTTTTTGAATATTGGCCAAACATTCCCAGCTGGGAGCTGGAGCAGGTGTGTTTTAAAACCCAACCAAGGATTTAAGAGGGGTAACAGGAGAAGGAGGCAAAAGCAGATCTGAGCAGTCTCATTTCTCCCAGCTTGTTTTTCCTCGAGTTTGGAAATATTCTGACCAGTAACTCTCCATCATTATCTGAAATAAACTTCACTCTGGCTGGGTGGAAGGGCCTGCTTGAAAAACATTACAAATATTTAAGATGCAGTGGGTTCTTGACACATCTGACATGGTCTGTCCAGGTCTAATTTTAGCTGCTGCTCTGCCAGCCCTCATCACTCCCAAATTCTGAGCCTATGTTTAGAAGCAGCAGCCTTCCAAATTCTAATGGGCCTCATGCTTTGCATTGAGGCTGCAGAAGTTAAAGCCAATTAAAACAAGTGCCTCAGCATTCAGTTCTTTTCACGTTCAGTCGGTTTAGCTTCACTTTGAGGTGTTAAGGGAAAAATCTGAATGAAATCTGGTTTGGCCTGGGACACTGACGGTGCATTTATTAACCGGGATGATGTTTGTTTAATCCCACACACACCTCGTGGGATTTCCCCTCAGGTATTAATGCAGGAGATGGAGAGAATATTCCTTACCTGTGCCTTCATCCAGGGCAGTGTGAGCAGCAGGAAAGGGATTGGGATTTTGTCCCTGTGCCCTGCTCAGGTGAGAGCCCACCTGCAGAGCTGCCCCAGCCCCGGGGCCCAGCCCAGGGAGGCCGTGGAGCTGCTGGAGAGAGCCCAGAGGAGGCAGCAGGATGAGCAGAGGGCTGGAGCAGCTCTGCTGGCAGGAAAGGCTGGCACAGCTGGCATTGTTCAGCCTGGGCAGGAGAAGCTTTGGGCTGAGCTCAGGGTGGCCTTGCAGGGCCTGAAGGAGCTGCAGGAAAGATGGAGAGAGACAATGGCCAAGGCACGGAGGGACAGGAGCCAGGGAATGGCTTCAGACTGAAAAATGACAACTTTAGGTGGGATGTTGGGAAAAAATCCTTCCCTGTGAGGGTGTTGAGGCCCTGGCACAGGGTGCCCAGAGCAGCTGTGGCTGCCCCTGGATCCCTGGCAGTGCCCAAAGCCAGGCTGGACACTGGGGCTGGGAGCAGCCTGGGACAGGGGAAGGTGTCCCTGCCCACTGGGTGGGCTTTGAGGTCCCTTCCAACCCACACCATTCCATGATTCTCTGGAAGGAAATGTCTTTGGACACATCCCCTCATGGTGGGGAGAGTAAATTCAGGTATGTGCAGCCTCTTCCCTCTGCTCTGGACTGATGGTGACCCCTGATTTTTATTTTTGTGCGTGGGAGGAGGTTCAAGGCTCTGAGCTGATTCTTGACAATGAAGCTTCAGACAAACTCCTTCTTTTTCTGAGTTACGAACCAAACAAGAAATCTATGGTAAGGGAGCTTTTTATAAAAGATTGGTTCAGTCTTGTATCTTTTTGGTTCTGTTGGAATAATTTCCCTTTTGGGCGCAAACTGACCCAGCAAATAAGGCAAATTATTGTAGTTCTGCTGGATGGGTGTCCCTGCTCCTTCCCTGTGGAAGTAGGGAAAGTAGTGAGGAGTTTGTGACTTATCTCAAGTAAAGAGACAAAGGAAAAGCTCACAAGACTCTGCTGAGGAAACAAAAAACCCATAGCGCAGCAGTTCTGGACTTTTCCTGGGTGTACTATGGGCAGAAAAACTTCACAAGGCTGAATTCCACAACCTGGGAAAACCAAAGAGAAGTTTTGATGTTCATTAGGGAATTTTAAAAGCTCCAATGCAGCCAAAGTGGATTTCGTGCTGTTTCTGGGGGCAGGAAGGCAAAAAGCTCTAACTCAGACCACGATGCATCAGCAGAACATAATTCCAGAAGGGGAAGGCACAGTTGATGGATCAGATAAAGTGCAGAGGCTGCAACTGTCAACACAGAAATAACTGAGAGTGGATTTGAGGTAAGGGATACGAAGGAGGAGCAGCTATTAATAATGAGGAGACATCGAAAAAATCCCGCGGCCGCCCGGGGTGGGGAAACCTGAGAGCACAAATGCTGCTGGAAGGATTTGTAAAAATAGCAAAGGCATCTTTGCAGGGGATGCTTCTCAGTCGTGCCACTGCAGGAATGGAATACAAAATGCAACTTTCTAGGGCTGGAGGTCCCTTAAAAGATTTCTGGAGCTGACCAAGCCCACGGCAGAGGAAAAAGCTCGGAGAAACAGCTGAGCTGCTGTATCAGGTGACTGGATTTGATCCAGGGGGGAGAGCAGAAGCACTTGGGCACATCAGTCAAGAGTGGAACGTGATGGGAAGAGAGTGGAGGGGATAAAGCACAAAGAAAGTGAAGAATTCGAGGGAGCCACAAAAAAGAAAAGAATAAAACCCTTATGAAATCCATCCACCTTCTCATGCAATTATGATTTTTTAATAGGCAAGGACAGGGATTTTCCCAGTCTTTGAGACGGGGTGAGAATATGGAGGAAAAAAATGAGTGGAAAAGGGAACACCTGGCTGGTCTGGGTAGTAACAGGGGTTTTTCCATGAAGTGCAGCTGAAGGAAGAGTCTGGATGAGAGCTCCATCTTTTCATCCCAGTCAGAATTAAATCTCTCTGCATGATTTGAGTGTCTCTGACTGATTTGCACTTTATAGGAGAAACATTTACCAAAAAAAAACCCCACTTGCCTCTCCTTTTCAGTATTAATACAAAAATCCGGGATGTCATGGAGGTGGTGGAGTCCCTGTCTGTGGGAGTGCTCAGGAGGAGTCTGGAGGTGGCCCTTGGGGACAGGGTTTGGGCTGATGCTGGTGCTGCTGGGGTGGCACTGGGGGATCCTGAAGATCTTTCCCTCCTTGATGATTCCATGTGAAAATGATAAACTGTGAACCAGTGATAGCATGGACACTTCCAAGTACTCCAAATCTTAAAACATTCAGAGGAAACCACCAATTTTCATGGACCAGAACAATACCGGGCATAAAAAATTCCTCTAGAAATGAATTGTTCCACATAAAACCTCCCTGTATTTCCTGCTGTTCACCGAGAACCACCAGGACTTCTCCAAACCAGCAAAATTTTCTTTATTTTGTTGTTGTTGCTCCAAATAAACCGAATTTACCCGGAATGATTTCAGCCAGCTCTGCTGATGGCTCCTGCTCCTTGCATGACCTCCTCCCTCAGGGGCTGATCCCGTGGGCACCGGGAACAGCCTGGCCCTGGAATGAGGCTGGAATTGCTCAGAGGGGAGCAAACTGGCAGCTCTGCAGCCCACCCTGCTCCATGGAATCCAGGGATGTGTCGTTCACCAAACCAGAAGGGTTTGAGGCCATCCCACAGCGTGCTGAGCAGCTCTGGTGCCACTCCCAGGCTCTAATTTGGGAAAGGAATCCCTGCACCCCACCGACCTCAACGCACGACTCTGCTCCTGAGCCTGAACGCCAAATTTCCTGATTTGGTGTCACGACAACTTCAATTCCCAGAGAAAAAAAAAAAAAAAAAACAAAAAAACCCAAAAACCCAAAAAACCAAACACCCTCCCCCCTCCCCCAACCACCACAAAACAAGTAAGCAAACCAACCAACAACACCCCCAAACAAAAACAACAACAGAAAAATCCCAAAGAGCAAAAACAACCAAACAAACAGAATTCAAATACTGATAAAAGTGTTGCTTTCTTGTTCTTCTTCCAGCACATTTTAGCAAAACATTTAACAGCAACGTCACTGTGTTAATGCAAATAACATATTCCTGTTGTCTGGAGGGTGTGGGTTCATGATCTCTTTGTATAAAGGCAACTTTTCCCTGAGTTTTGTGCAAGTTGATGATTTTCCATGAAAAGTTAGTGATTCTTTTTGCCATCTTTGTCCCTTTTCCAGGAGTTAACTTGTGTGATGTAAAATTCAGTGTGAGGGATTAATAATCCGTTGACATCATATAAAACTCTATCTGAGTGCACTCAGTGCTTTAATAGCAGCAAGGGACTGAATAATACAAAATGCTCTTTCTCCTTTTTTTTCCACAAAAAAAAAAATCTCAGGGCCTGATTTTCAGTTATTATTATTTTAAACGTATTAGACCTCAGATGTGGGGCTTGGTTTGTGTTTTAATGATTCATAATACCAGGATTGAGGCATTTTTTCTAGAAAAATAGAATTTGCTGAAATTCTTACCCATTTTTCATGATTTTTATCAAGAATAGTTGGAATCCAATCTGAATATTGAATGTAGAGATTGGTGCTGTGCAGGAGTTTGACCTCCACATCTATGGAATCACAGAATCATTTGGGTTGGAAAAGGCCTTAAAGCTCATCCAGTTCCAGCTCCTTCCAGTTATTAATTTTTAAAAATTTTTAAAAATTATTTAATCCCCCAGCTTTGTCTGCCCTGGCAATTATTGATTATCAGGCTGTCAGCTCCAGGTTTCTCTCCAGTCCGTCTTTGCCTTGTCCAAGGCTCCCCTGTAGTTCAGATAAAGTTCAGCCTCTGGCCTGGCAATTCCTATGTCAACGAACTTTCAAATAATCCACAATTTTCAACGTTTGGAAAAAGCTGAAAAGCAGCCAGAATTTTGGAGAACAGAAGAATCAGCTCATGGAAAAATAAAAGGACTTTGATTTTTGTTTTTTTTTCCTTTGTGTCTTGGGTTGCAATGCAAGGTGTGACCAGCAGTTTGTATTCTGTTTCCAGCTGTTAAACCAGGTGGGTTTAGCAGGGCTCTTTTTCCCTTCCAGGACCCACCCTCCCCCCAGGGGATCTCTGCTGCTCAGGGGCCATCCAGGCTCACTGCATGGCTGAGAACATTCCATCATCCATGGGGAGAGGCTCCGCCCAGGGGGAGGAGCCCAGCATTCCCACCTGGATAAACCCTGAGCTCCAGAACCCCAGCACAGCCTGTCTGCACTGGATTGCCAGAGGAAAACCGGACCCACCTCAGCAGCGCTGGGCCTTCAGAGGGAAACTTCACCCTCCTACAGGATCATTGCTCCAACAGAGCCACTTCTGGCACTGCAGGAGGGCTTGATTGGGCTGCTGCCAACACCCTGAGCAACGGGGTGTCAGGCTGTGTTCTGGCTCTGTCAGGGTTTTCTGTTTGTTTGCTTTTTTTTGTACTACTGCATTTTATTTTAATTTTCCTAGTAAAGAGCTGTTATTCCTATCCCCATATCTTTGCCTGAGAGCCCCTAAATTCCAAAATTGTAATAATTCAGAGGGACAGGATTTAAACTCTCCATTCCAAGGGAGGCTCCTGCCTTCCTTAGCAGACACCTGTCTTTGCAAACCGAGACAATTTGGTTCCCTTCCATCCCTGACCCTGGAAGGGCTCCTGGCTGATCCCTCAGCCACGTTTTGGTTCTATCTCCTCCTTTCCTCCCAATCTGTGTGGGTTTGGTGGCATTTTATCCCAGCAGGAACACTCTGCACATCTCCCTCCTGCTGTTCCTCCCACAGCAGTGCCACCTCTCCGTGCTGCCCCTTGTGCCCTGCTCTCCCTGCAGCAGAAGGGATGGGGGAGCTTTCCCTGCAGGAAAATCCTGGGAGGGTCCTGTGTGTGCCCCAGCTTCGTGCTGGAGCCTTCAGAACACCAAACCTCCTGGATTCCCCCTCCCTCTGGATTTCTGCAGTGGCACCTCCTGAAGATCTTCCCGCTGGAGCTGCTCCTTCAGCTTTTCTGCAGAGGATTTCTCTCCAGAGTGTGCTGCGGGAGCTTCTTTGTTCTCCTGGATCCCTTTTCTTCTGCCCACCTGTCCCCATTTCTGTCCCATCCCTCTCTCTCCTCCTACCTTGGCTGTTCCTACAGCTCCACTCTGACTTACGGCCCAACAATTTACATGGAATTTATATTTAAATGCAAACTTCTACGTTATAAATTAAAAGTGTAAATTATCAAAAGTCTTCTTTTCTTCCTCCCCTTTCTCTTCTGCATTGGAGAGTAACTCTCCGTGAATAACAAATGTTCTAGTTTTATGTATAGATTTAATTTTCCTCCTTGAAACTTCTACTTTTTCGGTGACTGTTTCAAAAACTTTAATAATGGTATTCACTGATATTGAAGCCTTAGCTAATGTAATAAAAATTCTGCATTACTCTTCATATTGTTCTGTTATCTCTGTCTCTCTTTGTAGCTGAGATTTGTCTGCTTGGGGAATTCGTCTAAATTTGCTGCTGGAGTAATTTGAAGTGGATTTGTTTGATTGCACGGAATCAGTTTGTGGCACTTCACTCAAAATTTCAAGGGCTTCAATTCAGTTTATTCCACTCCAAATAATGATCAAATAAGGTTTAGAGTTCATTCCCATGAGCTTTTCAGAGGTAAATTCTAGAGAATTTGAACAATGAGGAGCAGGGATTGGCCTTGGGATGTGGGCCAAAGGATGGGCAGGATTTAGTGTAGGACAGGGACCAGCGAGACAAGGGACAGAATAAAAGGCTGGGTTCTCATTGAGAAAATGACTTCTGGTAAATAAAAATTAAAATTTTCCCAATTATAAAGCACATTTAAAGAAATATTTTGTCATTTGCAAGCTGATGTAGTGTTACATGATAATCTGGTGGTGCAACATTTAGAGAAGGTATAAAGAGAAGTAAACATTGATATAATGTGAGAAAAAGCTCCCTGAAACTGTGGAAAAGCAGCTTTCAAGATGTCCCAGAGGCTGAGATCATCTCATTTTAAAGTGGGTAGATTGTTTTTCTGGAACACATTTTCATGTTTTTTTTTTTTTTCTTTTATTGATTCTCTAAAAACATCATTTGATGTGTTTTTTAAATGATCTTTACCCACTGCCAGGTGTACTGGAATTATTTCCGCCTCCTATCTGCTCTCACCTGGCAGGACAGTGCCAGGGACACTGCTGGGACAGCCAGGATGTGACCTCACCTTCCTTGGAAGGGTTTTGCTGATTCTTGTTTATTTGCTAAGATTTGAGCAAATGTTGTTTTATTGCTTTATTCCTAAACTTCTCTGAGAGTATTTTGAGGCAGATACAATTTCCTACGTTTCTAACCCAGTCCTGTTAATATTCAACTTCTGGGAGTCAGGCAGAAATGCAGGAAAAATGAGTTGGATATTTGGTTATACATTATTGTTTCTTACTCTTCTGGGAATGAGTTTTTAATTTTTGTTGTCTTCCCCTCCTTCCTTTCCCTTTTTTTTTCGTATTTTCCTTTTCCCCTTCCCCCCTTCCTCCCCTTTATGCCTCATTCCCTTTTCATTTTTCCCTTTTTCCTACTTTTCCCCCTCTTTCCACCCTTCCTTTTTGCCTCTTTTTCCCTTTCCTTTTTTTGCAATTTTTTTTCCATTTTTCATTTTTTTTCATTTTTTCCTTTTTCCCCCTTTCCCACCCTCCCCCTTTTTTCACTTTTAAATTTTCTCCCTTTTAATATTTTCCTCCTTTTTCCCCTCTCCCTCTCCTTTACTTTTTCCCTTACTTTTTTCCCCTTTCCCCTTACCCCCATTTTTCCTTCTTTCTCCTTCTTCCTCCTCCGCTTTGATAATTTGTACCCTGCTGGGTAGAACCTACCAGGTGAGGAAGGAGATGTGGTTTGAGCATCTGCAATTCAATATTTAAAATAATCTAAGATGAAAAAATTTTCTCTGAGTCAGTTCCAGCAGGACATTGAGCCTCCACTTCCCAAATCCCAAGTGGGTCCTTGACATTTTGGTCCAAACACTTCCCAAAATCCATTTTTGGGGATGAAAATGTACAGAGTGTCAGATTGGGAGTAATTTAATTTTATCAGTGATCCAAGTCTGGCAGTGACTGACTCATTGTAGGGCAGATTTCTTCATTTCCAGATAACTCCAGCAGTGTGTTTTATTAAAATTACAAAAATTAATGTCTATTCCATTTTGCAGTAAGAAAACTGATTTAATTTGATGCCTGAATTCGTTCATTATCTGCAAAGTTGAGCAAAAATGGCTTTTTTTTCAACTTATTTCAAGCAAGCCTCTGGATGAACAAAACATTTGTTCTCATAGCAAAATGCTTCATTAATTTATTTTGGAAATGTAAGGTGGAAAAAAAACCCAGTGAATGGAAGATTCTGTTCTGATCTGTGAAGTGCTGGGATTTAATTTTTGGGATTTTTTTCTTTGAGGCAGTTCACTGGATTGATCCTGTTGTAATTATCAGTTCTGATCCACAGATTCCTCAGTAATTAATAATTAAAGACCTAAAATAAATGGCTTTTTTACAAAACCAGAAATACCCTTGGAAGGTCGTGTTTTTACGGCCATGCAGATTTTTGGCAAATCAGTCAGGGCCGACACAAAGGAGAACAAACACTCCCTAAAAAAGAAAATGGAATTTTGTTATTTAGATTTATGAAATAAAGCCACACTTTCCTCTGCCAGTTTCCTGGGAAATGTCAGTGACATTTTTGGTGACAAAAGGAAGTTGGAGTCTTGAAGGGGCTCAATGAATTTTGTGCATTGAAGATATCCCTGTTTCTTTTGAATCCAGGGAAGTTGGAGACAATGGCATCTCTCTTGGAGTTACTTCCCTGCATTTCACAAGGGGAAAAAAATTCTCTGTGGGGTTGGAATGATGGATTTTCTCCCTTGTCTGTCCTCATCATGGAGATTTCATGGTGGTGATTTGTCATGCAATAAATTTGGTCGTGCTTTATTTAATGTATTTATTAATAGTAATTCTGTGGTGATGATTTGTCTGGCCAACATTTTTAAGCAATAATTTTGGTCATGCTTTATTTAATATATTTATTAATAGGAATTTTCTGCGTATCAGAGAAATGATACATTAAACTGTAAAAAATGGCTCAGCATGGCTGAGCTCCAAACTCCAGATTCCACTAGCCCTGCCCTCTGTCCAGGAACTTTGTTTGCTTCATCTGTGGACTTTGCACTCATTTTTATTCCCGCTTTCCAGGAATCTTTTGTATTTCCANATTTATATATATTTTATATATATACAAATATATTCTATATAAATATATAAATATATACTATATATAAAGATATTGCTTTATCACTTGCTGCTGAATCACAGGTTTTGAACAAGAAATGTGTAAGTTATGTATGGAAAAGGTATGGCAGCCAAAATGCTTTCCCAATTAGGGATCTCTTGGATCAGGGCATCAGTGTGCTAAGTTACAGAAGGTTTAGCTGGTGCCTTTCAGGTGAACATTCAAAATTTAGTTACTACCTGAGCTTTATTCCTGTTAAATCATTCTGTGAAATGTGCACAAATGAGCAAGAAACATGATGCAATCAGATTCCCAACTGCTTCAGCTAAGAATTTCTGCAATAGTTTCGCATCTCCTCACTCCAGTCCAACACATGGGGAAAATTTGGTGGGATAACCGTTCTCNACATTAAACTGTAAAAAATGGCTCAGCATGGCTGAGCTCCAAACTCCAGATTCCACTAGCCCTGCCCTCTGTCCAGGAACTTTGTTTGCTTCATCTGTGGACTTTGCACTCATTTTTATTCCCGCTTTCCAGGAATCTTTTGTATTTCCACTCCTGGCAGTGCCCAAGGCCAGGTTGGACACTGGGGCTGGGAGCAGCCTGGGACAGGGGAAGGTGTCCCTGCCATGGCAGGGGTGGCACTGGGTGGGATTTAAGGTTCCTTCCAACCAATTCCAAGTGATTTTGGTCCATGCTCAGCATTCCTGAGGAGCACGAGCAGAGATTCAGGTGGCAGCTCCATTATCCCATCCGGCTAAACCAAAAATGTTGCTGTGAAAAGGAAGTGACTTCCACCACCTCCTGAGCAAGATTCCTTGGAATGGCTCCAGATCTCGGGTTTGGGTTCCCCAGCCCAGATCTCACTGACAGTCTCAGATTAGAGACTTCTCACTGTGATACCATAATCTTCTTTGGAAAAAATGCCGTTTTTAATTTGATCAGAGTTACATTTTGGGGAGAACTGGGAAGATTAAAGAGCTGTTGTGGGGATGTGATGCTCCAGTGAGGGATTTGGGACATGATGATGGGGAAATGACCAGGGAAGGTGTCTGGATCCATTCTGGTGAGCCAGGAACACTCCTTCCCTGAGCTGGAATATATTTATATATATTTTATATATATACAAATATATTCTATATAAATATATAAATATATACTATATATAAAGATATTGCTTTATCACTTGCTGCTGAATCACAGGTTTTGAACAAGAAATGTGTAAGTTATGTATGGAAAAGGTATGGCAGCCAAAATGCTTTCCCAATTAGGGATCTCTTGGATCAGGGCATCAGTGTGCTAAGTTACAGAAGGTTTAGCTGGTGCCTTTCAGGTGAACATTCAAAATTTAGTTACTACCTGAGCTTTATTCCTGTTAAATCATTCTGTGAAATGTGCACAAATGAGCAAGAAAAATGATGCAATCAGATTCCCAACTGCTTCAGCTAAGAATTTCTGCAATAGTTTCGCATCTCCTCACTCCAGTCCAACACATGGGGAAAATTTGGTGGGATAACCGTTCTCCACCAGTTCTCACAGTTAAAATTCTCCAGAAAATTCAGTGCAAATGATTGCCTGTAATCATTTGAGGGAAAACAGCTTCAGCTGTGAGTTTGGAGCTGCTGCTTTTGATTTAAAAAATAAGAAAAAAGGAAAAACAGTAGGGAGAGCTCTCCCCGTTCCTGCCCTCTGGGAAAAAAACCCCAAACCAACAAAAACAAAAACAAAAAACAAAAACTAAACCACTCCCAAAAAACCCAAAAAACCAAAACCAACCAACCAAACAAAACCACCAAAAAACCCCAAAAAACCAACCTAAAAGCAGCTGATGTTATCAGAAACTCTGAAGTTTTTATTCTGTGTGGATGACATGTGGGCTGGGGAGAAGGAGGGTTGAGCTGTGGTTTGTAGTTTTGAATTTGCTTGGAATAGAAACCAGATTTCACACTTGAGGTGAAACAGGAAGATCCAAGTCCCTCTGGAACTCTGTTTTTGGATATGATGTCTGTGGGCTCCCCGTGAGAAACTCTTGGAGCATCAACAAGCAACAAATGGGGCAGTGGGAGTGGTAAAATAACTGCACCTTTGCGCTGGAGTTGTCAGTGGATTATAATTCCTGGAAATCCAGAGGATCTGATAAAACTGTGAAAATAAATCAGGAGAAAGGAGCTTGAGCTAAACCCACAAAATGAAATGTGAATGTCTGACATCACCTCTCCCCTCCAAAATGGCAAACCCTGGAAGTTCAAAATCCACTCAGGAGATGATTAACGAAAAAGAGCTCTCAGGTCTTGTCTTTAAGAATTTTTCACAGCTCAAGGCCCAGATTTGTGCCTGCTCTCCACGTGCTTGTTTCCAAAGAGGTGTTTGTGAACAAGAGTGGAAGAGAAGCCAACTCCTCATGTTTTAGGTTTGATTTATGGCCCAAAAAAATGCCTCAGTGAGGTAACCTGGTGTTAAGGAGGCTGATATTCTGAAAAGAAAGATATTTTGGTGGGCAGGGCGTACCACAACAGTAAAAATTTAATGATTGACAGCCAGAAGCTCTGGTGGTGGCTGCTAAGGAATGTCCGAGGTGCCCAGAGCACGGGAGACAAATTGTGCTGAGCCTCTCATGCACGCCCACATCAAAGAACTGGAGGAAGTGGCATAAATTCACCACTTCAGATCTACAAAAAGCAGGAGGGACAGATATCCCGGGTTTCCTGGGAGTAACACAGTGCGTCCTCCCAGGGCTGTGCTGTGCTGGACAGCGAAGACCAAACAGCTCCAGCTGAGGGGGTGAAAAACCTGGGCGTAATTCCTGCCTCAGCCTAGGGCTGCCAGTTCGCTGAAAATACCTTGGTAGATAGGCTGGGCCCAGGGAACGAGGGGAGTTCCATTCTTCCGTTAAAAACCCCGAAAGTTTCATGGAATCCTAGAATTGCAGAATCGTAGCATCCGAGAACGGTTTGGGTTTGAAGACACCTAAAAGATCACCCAGTTCCACCCCCTCTGCCGGGGGCAGGGGTCCTTCCACACTCCAAGGTGGAGGTTGGGCTGTTGGGAGGGTTCCAGAGCAAGCCAGCCCTCGGCAGAGGGGCTGGAGGTGTGGGCGCCCCTGTGGCTGGGTTCGCTTTTGGGGAGAAGCGGGATGTGGCTTTGGACATCCCTGGGCTGAAGAGAGCCCTGATTCCAGGCCTCCCCCCTCCCGAACAGCCCGAAGTGGTGCCTTGTGGCTGGAAACAGAGCAGGGGTTTCAGGAATTTCATTCTTCCCTGGTTTTTGGAAGGCCTGAGTGACCTCTTTAACTCCAACAGAGGAACATGAGCAACGCAGACTTGAAGCCAAACACTTGAAGTGAACTTCAAGCCATCTGTTGATGCTCTTGGATTTTCCAGTGCCTTGTCCCTCCTGGGTTTGGCAGCTGCTGAATTTGCTGGGATGGCTCCCATGGCTTTGGGGTTGTAGGGCAAAGATGCAGATCAGAACAGATATAGACACCTACCGGGACATCTGCATTTTCTGGGTGATACTTTAAAATAATTTTGGTGATTTATTTTATTCCTGATAAGGTGGTATTTGTTGGGAAACTGATAAACCTGAGCTTGGAGTATCTGCTCAAAGTCACATTCTCACTCAGCAGTGTTTCTGGTCAGTGAAGAAGGAATTGAGAGCTCCAGGAGATTACTGAGAGCTCACATTTACCTCTGGAAATCTTTTTCCTCCTAGAAATCGCAAGATATTCCAAGAAAAAAAGCCATCAAAACATATTAGTGAATGAAATAGAGGTGTAATGGGTCTGGATTAATTCTGTAGAATTAATGTAACGTTATTCACACCCCTTAAATGTCATTTGCCACAAATATTCCCATAGGGAATTGAGCTTTCCTTGAATATTGTTCAGGATTAAGAGCTGAAGCTCCTGGGTTAAATGATTTGCTCTCAATGAAAACACCACTCAGGATATACGGCTTGAAAATCCATTGTTAATTAACAGCATTCAATTCTTAATTGTCTTCGTACCAATTCAGTTGAAATCATTGACACAAAATACATTGTTAAACTGCTTAATCAATCATTGTAGAAAAATAGAGGTGTTTGATAGGGACATTCTAGTACAAAGTTTACTTGAAGCTTCCCCGTTGAAAGCTTTGGAGGCTTCTATATTTTTTTCTTTTTAAAGCTTATGTTACAAAAATGAGATTTCATAAACTTTACAGTCCGTACTACATGGATACCAAAGACAAGAAAATACGGGGGCGGGGGAGAGAGAAAGAGACAAAACGCACACACCTTAAGCTGTAAGTGCCCTATTCACAAAAATAAAGCTTACACATGCGCATGCCCCAGTGGCGGAAAATCTCTTTTTCCGTGCAGAAGCGCCTCCAACCTTCACTGAGCTGCCAGAATCATCCACCCCAGCCGGAGGGACCAAAACCCTCATCCTGCACCATTCCTTGCGTGCTGGGAAAGCCTTTCAGGGGAAAATGGTCAGCGCTGAAACCAAAAAAAACCTCTTTCCATCCAGCCTGATCTCCCCTTCCCCAGGCCCTGCTGTGCCCTCCTCACCTGGAGGCCCCCCCCAGATCAGCCACCCTCTCTGAAAATTAGCAAGGGGCGGTTATACCAGCAAAAAAACCCGCCAAAAAATTAAAAAAAAAAAAAGGAAGAGAGGTGTGAATTTAATGCCAAAGCTATATCACAGTGCAAATTTTCCACCTGCCCAAGTTTCTCCTGAGGTTTAATTTTTTTAAACGTAAATTTTTCTGTACAAAACTAAAAAAAAAAAAGAAAGAAAGAAAAAAAAAGGCTTCGGGTTCTCTTCAGTGTTTTCTTTCTTTCTGGAGCAGGCAGGCTTGAAAAAAACCCCAAAATTAAGGCTGCAGCTTCTCCTCCTTTGCTGGCAGAAATGCTGTTCTCGGTGGGGCTGAGCTCCCCCACTGCTGCGGGTGCTGCCGTGGAAGCGATGCGAGTTGTCTGCCCCGTGGATGGAATGTCCAGGGTTTTCCAGGGATTTACCACAACCAGGAAGCTCCCTCAGGTGGAGAAACCCACTGAGGAATCGCCCCCCTGAGCGTGGGTGGCAGGATCCGTGTGTTCTCCTGGGAATCCTGGTGGAAGGACAACCCCCGGGGATGTTGTGCCCCCCAGCGCCTCAGCACCAGCAAACTGGAAATTTCATGGATTCCGGCTCCACAATAAATCCAGCTGTTCGTTTGCCAGCTGAAGTGGACGAAACCTGGCTGAGGTGCAACATTCATTTTTCAATGGCTTGTGTGTGGGGTTTGTTGGGTTTTTTTTTTTGTGTGTCTAGAGAACTACCCCGCTGAAATCCCGCGGTTTGGGTGGGGAGGAAGGGAGCAGATTCCCAGGATATTGCATGTCAAGGATAACACCTCCACATGACACATGCTCGTTATATGGGTTTTATGTAGGAAATTCTGGTTAGCCATGAGTTTGCCACAGCCTCAATTTCTCGGTCGAGCTGCCCCCAGAAAAAGAGTAACCAGGAAGGGTTTTGCCTTATTTGTAAACATTTTCACAGTATGTCAGGAGTACAATTCTCTACCCTGCCCTCTCCCAGACTTATGGCTTTTTAGAGTGAGTGAAATGATCTGTTTGGCCAACAGTGAGGTACTCTAAATAGCTGCCAGTCTGGTACACTGAAGAAAATGTTATGCGCTAGAAGAGTCACGGGGCGGGAGGAGAAAAATAAATAAACTAAAATCAATTTTACACTGCAAACATTTGAAGAGAAATGCCTACTCGATGGGTAGTTGTTTTTTGCATCCCAATATTTCTAGAGCTCTGTTTCTAAACCTACATTAATTACACAGCTGTGTACATTATTTAGAAGTTCTTTACTACAGTACTTTTGTACATGCGGCGTTTATTACTAAATGTAGAGAGAAATAGTTACATAAGGCATATGTACAGGGTCGTGTGGGATTGCAGGTCCCTCTGCTCACCTTCCTCTTAAAGCTGCAAGGCCCATTCCACTGTCACCCAGTCTGTGAAACTGTCCTGAAACACATAAAAACATCAGTCAAGACCCATCGCCTTGATGAACATTAATTAGTCTTTCCTTTTAAGTCCCATTTCCTTTGCGTTCAGGGGTTGGTTTTTGCGTTGTTGATGTGGATAAACCTGGAGGTCTGTGCTGGAGACCGTGCCCTCAGTCACTGCCAGGGGCAGGTTCCACCATTCCTGATGGGTGCTGCAGCTTTAACCCACGCCTTTGCTTAGTCTGGGAATCTCTTGAAGTTGGGATTTCGCATCCGAAGTGTTTATTTCCTGTGAGTTACCAATAACAGGAAGAGGAAAAAAATCAAAAGGCGTGTCGCAGAAAGAAACAGGGAGCAGAGAGGGAGGAGACAAAGGAGGTGGCGTGGCCTTTTTTTCTCCTCTGGTCCTACACTTTGGACTCATTCTCCAAGTTGGCCACGTCTCCGTTTCTTTCGTTTTGGTCTTCTTGGTTCTTTTCCTCCTCCTCCGTTTCCAGCTCGGCGTGTTGGTCCAGCTTGCTGGAAACAGACCAGGTCAGGGGCAGTTCTGCTCGGCTGGCCATCTCTGCCAGCTCTTTGGCACTGTAAACGGGGGTGTTGGTCTCGTAGGTTTCATGAAAACTGTTGTAGTCAACCTCGTAAAAGCCGTCCTCCAGCGTGAGGACGGGCGTGAAGCGGTAGCCCCAGAGGATCTCGCTCGTGATGTAGGAGCTGCGAGCCTGGCAGGTCATCCCTGCAACAACAGAGAAGGAACAAGTGCTGTAATCAGGACCCACTGCTTCCCCAGGTCTTTAATTTACTCTTTTTTTTTTTTCTGTCTGTAAGAGGGCTGATGCCAGGGCGGAATGAGGTTTGACATCACACGAGGTGGAGCTCAGTTTTGGGGAGCATGAACTGACACCCTCTCCTCCCGCGCACGTGCAGAATAAGAAGGGCTCGGTCTGTCAGCAGAGGTTTTAATAATAAATTCTTTGTTAGGCACTGCTCTTCTCCCCGTGTTTCACCAACTCACCTGCTGCTGGGTCTCAGGTGGCGTGGGGCACTGTGCCATCCTCTGTCCCCTGGCTGTCACAAACCCAGGGCAACAGGAATTGTCACCAAAGCTCCTCTCTGCTGGAGCCCACCCTGACCTCATGATCCAAGGGTTCCCTTGGTCCCCTGAAGGTGGGAATCACCTTTTAGTTACCCTCATCTGAGAGTCGGGCTGGTGGGGAATGCATTAAATATCAACAAAACTCTTGAAGGATGTTGGATAGTGTCTGGAGTGGAACGGGGATAAACGGGAATAATTTCTTTGTTATCTTCTCTTCACAGCTCTGCTGAACCTCACCCTATAGGGCAAAGAAAGACTGTGCTTTGTCCAGAGTCACAAAAAGAGGTGCTGATCCAAGCTCAGTTCACGTTCCAGAGCGTTCTCTGGGTGAAGAAATCCCTGGGAATGGCAGGGAACTTGGTGACTTGGAACCTGCTCCATCCCAGACCCACAGCTCAGGGAAGCACTGCAATAAAATATTGATGCTCAGGAGTGGAAGGGAAAAACCCGGCTGCCCAAGGAAAAATATCAGAAGTGAATTTAAGAGGTCAAAAATGATGCCAGCTTTGATTACTGCACATTATTAGCATTGTACTACTAAGCTAAACAGTATATATGGAATATTTAGCAAACAAAATCGTTTAAGCCCTGGACAAGCCTGCCACACGTCAGTTATTTAGAAGGCAATCATGAAGAGTTAAAAATAATAAATCTAGAGAGCACAAACGGCAGACTGTAGAAATGCCCATTGTCTCTCTGCACTGGTGGCATCATGGAAAGTCACGTGGAAGGTCCTGTGAAGAGCCAGCACTGGGAGATTAATGTCCCAAATATTTTTCAGGGCCGTGATTACTGTTCCAGGTAATTCTGCCCTCATTCTTTAAAGCCTTCTCTCCCAAAGTGTCATTTCGTCCTTCTCATGGCTGAAAACTGCTGTTTCTCTGCACTTCTCACTTACAAAGTCACCTTTAGGAAGACATTTACCCGCTGTCACCACACTGTGACATTGCTCCAGTGTTTCCCTGCCCTTCCTGCAGCACCTTGGACCCTGTGGAGTGGTGATTTCCAGACAAAAATGTGGGAAAGCTGCTGCTCTGAACCTCGCTGCTGCAGCCATGCAGGAACATCACCTCAGTTATCTTCCTTTACGCCTGACACAAATATTGAAGCCTTCATTTGTCTCTCTGTTCTTCCAGGACAAGTTTGCATCTCAGTTCTCGAGCAAATGCACTCATGGAAATACAAAGATCTTCCCATTTTCCTGCTCTTTCACAGGTGGGAAGGGTGGGAGGAACCAAGCCTTGTGGCAAAATCACCTCTAGTGACATTTCCCGTGTGATTTTGAGTTCTGAAGGATGTTTTGTTTCCCTCAAAATGACGGAGGGAATGTGGCAGCTCACAGGGCATTGCACACAACAANGCGCTCAGGGGCTGCCCAGGGAGGTGCTGGAATCACCACACCTGGAAATACCCCAAACCTGTGTGGATGTGGCACCTGAGGACAACGAGCACATGAGGAACATTGGGGCGGTGCTGGTTGATGCTTGGGCTCCATGGTCTGAACGTTCTCTTCCAACCAAAATGATTCCGTGATTCTGATTCCCTGTTCTGACCAGAGATCCCTGGATGTGTTTCCCCAAAGGAGGGTGCCATTCTTAAGAGTCATCTGTTCCTAATCCCTTTACAGCTGAAATTCAGCTTGGAAGTGAGTGGGAAGTTTGGAATTTTCATTACAAGGAAAGCAAGTACTCAGGGAACCTGCTGATTTGGTTAGGAAAAATTGTTCTGCCTGGTGGGAAAGAGGAGGGACAATTTTCTGCAGAAATCAAGAAGATTAATTGGACTGTGTGAAAGTTACAGCTCATTAAAAACAAACCCTCCTCTGAAATGTTGATCTCTATTTTTAATTTAGGCTCCCATTCAGAAATGATTTAATTCCTGTTCCTTTTCCACAGCTGGATGAAACATTTTCAGTGCTAGAATGGAAGTTAGGATTTTTCAAGTCAGTCATAAACTAAATTATGGGGATTGGGTGAAGGGGACTTTCAATTTTAGGCAGCCAAGCTACCTTGGCCCTTTGTTGTTGTATTATTATTTATTATTATTAAAAACGTGTTTTGCTTTTAAATGGGACCAAAAAAGTTCTTTGCTTCTACAAGAAGCACTCAATTGAAGATTTCATGGTAGCTTTGACAATAAAATGTTGTGTCAGGCACTTGTACCATGCAGTGTTTCCCTTTAGGATGGAAAACAAAAAATGCTCTAAAATAAATCAAGGGGGAAAAGGTTGCTTCAGAACCAAGGTATCAAATCCATGTTTGGGCTGAAATACAGTGATTTTCCAGCCCTGCCGTTTCCACACAGTGACAGCCTCATTCAGCTTTTGTTTTACTCAAGACAGGCCTTTTTTACGACAGCACCTTTTCTTCTCAAATTCCACGTCTGGGATAAAAACCCAGGGTTCTCCGTGAAATGAGGAGCCAAGAATTATGGCCCACGACTGGCTGCACCTCTCTGACAGTCACAGCCATCTCGAGGTTCAGCAATTCACTGCTGGCACTTGGCAGGACCCGGCAGGCTTCCTGCTGCACTAAATTATCCGGGATATCCCACAAGAGTGGCTGTTTTCAAACATTTCACGGGAATTCTGCTTCACAGCTCAGCCTGGAGGAGGACTCAGCAGCAAATTGTGCGTGGAGCCCAGGGGTGTCCCCATTTCTGGGCTGGGTGGGGTTTCACTCCTGTGCAGGAGGGCAAAATTTGGTCTGGGGTCTCCATTTGGGAGCTGAGGCTTCCACGTGCCTGTGATGCTCCTGTTGAATTCCTTTCACTCTCTCCGTGTCCATAACAGCCTTTGCTGAGGTATCACTGCAGAGGTTTTGATCTGCTTTGTTCATCTGCATAATGAGAACCTTTTAAGACCAAAACTAAACGTGGAGGGAGTCCTTGAGCCCTGGAGATGAATTCCTACAGCCTCTGTGTGCTCCTGATGGAGCTGCGGCAATCAGGAAGCTGCAGGGGCACTGACCTGTGGCTTTAGAGCTGAGTTTTGTACCTTGTCTGGGGCAAAGGGGAGAAAACGGGAGAATTCGACTTCATCACTGTGATCAAAGAATCCCAGATTGGTTTGGGTTGGAAGGGATCTCAAAGATCTCCCAGTTTCACCCTCCTTCCCCTGCTCCAGGCTGCTCCCAGCCCCAGTGCCCAGCCTGGCCTTGGGCACTGCCAGGGATCCAGGGGCAGCCACAGCTGCTCTGGGCACCCTGTGCCAGGGCCTCAACACCCTGCCAGGGAACAATTCCTGCCCAAGATCCCAGCCAGCCCTGCCCTCTGGCACTGGAAGCCATTCCCTGGCTCCTGTCCCTCCAGGCTGGTGTGAAAAGTCCCTCCGCAGAAAAGTCCCTCTCCAATGGCACCACTATTGAGGGAAGTGGATTGTAGCTCCAGGAATCCCGAGTGGATTCCCCGGGTTCTGGAATCCAGGATCCACCAGTGAGGCAGGGCCGTGCTCTCTGCCCCGGTGACCTTTTGCACTCCAATATATTTGGTGAAGGATTTGTCACTTGGCTATTTTTGGGTGCTCAGGAGCAGAGGAAAGCAGCGTGGGCTATTAAAAACAAACCAAAGGCTCCGAGTCGAGACCCCCTGCTTGATCCCTTGCTTCTCCTGCAGACACTGTGTGGGTTTTGGCAAATTCCCCAGCTTTGTTGGCTCTGTTTCACTGCTGTGCCACCAGGAACACGCTGAGATGGAAAAGCAGGAGATGTGCTGGCAGTAGAGTCTCTTCCTCCTCTAGAATATTTTTTTTTCTGTCAAATTTGTACTAAACAGCTCTCCCTGGTGTGAAAATGATTGCCTCACACACACACACACAAACCATGGGAAAAAAAAAAAAGAGCCAGTGATTTAGTGATTTGGAATAAAATTTCCAGAGTGCCACCGAGTTGCTGTCAGAAACATTCCATGGGAGTTAATTGGTCCTCTTTGATCAAGCTAAAAATGTGGATGCAAAAAGTCATGTTGGACACTGAATTCACCGTAGTATTTTAAAGCTGGATGCATAAAATCATAGAATTTAGGTACAGCTGACAGTAAAGCTGTGGTAGTTTCAGTTTATTTGAGTAAACACCNTGGAGTTTGGGTGTTTATCTCACCCTGAGAAATGTCAAAACCTCCTGAAAGAAGTCAAAACTGCAGAGGTGCCTGGGAGCCTTTAAAACATTTTAAATATCTTTGCTTCAGCATGTCTGGTGTGAAACTCTTGTGTTGTGGGGGTGTGAGTTGAGTGGGCGAGGAAGGGACTGAGGACGGATTTTTTTTATTCCTATAAGAATATAAGGAGTTAATTTTTGCTGGGTTTTGTTTGCTTTCTTTTCCCCTTCATAATGTTAAAACTAGTGTGTTTTTATTTTCCTGCAAACGATTCGTGTAATTTGCTATTCCTGTTTTCACCTTTCTCACTCAATCAGCCTGAGGAGCAGATCACTATATTTGAGATTTTATTTGCTGACACCATCTGTGGATGCTGCTCAGGGGTCTCTGTGGTAGCTGAGGAGGGAGCAGGGACCAGCTCAATCCAGAAAATCCAAATTGCCACGGAGTGAGTGGGCTGGAGCAGCTGCTCTGACCACCCCACCCTGCAAGAAAATCACAGCTCTGCAGGAGAACACGCAGATTATCAGCTCCCTTTTGCACAGAAATAAATATGCAAAGGAAATTGAAGCCATAATTTCAAGTCAATTGAACTTTCTGGCGCTCTGAATTCTATTTCTTGCTAAAACAAATAACAAGCACGGGCGAAAAAAAATGGAGTTGTTATTAAGTTAAATTCTAAACAAAATCTAACTTGAATCAGTCATTCTGGTTTCATTCCGACTTCTTCAAATGTGATATACTGTGTAATGCAACACCTAAATAAGAAAAAGAAAATGGGCATGCTTTAGTCTTTTATGAACTGTTAAAATGCATTTTTTCCCCCTAGCAGGAGATTTCGATGCCAGTGAAATGGTATTTTCCAGTGGAAAGATGCTGAATTAGAAATGTTTGATTTACTTGGTTACTGTTTCTCCTATCAGGAATTAAATACTGGGTAATTTGTGTCTAATTTCTTGCTTTCTGACAAGTGGTACCTGCTGAGGCAGGAGAGTTTGTCTGATGCAGCCTCAAATGTGCTGTCACTTTTAGCAAACCGTACCAATATATTCTCAATAAACTGCTTGTAAAGAGATGGAAATTTTACCAAAAATCTGCAAATTTTCCATAAATTTACAGTTCAGCCAATATTTAACCTCCACTTTGCCTCATAGTCAGGCCGTGCCCAGCAAACCCTGATGTGCCTGAATTTTGATGATGTTTTTCAGCTGATCTTTTTCCAATGGGTGATGATTACATTTTTCTGTCACCTAAATCTGGGAGAGGTATTAAATCCAACAGTGTCTGACCAGAGAGAGAGAAGCTGGTTCCAGAACTGGCACTTGGAGTCCTTGGAAACGGAGAGCTCAGTTCGGAGGAGCTGGAACATGAAACGCCAGGATTTTGTGCCCTGCCCTGTGTTTGGCTCTTGGGATACCTTTACAGACCCCGAGCTTCCCCAGACATTGGATCAGCACCACACAAGAGATTTATTTTTCCTGCTGGGTGCCCACCACGGGGGGATTTATGGGAATTTTGGTTAAAAGAAGCTGCAGCTCTGCTTTCCAAAGTGCTGAGTAAGGAGAAGAGCTGTCCTGACCTTTTAAAAACACACTGCAACTAATCCAAGGGCAGATGGGAATGTTCTCCCCTGTCATGGTTCATGGGCATCCTGTTCCACAGTTCCCTGACAATCATCCAGGAACAGGCAGCAAGGCTCTGATTCCAGCTGCTGCCTCCCTGGAGAAGGGTCCTGGGGGCATTTTCACTGAGCAGTGGGAGCTGAGCCAAAGTGAGGGGCTGAGAGGACCCTGGGTGGATCTGGATGGAGCTGAGAGGACCCTGGGTGGATCTGGATGGAACTGAGAGGACTCTGGGTGGATCTGGTTGGAGCTCAGAGGACTCTGGCTGGATCAGAGGCAGGTTCCTCTCTCTCCACTCCTTGCTGGAGGTGCAGAAGATGGGAACTGGGTGCATATAAAATACAAGTAGGAAGTGAAGAACAGAAAATGCCCGACCCAGAAATGTGCATTGGCATCCAGAAAGGCAAATATATCCTGGGCTGCATCTGAAGCAAGAGAGCAGCAGGAAAGGGATTGGGATTGTGTCCCTGTGCCCTGCTCAGGTGAGAGCCCACCTGCAGAGCTGCCCCAGCCCCGGGGCCCAGCCCAGGGAGGCCGTGGAGCTGCTGGAGAGAGCCCAGAGGAGGCAGCAGGATGAGCAGAGGGCTGGAGCAGCTCTGCTGGCAGGAAAGGCTGGCACAGCTGGCATTGTTCAGCCTGGGCAGGAGAAGCTTTGGGCTGAGCTCAGGGTGGCCTTGCAGGGCCTGAAGGAGCTGCAGGAAAGATGGAGAGAGACAATGGCCAAGGGATGGAGGGACAGGAGCCAGGGAATGGCTTCAAACTGAAAAATGACAACTTTAGGTGGGACGTTGGGAAAAAATCCTTCCCTGTGAGGGTGTTGAGGCCCTGGCACAGGGTGCCCAGAGCAGCTGTGGCTGCCCCTGGATCCCTGGCAGTGCCCAAGGCCAGGTTGGACACTGGGGCTGGGAGCAGCCTGGGACAGGGGAAGGTGTCCCGGCCATGGCTGGGGTGGCACTGGGTGGGCTTTGAGATCCCTTCCAACCCAAACCATCCTGGAATCCTGAGATACTGTGAAATGCATTTGGCCCTGAAAAAGTATTGAATATTTTTTGTGCAGGAGCTTTTCCAAGATGGAATCCTTCGAGGAATGTGCATGGAGACTCAATCTCTTGTGGGAAAATAAACATAACCCTTGACATCTGCACCTCTCCTGGGGAACAGGCGCTGTGCACCCAGTGCAGTGCGACTGACACCAAAACAAGGCCGGTTTGGGCACTGCTGAATTCCCACTCATGGGAATTAATGCCAAGGGATGGCTGGGAGAAAACCCCCTTTCCTTGGAATGGTGCTGGCTGCGAAAGAAGAATTTTCTGTGACACTCTGTGCCTGCTGCAACTTGTGGGGTAAACATTGCATGAAAATAGAAGTGTGATCTATTCCACCACTCCTTCCACACCTAATTCCAGTCTACACGTTGGGATGGCTTTTGTTCCTCTCCTTAAAATGCTGAACATCCAAGGTTTGCTCCGTGCTGAACTTCCCCAACTTGGAGCTTTTTTTAAAAAAGTCACATTTTCCTGTGGAAATGTTTGCCACGCCAGGATTAAAGACAAAACAGTGTGAACAGGCAGCTTGGCATGCTGTAAAATCCGGGAAATAAGGCAAGATCGGGAGCTTTTTGACGGCAAAATCTGTGAATCACCCACCAAATATTCCGGGGGTTGTTTCGAGGTTTGTGGCTGGAGCCTGGTTGCTTTGGGAGCAGAGGGGGAGATGCAAGAGAGCTCAGGGTAAAGCACTTGTTCCTGCCAGGCAGATGCTGGTGAGAAGTGATGTTTGGAAATGCAGCACAAACAAAGGCTCCAAATTCTCTGGAATTTTTGGGAAGCAACAGCCCAGTTCAGCGGGGTCACCCCGGTGGTTTCGTAACGCTGCATCCTTTTAGGTGGGCTGGGACAAGCCACACATGGGTGGGTGGAACTTGATTTTAGGAGAGAAAACTTGAAGAAATCAGCTTTTCTAAAGATACCCCGTGTTCAGAGATGATATTTTTGACTTCTCTTTCACCTGAAAGAGAAGCAAGAGGACTGGGGGAGAGGAGCTCCATGGTTTGCAGAAGAAAAATCCAAAATCCAAATCCCAAGCTCTGGGAGGAGGAGGAAAATCTGGGCTGGTTTTGTTACTATTTCAAGTGATGGACTCGGGTAGTAGATCTTATCCCCTTTGATTTTCTTAGTGGGAGAGAATTTAAGCAACCAAACATTTGTTCATGTCATTATTAAATGTGATTGATCAAGCCCTTTATAAAAATCTCTTAAAGGGAAACCATTAAACTCGTTAAGCTCCAAGTTCATCTGACACGACAATGGTCTTTAATTAAAATTTAAATGAGGGCTTATTGATATCTTTATCAGAACAAAAGACCCAGCCAATGCCAGGCTCCCTGCAGCTCTGATTTTTGATCAACTTTTGCAGGCCTTCTTGCAGTTCTGCACAGAAAATCATCTGTGCTGTAAAATCCTCCCACTGAGTAGCAAGTGGGTTTTGATTTTTATTCTGAGTTGTTTTTTTTTTCCTTTCATGGGATGAGACTTATTAAGTTGATGCTTTCAGGTTAACAATATTTGGCTATCTGACAACTCGAGCAGCATATTTTTGAGATGCAGGAGGGAGCAGAAAGTGGCTGCCTGGGGGAATGAGATGCAAAATCTTTCACTTCTGAAACACTGTTTAATATTTGAGTAATGTCAAATTTTGTATCCATATTTATCTGCTTGGCATTCTGTCCAGGAGTAGGAGCTATTAATACACCTGCTGGTAGATCAATGACCATTTTGGAAAAATTAATATTCACTTGGTTTTAATTAACTTTGGTTTTATTGGAGGTGGTGTGGAAGAAGCTGATTGGCATCTTTAATTACTGCCCACATTTAGCAAAGGGTCCAATAAAGGAGAAGAGCAGGAATAGGGTTGGGATTTTAGGAAAGCTTCAGTTCTACTCTCCCAATATTTCTATTCTGAGAGAAAATAGGAACAACACAATTCCAGCTCTGGGTTTTTCACTCTGGCACTTTCCTCAATGCCTGAATTCATTTAAAGTAGTAGGAGAGCTGACAAAAAAACAGCAAAAAGCCAGCAAAAAGCTATTTTTTTTCCTATTTCTTCATATTTAAACTGATAATATTTAAACTAATTGTTTCTGGAGGATCACGGATGAATCAATCTATGACAAAATGTGTCAGATTTTCCAACCGGTGATGGAGCAGAGAAATTCTAAATTTCTTTGACACCTGCACCTCACTTGTGGAAGCAACAAAGAGTCATTAGGACTTTTTAATTCCCCTTAGTTTAACAATAATTTGATGAAAATTTTGAGAAAAAAAAATGTTGGTTTTAGTAAGGAAAAAATAAAGAACTTGAGGAAAGTGTGTGGGGAAAGGGAAGCAAGGTGAGGATGCTCACACCCAAACTGCAGAATTCCCAGAGGAGAGGTGCTTAAGGTAATGGAAAAAGGGCCTGAAATTAAATGAGGGGGCTTTCAAAGCAGGAAAAACTTTGTATAAAAGCCTCCATAATGTCAGCTCTCCCGAGTGAGGAATTAATTCGTGCTCAGCCCCGGGTTCTGTGTTCAGCACAGCACACAAACACGAGTTTTGGTGGGAGAGATGATGGTCTCGGGGTGTTGTGGTGCTGGATGAAAAGCTGCTGGGAGCCCAGCGCGGGAGCTGTCCCTGTCCTGCAGAATCCCAGATTCCCTGCTGGGGCTGGTTCCATCCTCAGCATCAGTCATGAGGTGGCACTCTTCTCCCAGCAGAGATGCTTGGGAGTGAGTGTGTGTCTGAGGGAAAGGGAAAAAAAAAAAAAAGGCAGCAATACCTGGAAAATATTGTCGAGGGATTATTGCAAAAGTTTCTTCGGGAATGTCCGGGCAGGGAGGCCGTGAGGGATCAGCAGGATGTCGTGTGGTTGAGGCAGGAAGGGATTATTTGAAGGATGTACCTTGCTGAGCTCTCTCTGAGCTACAGGATGGTGCTTTCCCTGATTTCCTTCTGGTTCCCACATGGATTTGAGGAGTCATGACACAGCTGCAGCCCATATTCTCCTGCATGACAGGCACAGTGCCACAGCCTCTCTGCTGCAGCTTTTATTGCTGCTCCCAGAGCACTGCTGGCTTGGAACCTTCCTTGATGCAGACATAAACCTGGACATCCCTCACTCCCAGGCGTCCTGCCTCACCAAAACCAAGGCTCCCAGGCTCCCAGGTAAACAGGGAACAAACTAAACCTGGGCATTGCTGTCTAAAACCATCCTTCTCTAATGTTTCATCTCAGTCTTTAAGGAGAAATTTTAAAATTTCCTGATTCTGGCCCCAGTCAGCAGCAGTTCAAACCAGCAGCATCTTCCGTGGGGATTTTGTTGCTCCTCACTGCAGACCTGACCAGATCACAGTTTTACACCTCCATGAGATCCTTGCTAAGTCCCAAGATATCCGCATCCCCTGGCTCCTGCTGTGCTCCTAAGCTGTGTTTAACCTCCAGGGTGGGAAAGAGAAATAAAATTTGGTGTGGTCTCTTTGAAAACTTCCCAAGTCTTTAGGGAAAACAAGGGGAATGGCTTCAAACTGACAGAAAGTGGGGTTAGATGAGATATCAGGGAGAAATCCTTCCCTGTGAGGGTGTTGAGGCCCTGGCACAGGGTGCCCAGAGCAGCTGTGGCTGCCCCTGGATCCCTGGAAATGTCCAGGGCCAGGTTGGATGGAGCTTTGAACAACCTGGGACAGTGGAAGGTGTCCCTGTCCATGGAAGAGGCTGGAACAAAATGATTTTTAAGGTCCCTTCCAAGCCAAACTGTTCTGGGATTCCATGATTATAAGCACATGGTGAAACTGAACAAAAAAATCACCAAAAGCACCGTGGTGTGACAGGATTAAATCAGCCAACCCAATGAGTGAATCTCTGCTGCACCACCACAGTGCAGAAATGTTTGGGGTTTTGTATTTTTGGTGGAGTCTAATGGCATTTCCTCACTTCCTCCCTCTCCCCACTCACAAAAACATTTGTAGTGCTGAAAGCTTCACTCGATTTCTAATTTGGGAAGATGCTGTGGCATAGCTCATAATTCTTTTTCTGCAGTTTAGCAGGGTAGTGTTACACAATTTGGCTACAAGAAATCCCTGTAATAAATGACAGCTCTTTCAGCCTCTTGGCAATGTAAGGCCCAGCCATCAGTCTTGTGAATGTTCTCATAACCATTGAAAAGTTGAAATAATTTGGAACTGTGGCTTAACACATTATTAATCACGGAAAAAAGGATTTGCTCTGGTCTCACCAGGAATATTAATGTAACCTCCTGTGATCCTCTCAGATGACAGCGCAGGGATAAAAACCCAGCTAATCAGGGGCTGCCCCCATGATTGGACACAGAATTCAAGGCCAGCATTTCAGGGAGCATTCCTCAAAATTTGGTCAGCTATGAAGGCTTTCACTTAATAAATCCTCTTGGGAACGTGGCCAGGTTGTTTGTGTGTCCATGGGGGTGTTCGGTCCGTCATTGAAAGAGGAGGTGATTAATGCATTGTTCACTGTCCTGACTGATAATAAAAAACTGTTTGAGCCAGCCCAGAGGAGGCAGCAGGATGAGCAGAGGGCTGGAGCAGCTCTGCTGGCAGGAAAGGCTGGCACAGCTGGCATTGTTCAGCCTGGGCAGGAGAAGCTTTGGGCTGAGCTCAGGGTGGCCTTGCAGGGCCTGAAGGAGCTGCAGGAAAGATGGAGAGAGACAATGGCCAAGGCACGGAGGGACAGGAGCCAGGGAATGGCTTCAAACTGAAAAATGACAACTTTAGGTGGGATGTTGGGAAAAAATCCTTCCCTGTGAGGGTGTTGAGGCCCTGGCACAGGGTGCCCAGAGCAGCTGTGGCTGCCCCTGGATCCCTGGCAGTGCCCAAGGCCAGGTTGGACACTGGGGCTGGGAGCAGCCTGGCACAGGGGAAGGTGTCCCTGCCATGGCTGGGGTGGCACTAGGTGAACTTTGAGGTCCTTTCTCACCCAAACCCTTCTGTGGCTCTGAAGTGGGATTCCCCTGTGAACTAACTGCTTGTGGTCAGTGCTTGCTGGGCCCACCAGTGATTCCACCATCCAGGCTTCCAGCCAGACAAATGGTCCAAAGTTTCCCACAAGGCAGTGACCCAAACCAGACTCCACAAAAGCCCAAAGTGTCTTCTTGCTGCACTACTTGGCTTTCAGAAGGGAGTGGATTCATTCTGGATGGCAGCAGGTAGCAAAGCTCCATATGGGAATGGAATCACTCCTCAGGATCCCATTTGGGAACTTCAGGGAATTTCTCCGGTTTTTCCTCTGGCTGCTTATCATATGGATGTTCCTGAATGCAAACGTGTCAGAGTGACAACAGAAAGAACCTTTCAAAAGAAATAACCCCAAGATGAGGAAGCCACGACTGGTGTTATCACCTCTAGAAGGTTTAATTCCCCTCATGAATAATGAGGCAACAATCCCACAACTTTCCACTACATCCTGTGCCCTGTTCAAGCCAAACCAGCCTGGCCTGCTGCTGTTGTGTGGTACCTTGAACTAAATTGCTGTGAACAATTCTCTCCAAAGAGGCAGCACAGTCAGAGCCCTGACACTGCAAAACTCCAGGATAATGCTGGAGCTTGTTGCTAACAGGAGAAAGATGGAGATTAAGATGACAACCGCAGGAGAAAATCCACTTTGCAGCCTTTTTTTACCCTGTCATCTGTAGGAGAGAGAACTACAAGCACAGCTGATGAGGTGTGATGCTTTAGAGGAGGAGAGTTTGGATTTGCAAGGAGCTTTGAATGTCTTGTTTTCCCACCAGCGCTGCCATCTCCCTTGATAAGCTCATTTCAAAAGTTAATGGACCAGATCCTTCCCTGTGCTAATGCTGCATTGTGCTGCTTCACAGGGGCAAAACAGCATTAAAGCAGCCTGCTCCTGCTCCTGCAGCTCTCCCCCTGTCCCAGGAAATATGGATCAGCCAGGAGGGATCATCCGAAAGCCCAGAGCCTGGAGCAAAATCCTTCTGGGGAAGGAGTGGGGTGAGAGGTGTCACCACCCCCTCTGATTCTGAGTGGCTGCTGCTTTGGGGCTGTAGGCTGAGGGCAAAAATGATCTTACAAGCTGCTGATGGAACAAATATTCCCAGGACTGGAAGTGCACTGAAAGTGTCCGAGTTTGGCAGCACCACCCTCCTCCACCCAAAGTAGGTCCCTGNGGTGGCTGTGGTCAGTGCTGAGCTGAGCACCAGCTGCTCTGAGGTGTGAGGGCGAGGAGGATGACCCAGCCTGTGACAACTTCCAACTGGACAATTCCAATTTTAATCTGCTGCTCTAAGTCAGGCTCCGAGCCAGGGAGAGACGCTGAAAGAGGGGATGTGAGAGAGCCCAAATGCTGCTCTCTCTTTGGCTCACCCTTCCCATGAGGATACAAACCAACCTGACCACAGCAGCTAAATCGGGACCAGCAGTGAATAGACAATCATTTCACACAGCGATGGGTCAAACCTCCCGCAGCTGGATCCTGCCACCATTCCGATTCCAGACAGGCAATCTGCCCTCCAGGGTCACACTGGAAATCTTCCACACAACAGCTTAAAGGTTATTGTTGCTGTTTTTCTACTGAGGGAAGAATTTCAATGGAATTAGTCCAGAATTAAAGATTTTGGACAGGTCTCAAGAACAGCTGGGGGTTCCCCTGCGTTTCAGGTGAATCAACTGACTTTGGGCCCTTCTTCATCTCCTACCTGGGCAAGGCAACAGAGGCCATGAATCCATGTGTCCAATCCATGCTGAATGCCAAACACCGCACCTGCCATTTCATCTCCAGAGAGAATGAAAACCTGTGCTTGTTTTCAAAGTGATCATTCTGTAAGACCCAAATAGCTGTGAATTGTTTCTACTGTGGGGAAAGGTGGTCAAAATAGAACTTTTCTGTTTGTACAGAGGTGAGAGGTGAGGAATAAACTCCTATGACAACTAAAACTCAGCAGTTGCCATCAGAAGTGCCAGATATTTTCAACCTTGTCTTTTTAATCCAAACACAGAATGGATCAAAGTTAAAAAAAAATAGCCATCACAACTAGCATACAATTCTGCTGATGAAGGGAAGGGATGGACCACTTCTGATACAAAAAAATCTTTCTTTCCTTTTCCTTTTTGTCTGTTCTTTTCTATTTCCTCATCAAAGGATGACAGAATGTCAGGCTGACACACCATCAGGTGTAATCCCGAGCTGAGTGAAGGCTGGAATTTGATTAAGGGGCTCTGACAGGTTTTGAAACAGTGAATGAATGAACCTGGAGGATTTAATTCATTACAAGTGTAGGTGCTGCATAATGCAGTTTTCATGAACCTTTCCTGCTGCAGCAGCTGGGACATCCCTCCACCTCCCGATCGTGCTGAATTCAGAGGGGCTGAACAGGGCTTGTGAAAGGGCAGCTGATGAGGTGAAAATTCTGGGAGGTGGATTCAGCAAATGAAGCCCTACAGTGATCTGACAGCTGCTGAGAAAGCCGCGTGGAAAAGGAGCTGAAAACTCTCCCGAAACACTGAATTGCTTTGAGATTAATTCCTCATCTCTCAGCTCAGATCAGTGGCACAACATGAATAAACCACTGTCCCTTGACAAAGCCTTGCACAGGGGGCTGCTGCAAAAACTTGTTGAAACTCAGTAAAGTTGATTAAAGCCCACGACGTGTCAGCACAGACACAGAGCTCGTGGTGAACAGCTGTAGGTCAGCACTGAAGGGATTTTTTCCAATTAAAGTATTAAAATTTCCTTCTTCTGTGTCCAGTGTGAGGGGCTTAGCAGGTGGGTGGGAATCAGGCAGTGGATTAGACCTAATTACTCTTGGCTGTGATAAATCAGGGCTCCGGATGGTAGATAAGGAGATGGGTTGGCCTTGTGGGGTCCCCAGGGGGACATTTGGATCATGCATTGCCCTTGCCTTCAGTATTTTGGCTAGGAGGCTTTGAACACATCAATACCCAAGTATTTTTTCCATTCATCCAGCACCAGACAGGACTGGTCCCTAGTTTTTTTGTTTGTTTTTGCTTTTGATTTTTTTTTTTTTGGTTTGTTTTTCTGATGGAAATTCAGGTTTGGATCACCGGGCTCACTGTGGAACAGGCAAAACTTTTGAGAGGCTTTGCAGACAGACAAAACATCAACATAAGTACAGGTGTCTCCTGGCCCCAGAGAGAAGGGAGGCTCAATCCTCTGGGAGAAGTGAAGGAATCTCTTTTTCATTCCTGAGAGTCGACTTCAGCAGCACCCACGCACTGTTCCTTGTGTTGGAAACTTTAATAACTTCACTTGAAAATCCTGCCTTTTTGATGGCAGTGGAAATAACATGACTTTTAAACAAGTAGAGGAGACTGTCATTGAAGTCGAGCCAGCTATGTGGGAGTCAGATGATTAAGGTAGATGTGGTGTAGGAGGGGAGAAATACTATCATTTGGAAAAAGAATACTGTATTTTGAACAGGTTTAATGTTCTCTTCCAGGAAAGTGGGGTTGTTATTATTAAGAGCATTACCAACATTAGATGCAGGGCTTGATTCTCTGTTGATGTGCCTTGGCTGTAATTGTTCCCATCCATGCAAATTGCCTAAAAATGAGTCTCAGTTATCACTGAGCTGTGCAGCTGAAGTCTGGGGGAGCTGTGTGCTCGCTTTTTCAGGTGTGGAAACAACAAGGCAGAGGGTGAGATGGGAGGGAGGGACCTGCTCTGTCCCCCTGGGCCACGCCAGTGTCTGTGTCACGCCCGGGATCCATTTCTGATCCTCTCAGAAAGTGTTTCACTCCTGTGGCCCCATCTGAGTTTTATCTCAAGGCCGTGCGGTGCTGTTCCCTTATTTTGTGGGCAGACAGTGCTGCTCCAGCAAGGATAACTCAGCACGTGCCCAAAGCTGGCTCCAGAGGAGCTGGAGCATCCAGAGGGCAGAGACAGCAAAGTTGAGCTGATGCTGAAAGGTTCTGTTCCTGTTTGAAGCAGGATCCACCTCTGAATCCACAGCCCCTCTGTTCCTCTCTCTCCTGCCCATCCTGCTTTTTGCAGCATCTTCTCTCTTTCCTGCCCATCCTGCTTCTTGCAGCATCTCTCCTCTTTCCTGCCCATCCTGCTTTTTGCAGCATCTTCTCTCTCTCCTGCCCATGCTGCATTTTGCAGCATCTCTCCTCTCTTTCCTGCCCATCCTGCTTTTTGCAGCATGGCACCTGCACTGTCCCTGCTTTCTCTCTTTGAGATCAGCCCAAAGCCAAACGAGGCCAAAAGACTCTGATCTGAGCATTTCCCCTGCTCAGAATCTTATTCCAATGTGGAAGAAAAGCGCATTGCGCAAAATTTGGGCGCTCAGACTCAGAACTTGAAGCACTGCTCACCTGCTATCTGTTTTTTTCCTAATCCAGTGGTCTTGCATTCCGTTGTTCTGACATGAAACAGAAGGGAGGAGGCAGAAAACCTGCACCAACCCCTAATAAATAGAATATCTGAAACAGATTTAGTGGGATACGTTTTAGTCTGGATGTAAAAGCTCAGTGCAGTGATTGTGCAAAATCCCTGGTGATGACATGGTTAGACTTGACTCAAAGCAACAAATCTTTCTGCTGATTTAGTGAACTCAAGTGCTCTCACATGTCCTGAAAACTGCTCCAACTCAGGATCTTGGCATCTTGGGACAAAAACTGCCCTCTGGGTAGCAGCAATACCTTGTGTTTTACCACCAAAACCACCTTCTCCACCAGAAAATTTCCTTTTCTCTTCCTGGACAGACTTGTACAACGTTTAAATTGGTAGGAAAAGAAAATAAACCCTAATTTGTGCTCAAAATGCTTTTCAAAAAGCAGATTCTTTCTTTGTCAGCACAACTGTTGGTCTCTGAGTCTGCAGTGCAGGAACTGGTTGACCTTAAACCGTAACCCAAATGACAGTCACAAGATGCTCTGTGCTTGCAAGTGAATTTTGATTTATATCAATCCCTCTGCCTTTCTCCAACCTTTCTTCCCACACATCCACAAAAAAGAGTTAGAGGACCCTGTTACTCATTTTGCCTGGGATTTGAGTGACCATGTGTATTTGAGGGCCCTCAGCCCGAGCCCTTTCCTGGTGTTTATTGCAATCTCATGAACTCAGAGGTTTTCCAGCAATCTGTGGTTCAAAATTCACTGAAAAAATTACGTTTCTTCCTTGACAGAGTCTAACTGTTCCCAGGGTCTCTTTAACACCAGGTCTTCGGGCTCACAATAATGAAAAAAGCAAGATTTTACAGCCTGGAGAACAGAAGGGGAACTACCCCAGAACAAATAATACTTTTTTTTACAAGATTTCCCAGCCTGAGCTGACTGTAATTACGCGACATCTATGGAAAACACAGTTGCTGCCTAATGCCACCACCTGCTTGGAATATCCTCTTTATATCAGCATGCTTTCATCGCTTCCTTGTAGTGTGATGCCACAGGGTCTCATGATAAAGACTTTATAGCACACATTATAAACACCAGCATGGATTAATGGCACAACCTGCATTTTCTGGGCTTTCATGGCCCCAGTGACACACTAAGTGTCATTTTTGTGCCACTACACCTGCTCCTCTTGCTATTTTCTTCTCCTTTTGTCCAAACAGCCTACAGGTATGTTGTGTATTTTGTCCATTTAAGCAAGTTATGGTCATTCTCTAGGAAACTGCTTTAAAATAGATTTTTTTTTTTAAAAATCTTCTCCAGTCCTGCAGTAAGTAGAATAGTGCAGACAAGGTTTCCTGTGCTGCGTGGTGCTGTTTTCACCCGGAAGGTGTCTGGCTGAAGGGCACTGCTCTCCTTGTGATGTCCCTGTGCTGGCTTTTTTGGGGAGTGAGACTGAAGGGTGCTCCTTCAGCTGCCTCAGCTGTGCCTGGAGCTCTGAGGATTCCATGGGGTCGCAGGGGTGTGATCCCTCCTGCACCCCTGAAGGACAGTGCACAGATTTTGGTGTCCTCACGTCTCCCAGGTGCCTGGAGGAAACTGAGGCTGTGCTGAGGGAGGAGAGAGGGGCCTGGTTACCTGACAGGGATGATATGGATAAAATANAGCTCTGAGGATTCCATGGGGTCGCAGGGGTGTGATCCCTCCTGCACCCCTGAAGGACAGTGCACAGATTTTGGTGTCCTCACGTCTCCCAGGTGCCTGGAGGAAACTGAGGCTGTGCTGAGGGAGGAGAGAGGGGCCTGGTTACCTGACAGGGATGATATGGATAAAATATTGTACAATCATGGAATGGTTTGGCTTGGAAGAGGCCTCAAAGATCACCCAGTGCCCCCCCTGCCATGGCAGGGACACCTTCCCCTGTCCCAGGCTGCTCCCAGCCCCAGTGTCCAACCTGGCCTTGGGCACTGCCAGGGATCCAGGGGCAGCCACAGCTGCTCTGGGCACCCTGTGCCAGGGCCTCAACACCCTCACAGGG
>WBMY01006365.1:164308-192194 GCA_013397315.1 Donacobius atricapilla | reverse complement strand
TGCTCCTTCAGCTGCCTCAGCTGTGCCTGGAGCTCTGAGGATTCCATGGGGTCGCAGGGGTGTGATCCCTCCTGCACCCCTGAAGGACAGTGCACAGATTTTGGTGTCCTCACGTCTCCCAGGTGCCTGGAGGAAACTGAGGCTGTGCTGAGGGAGGAGAGAGGGGCCTGGTTACCTGACAGGGATGATATGGATAAAATATTGTACAATCATGGAATGGTTTGGCTTGGAAGAGGCCTCAAAGATCACCCAGTGCCCCCCCTGCCATGGCAGGGACACCTTCCCCTGTCCCAGGCTGCTCCCAGCCCCAGTGTCCAACCTGGCCTTGGGCACTGCCAGGGATCCAGGGGCAGCCACAGCTGCTCTGGGCACCCTGTGCCAGGGCCTCAACACCCTCACAGGGAACAATTCCTGCCCAATATTCCATCTAACCCTACTCACTCTCTTCCANAAGCTAATGGCTGGTTTTAAAAAAGTGCCAGCACAATTTAATTGGAGTGGCTGACTCACAGATCTTTTAACCTTCTTTGTTCCGGTGGTGCCTGGCAGCTCTGCCACAGTCAGATGGATTTTTTTTTTAGGGGANCCAATATTCCATCTAACCCTACTCACTCTCTTCCTTTTATTTTTTTAATTCTTTCACTTTTTTTTTTTCCTCAGTCACACAGATCCCCTTCACTCCTGGTGCAAATCAGCCAAGAATTTTCACCTCTGTCTCGGGCCTGGGGATTTATTTCGGCCCCCAAAAGATGAGCAGGCTGATTTGGTGCTGCCCTCACTCTGGTTTCCATCTCCCAGTGGATAAAGCTGGAAATCAGAACTGGGTGAAGAGTGAGGGTTCAATGGCACCAGCTCATCGTGCCCTGGCTGTACAGACCTCAGGGGGAAGGTGCTGGGTAGAAATTGCTGTGATTGTTTAAAGCTTTCTGTGCATTTGATTCTGGTCACTTTGTAGACACCAGTAAAGCTTGACTGGTGTCTTGTCAGCATCAGGGGCTCTTCAGAAGACTACTTCAAAATATTAGGATTTTCTGTCTACTGGATCCTACTGGCAAGGAGTGAAAGTGCTTAATCTGCACAAAAAAAATATCCAGGGGAGCTCCTGGAAATGTTTTATTTTTTTTTTTTTTCCCTCACTGTGTTATTCTGTTCTGCTGGGTGTGATATTTACACAATACAATGAAAAGAGTTTTGGGAGAGACATGATCTCTGTCTTGGCTGCCATAAGGAGAATCAGCCCTGAGATCTGTGTTTTCAGGAACCTCTGCTGCAGTCCTGTTACCTTTCCAATGGAATTCTCAGCCCGTATTTGTAAGGGACCTGCTACACCTGCTGGAATTTTGGCTTTTGGTTCCTTTCTTTGTAACGGGTTAAGCACCAAACCACAGATGACAGATGGTAAGTGTGGTGGGAGGGATGAACTCGGAACCCAAGGAAGGGAGGCAGAGGAAGGAGAATTTCCATGGACTGAGAAGTTCTGTCCATTCCAGTGTCCCTGTTTGCCATGGGCAGTTTGTACAATGAAATATTCCAGGTTTGTTGGGTCTGCCCTTGTGGAATGGCTCTTTCCATCCATCTGCAGAAGGGACAGTGGCTGCAGAGAAGAGAAAACTCAGGACAGATTTCCAGAGGGAAGGACACCCTGCGTGGATCCACCCTTCCTCCCACGGCAGTGAAGCCACCTCAGACGCTGTAAAGCCGAAACTTCCAGTGTGGGTGCTTTATCCAGATTATAAACATTCATCTGCTTCTAATCTTCCGTTTCCCTCTTAATTAGAGCTTTAATTGTTTTTCTCTGAGACCATTAAGGAGCTGACAGGCCCTGCACAGCTCAATTCAATCCTTTAGGGTCCTAATTCAGAGGCCACCAGAGATTGAGTCCCACTCCACAGGTTTGGGAGGGCTTTGGATCAGGCTCAAAACTCCACATTAAACCTTGGACCCACATTGGGAGGGGATGGTTTTGGGCTGAATTCCTATCACTGGTGGCTTTTGAATGCTTGATGAATGTTTTATGTCCCTTTGGAGGGTAAAGGAAGACGTAGCCAGGTTAAAATTCATGTTTTATGTCTTAAACCTTGGATCTTGACCAATTATGAGGGGTTTAAAATCCTAGTGCGATCAAGCCCTGATGGGAGTGTGCGAAGGAGGAGATTTAGCCCTTGACTCATGGTAGGAGAAGAGCATTTTCCTTAAAATGCAGAGCAAAACCTCCTCCCCTTCACAGCTGTGGAGTTGTGGCTGCTGCTTTTGAAGCAGATTTTTGGCCAGACAAGAGCCTCTGACTGCCTCAAAACCTCTGGCTTTGGGCTCTTCAGCACTTTTTCATGGCATCTGTCACAGCCCTATTGGCAGTTAGAGACTCATTGCTGCACTTAATGTCTGAAAAAAAGGGGCTAATTGGTTGTCTTCCCACTGGAAAAGGAGATGAAGGGAAAAAGAATCTGAAANCAGAAATGTGGAATCCAAGTTGCCAAACTTGATGTTGCTTCAAGCTTCCCCCAAAAAGTTTGGAATGTCTTGTTAGACACACGTTACGACGATGATAATAATAATGACAATAACGATAACAACGATAATAATGACAATTCAACAGTTGTCTGTGGCTGGGTTTTTTGCTGGCAGCTGGGAGCCTGTCCCAGGGAGAGAGGATCAGGCAATCCATGGCCAGTCCATGCTGGACACTCATCTCAGCTTCCAGAGGGTCAGAAAGATGCCAAAGACGCACAAACCACGATTTCTTCAATGGTGACAGAGGAGAACAATGAAAGCTCTGAGCCGGGCTTACGAATTTTTTAAAGCCATTCAATTCTTCACAGCTATAAAAAACAAGGAGGAGCCAGCTTGGAGTTTTACAATCACAGGCAAATTTAGGCTGGAGGGATTTCTATCCCCTTTTGTGATATCAGGCACATCTTGATATCCTCTTGGATATCCTCACCCTCTTCCAACTCTGTTTATTACATCTCTGAATTCCCTGACAAATCCCTGAGGCTTTGGCTCCCCTTTTAGCCTTGGCCACTGCCATGGAGTGTCCTCCAGAGGAGATTTTGGCTGCTTTGACCTCACTCTGCTCCTGCTGGGAGATAAATCCTGATCAGACCTGCCAATGGAAATTATTTGTCCAGTTCATCACTTCGCAAATTCAAACTGCTGGGAGAAGCCTGGGAGGAGCCTACAAAATAAATACCTGAGTGTGAGTTACTCTCCCCACTACTCATTTCTGAGAAGTTAAAGGAATTCAGCCGAATATTTCCTCTGAATTCATTTTTCTAAATCAAATTTTAGCATTCCTCAGATACCTCAAACATGTTCCTCATAGCCACTGGAAATTTGGTTTTGGGGATCTCCTTCCTTTTTGCTTTGTTTTGAATGTTTCTTTATGTCAGGTTTCCTTCTGGTCTAAGTTGTAAGAATGGGATCTCTCATATTCAACAATCCTGTATTTATTATTATTTTTATAACTAAAGGTTTCTATCATTCCACAGAAATCCCAGCTAAGGAAAATAGCCAAAATCAGGAAGAAAAGAAATCTTGGAGTGCATTGTGACTCTCTTTAAATTATTCTTGGGAATATTGGGAATGAAGGGAGTGAGAGAGCAAGAGCACGGCAGTGAGTCCAAACTTTTGTCTGATTTTCCTTGGGATGCTGTGATTGAGACCACTGAGATCACTGCAATTCTTCGTGATTGGTTTTTCCTTAAATCTCTTGAGGACTTTTTTCAGTGGCCTTGGAAATCCCAGCAACTGTGTGACGAGGGGAGTTTTTAGTGCTGGCAGCTGCTTTCTAGGATAAAAAATTTAAACTCACAAATTTTCTGGGTTTTTTCATGTCCTTTATGTAGCCAGTGGTGTTTCTGCAGTCCACAGCCTTGTTCTTTTTTAATCTATCAGCTGCTGAGTTTCAATTTCTGGTTTAATTCACAACTTTGCTCATTCTCTAAACTTTTAGTCACCTTTGGCTTTACAGCTGCTGCTCTACTCAATTTTGTGAAAGCTTTCTGCTGAAGGTGAATAATCTTCCTGCTCACATTCTTTAGAATCAGATGCAAATATTTGTAGTTTCAGAGAGGCCTTCTGGTTATCAGGGAGTGTAATGCAAAGTGTTTATCCTTCATTACAGTTCAGGGAGACAGAAGGAAAAAAATTATACAGCTGGAAGTAGATAAGCAGCAAGGGGAGAAGTGAAAAGATGTTTTAAAAGTATGGGAGGGAACAGAGTTTGCCAAAAATACTTCCCAGGGTTTTGAACTGCAGGCTACTCAGCCAGACTTCATATCTGGAAATCAGACTGAGCAAACAAGGTAATCAGCATGAAAGAATCAGTTCATTCCAGCAACATTCCGGGGGTGTGGCCCTGCCCTGACTCAAATCCACGCCTGAGATTTCACCACCGTCGTCTCCAGGCAGGTAACAACCCTGGATGACCAAAAGTGGAAGTCTAAAATTAGAAATACCGGCAAAATGCTTCCTTTTCCAGGAAAATATTTCAGTGCTGACCCTTTTCTTACACCGTTCCCCGAGCAAGGGGAGAAGCTGAGCGTGCCTGAGTTGGGGCTGAGCCTGTTCAGGCTCCTGGTGTCATCTTGGGAAGTGCTCTGGGATGGAAAAGGCGCTTCAGTGGCCCCCAGCACGTCTCCGAGGGGCTGAGGAATCGCATCTCCACTCGGAGAGCAGGTGGAACACGTTCAGTGAGCTGATCCTGCCTGGGGAATCCTCTGACCTGGATAAGGCTGAGGTGCCCTTTGCAGGGAATCCTGCGGGTGGGGACTGCGTGGGGCTGGAGCTCCAGGGGCTGAGCACCAACACCTCTGCAGTGCCAGGTTGCTGGGCTGAAACTGCTGGGAAACGTGCTTGAAATTATGCTGGAAGCTGAGGAATTTATTTGGAATCACAGGATTTTAGGGAGAGTTTAAGTGTCTGGAATCACAGGATTTTAGGCAGAGTTTAAGTGTCTGCAATCACGGGGTTTTAGGCAGAGTTTAAGTGTCTGGAATCACAGGATTTTAGGAAGAATTTAGTGTCTGGAATCACGGGATTTTAGGAAGAGTTTAAGTGTCTGGAATCACAGATTTTAGGAATAATTTAGTGTCTGGAATCACGGGATTTTAGGCAGAGTTTAAGTGTCTGGAATCACGGGATTTTAGGAAGAGTTTAAGTGTCTGGAATCACAGGATTTTAGGCAGAGTTTAAGTGTCTGGAACCACAGATTTTAGGCAGAGTTTAAGTGTCTGGAATCACGGGGTTTTAGGAAGAATTTAGTGTCTGGAATCACAGGATTTTAGGCAGAGTTTAAGTGTCTGCAATCACGGGATTTTGGGAAGCCGCTGCTGGTCAGTGAAGAGGGTGCTAGTCCAGCTTCCTACTGTGTCTTTCTGCTTGGAAAGCAGGAGCAGGGCCAGAGTTAAAGCAAATTTTGGGACCCTCTCCATTCCTCTGGCCGTGAAGATCATGCGCCCAGCGGGTAATAACCGGCGTAGGCTCAGGAGTGATGGGCAAAGACAGGATTTTGGGGCACCTCTCTGTGCTTGGCCCTGGTTTAGGAAGGAGCAGTGCTGGCAGTGGAGGTCTGTCTGGGGGAGTGTGGAAAGAACTGGGACCTGCCCTTTCTCCGTGCCCAGAGAGATTTTGGAGGGATTGCAAAGACGGGATGTGCAAAATGAAGCTTTTCTTGTGCAAGTCTGATATGTGGTCAGCACAGAATTATTGAATAATATCTGACCTGTTAGGTAATCCCTAGACAGCTGTCTTTTAGAGGTCTTACCTTTTAATATGAGTTACTGCTTGAATCTGAGTATTATATTTGAACATTTAGGGGTGAGGGAGCAGCTGGAGTTGTGTAGAGCTGAGGAACTAATTAGTGAGAAAGATGTGAGAGATGGACAGAAAGCCATTATCAAACATTCATAACAGGTTTGCAAAGTACAGCACTACCCAGAGAATAAATTTGTTAAACAAATGTGCAATCCCTTTTCCCTGAAAGTGAGATACAGCAAAATTTTAGTTGAAATACTCCTAATCAGCATCTCTTTTTTATTACCCACAAATGTTGCTCCCTGATTTCTTGCTATTCCTTGTAGTTTTGACTATTGTGAAGCTGTAATTGCCTCCTTTAAGTCTTACAGTCCTCTTCAGCAATAAAACTCATCTTTTCCACCTGTAGAGAAATCTTCCTGCAGGAAACGTCCCAGTAGGATGGGAATGCCTTTCCCTGCTGGCATTTAGAACTCCCCTCCTGCTAATGCCTCTAATTTTCTGTGTTAGAATGAATAACAATGAAATGTTTTGTAAGAATTCAGTAAAGTTAAAATGGGACAGAAGTGAAAGGAATTGCTGGCAACTCCAGGGAAGTGGGGAGGTGTGAGAAGTTAAACCTTGTCCAAGTCTGGCACCCAGCAGCAGGAGATGTGAAAGCTCTTAAAATAGAAAGGAAAGCTGCAGACTGGAGAGCCCTTGTGTTCTGATCATTCCTGGAATGAAGATGATCCAGTTTGGAGCAGAAGCCACTTATTCCTGACCCTGCTTAAACTGCATTTCAGTCAGTGTGCTTTGGTCACATCCTGGAGCACAGTGAAATACACTTTTGTTCTTTGTCTTGCAGAAACACTCGGGTGGGAGAAATCCTGGCGTTTTTCTTCCTTTCACCTGCATTCCCCTAGGAAGCAGTTGGAGAGGATAAATATTTCTTCTTTGAAGAGCAGTAGAAAATTCAAGTGAGAACCTCTAACCCCAGCAATGTTTATTTCGAGAGAGAGAGAGCAAAGTCTGCTGAGAGGTTTTGAAGGGTTGAAACTTCTTCAAATCCATATCAAAGGGAGATATTTGCTAGGGCTGGGCCAGGCTAAGGGGTAAATATGGCAATTCATCCCAGAGAAATCAAACCCAGAATAAATCAGTCAGTCAAAGGGGCTGTAGTGAGGAGGGGAACAGCTTGAGACAATATTTGTCTGGTCAACAGCACTCTTTACTGTATAAATAACCATCCAAGTGAACATTTTATTGCTTTGCGCACATATTTTCCACAGCTGGCGAGCGTGGCTGTTTCTGTAGCTGTAAAACCTTCTGCAGACACTGCTCTCAAAGCTGCCTGTGTGTCAGGATTATAAATGCACCTTATTCTGAGTTTATTTGTAAAATTATCCCTCTGAACCTGAAGTTCTCCATCTGGCTTTGTTGCTCACTTTTCTGACAGCTACAAATGTGCAGATCATTTTCTTTCCTTGGGACTGTTCAGTGCTCAAATGTTTATTTTCAGGCAGAGGGAATTGCCAGAGTGTCACCAAGTGCACCCCACTGGCCAGATACAACTTCACAATACTTGTTCAGAATTTTCCTCTTTCTCACCATTTCCCCCAATGCCCCCCTCCCACCTCCTTTTTTTTTTTTTTTCATCTCTCTCTCTTTAAGTTTCTTTCTCTCAGTTCCTCTTGCTATTATACCCTACCTGACCTTCCCACTGCACCTCCCAAATTTAAAAGGCTTTCCTTTCCTTCTTACGGGTCTATTTCCTTATCAGAATTATACATTTGCAAGTCTTGCCTAATTTCTTAAAATACCTACTTTACTTATGATGATAAGACTTCCCTTAGAAATAGGTTTCACCAGATAAAAAAGGCTTAAAAATTTTAAGCCTATGGCTAGGATTCAGTATTCCTGAATAAATATTCCTAACCGTAGATCATTTTTCATCTAAAACTCTGGGAAATGGGGGCTGCCAACTGTGGAAATTCCAGATGTGTCCTCCAGCTGCAATGAAGTTTGGTTGGATTTCCTGCCCCTGCCCCATTCCTCAAGGCTCCTCAGTGCTTCCACAGCAGCCTGAAGTGCTTTTGTTGTCCCAAAATGGATATTTTTGGGCACTTGAGAGATATGCACCACCATCAGGAAAAGCACAGTGATAAATATTTGCAAAAGTTTTATCCTTCGAATCCAAAGAGATATTTTTGAACTTTGTTGTAAATAAATAAAGAAAGAAAAATGTCTATGGGAAGGATCCATAACAAATATTTTTAAAAGCAGCCTTATTTTGAGTGTTTGATGAAGGAGACAGATTGACTTCATGTTTTTGGAAAATGCCTTGATGAGGATTCTGCCCTCAAAGTGATCTCCATGGTAGAAAGAATGGGAATAACCAAGGTGTAGGGATTCTCCCTGGGATAATACTTTGTTATCTGCCTTAGCAAAGACACATCCACTTCTTTTTGCATCTCAGGAAGTTATGGCAATGCTTCCATGGGGAACTAAGGGGTCCTTGATTCGAACATTCTGCTGAGTTTTAATTTTGTTCATTATTTTAATGTCATTTAATAAAATGCTTTATTCTTAATTTCTTGTCCTGACACACAATGCAGAATGCCCATGACAATCCGTAAAAATTGTGCTTCATACAACAAATATATGTGATTTTGGAGCACTTAGGATGGAAAGTATTATAAGTGCATCTACCTGTCCAGTCAAATTTACGCAGAATCAATAATTAATAGCAGCATTAGCGAATGTTTACCCTCATCATTTCCCATTTTATTTCTCAGTGAAGCTATGTTTGAGTGGGGAACCTCTGGAAACAGATAAAGGATTGTTTTCCCTGGTCAGACTTGGGAGTGGCTTTTCTGATGGATGACACCATCTGATGACCTCAGCCTGGTTTGGATCCCTCTGCAATGACCCTGAATGAGGACACTGCTGTAGGTGACATCACATTTTCCTGGCTTCAGCTCTCATAATTTTGTATTCTGTAACTTTGTTGGCAGGAATGCTGGGTTGGGCTTCGCTGCTGTGAGCAGCTGCTTTCACTGCTCTCACTCTGCAGCAGGTGGAGGAAGGAAAGGTGAATGTTTGACTGCCTAAATTGGCTTTCAGTGTTTGCCAGGATGCAGCTTGTAAATATCTGTAAATTAAAAGGGTGAAAATTCCTAGTTTTGGCAGAAGGTTGGCCTGATTGTACCTTCAACAAAAAAGCACTCAATGCATGGGGTCAAAGCACAGCACAAGAAGCTACTTCTGCACAAATATGTTTTAGAAACTGTGCTGGTAATTCTGGTATTATTTGATGCCCTCTGCTCATATCTCACTCAGCAGGAGACTCTACCCAAACAGAACAGCTTAAAATGGGAAATGGACCCATCCAGTGCAGGGGAAACTCTTTAATCCGGGATATCTTCCGTGGGTTTTCAAATCACTGCACTCAGTTTCTCTCTTGATAGGGACTGGAAAGGTTTGAGATAACGAGGGATTTGATTTTTATCTCAAACTTTGCCAGCCCAAGCAGTCTGAGGGGTTTTGTGCGTGCAGTGAGGGCTGAGTAGGAGAGGTGGTCAGGCCAGAACAGCAAAGGACACCCCAGAGAGCCCTGGGGTGTGCCGGGGTGGGGGGAAATGAGGTGAGGGAAGGGGGAAGTCAAAACCAGAGAGAGACGAGACTTCAAACCAACAAATCTACTTTTGCTGCACTGCAGAAATATTCTGTCTTTTGATCTTGTAGGTGGTTTTGGTGAGACACTTTTTATTCTTCCGCTACTTGCCAATCACTTTGCTGGAAAACACGGTGTTCAGCAAACCTGAAAATATCCCCCGCCCCCTTGGGATGTCAAGTTCCTTCAGCTGCAGTTCTGAGACCTCAGGATGGTTTCAGGGAACAAACAGCAATTTCTTCATTGTCTCACCTGAAGCTGATGCAGATGTTTGAAATCTCGTTGCCTACTGCACAGATCAGAAGCACTAAACATTTCATCTTGATTTCTCTTCAGTACCACCTACTTCCTGGAAAATTTGGAAGCCTTGCATTTAGCACTTCAAATTCCCTGTCAAGTTCCTTTCAGCTTTGGGTGCTTCTTTTTTTCTTTTTTTCCTTTTTTTTTTTTCCTTTTCTTTTTTCTTTTTTTTTTCCCCTGCTCCATTTTTGTCTCACACGTTTATTATATGGTGACAAATGCAGTTTTCTTCTGACACCACATAATAGATGTGTGAAACACACACACATGTTATAGTAGGAGACTGCTCTTTATTTCCTGGCTCCAGTTGCAAAACATGAGTCAGGGTTGGAAAGGTTGTGCCTCTGTCAGAGCTGTGGAATCCACGTGCCCAAACCTTCCTTGGTTTTGCTGCAGTCGTGGGGAAAAATGGCAAATCTCATTCTTGTATTTCTATAATCAGTGTTTTCTCCTCCCCCAAGCACATCAAATCTTCATTATATATACTTATTTCAGGCATTGATGCTGTTATTAACAGGAAAAAAACCCCACCTCCAGCTTCTAAAACACAGATAAAAGTACCCTCCTATAATTCAGGCTTTAATACAAAAAAGAAACATTATTTTAGTGGCGCGTTTGCTGTGGATTTTCTTTTCTCTGCACCGAGTGGTTTCTGCTGTTCTGCTGCATAATTGCAGGTAACAACCACCCAGCATCTCCACAAGACTCTGGTGACACAACATTCCTTGTTTATAGATCCCAGCTTCCAGCGTTCTGCGCGTTTCTGTGGGGGCCCCAGTGAAACACACAATCAGACGAGACCTTTTGTGAGCTAAAGTGGAACAAGCCCCATGTTACAAGTTAAAACAAAAACCAAGGAAAACGAGCAGGCAAAAAAAAAAAAAAAAAAAAAAGAGAACCGAACACATCATCACTCCCTACTGGATGCAGCCTTGGAATGCCACAGGGCTGGCAGTTGTTCTGCAGATACCCATGGATGATTGGAAGCAGCAGGACCATGGTGCTTCCACGTTAATCACAGAGTTTTGCATTTTTTTTTTTTTCCCCTAAGCAATTTTATCCCACAAGGTCCCTGTGGTTGAGCTGCTCCTGCAATAGAATGACAAATAACGGGGTGACATGCTGTGAAAAATTTAGAAAATGAGAGATGCTATCCCATTTTCCAAACAGAGCAGAAACAACACTAATTTTGTTAGGCAAGATGGAACAGACAATTAAACTGGGCATGCTTTTAATTTTGAAGCTCACCAGAGAACGGATGCCTTTTTCAAATGCAACGAACGTGGAAGTGATTCCTTTAAAATGAAGCAAAACCACTGATTTTCCTTGCTAAAATTAAAGCATTTACCTTATACAAAGTATAAGAAATGTTACCTGTTGCCTCCACCATTCCTTCTAGGATTACAACAATTTCTAGCTCCTCTTTGGGCAACTGGGCTTTGGAAATCTCCCAGAAAGGACTCTGCTGGTTAATCTCATGGCTGATGATCAGTGGTGAAACCAAAAAGAGACGATCATCCCCTGTGTAATAACCTACGTTGATATCTGTCTGGTTGAGTGGTATAAATTCCCCCTCCTTTGTCTGTTTGGATTTGATCAACTTGGCTCGTATTGATGCCTCTACAATGTGTGAATTCCTAAGGTCTCCTACTCGGAACATCAGACACAGCTTTCCATCCCGCATGGAAATGACTGCGTTTGTAGAAAAAACCAAGGTTTCTGCCCTCTTCTTGGGTTGGGATATTTTCACAAACATGCAGCCAACCATGAAGGCGTTGACGATAGAACCTAGGACAGACTGCACTAAAAGCAGGATAATTCCCTCGGGACACTTGTCCGTGATGACCCGGTAACCGTACCCAATGGTGGTTTCGGTCTCGATTGAGAATAAAAAGGCTGAGACAAACCCATTGAGGTTGCTGACGCAGGGGGTCCACGTGCTGTCCCCTATGTGATCCATGTCCCCTCGCATGTAGGCAATGAGCCACCAGATCATGCCGAAGAAGAGCCAGGTCACCGTGTAAACCATGACGAAGATCAGCAGGTTGAACCTCCACTTGAGATCCACCAGGGTGGTGAAGATGTCAGTCAAGTACCGGTAAGTCTCTCTGACATTCCCGTGGTGGACGTTGCACTTCCCATCTTTCCGAACGTACCTCTGGATTTTTCTCTTGGCACATTCCTTGCTGATGTTCTTTGGCAGATCCTCTCTCGCTTGTTTGGGCAACTTTGGTTGATGGATAGTGACAGGGCTCTCGATGTCCTGCTCCATTGAGTCTTCTTCCAGGACGTTGGCTGCCATGGAAAACAAACAAAAAAAAAACCCAAGGAAAAGTCATTATTCCTCTCGTTATTGCTCTAAGTCAATACACAACCTTTTCCTGTGTTAATCAGTAAGACGATCATCCTCGATCTTTGCTAACACAAAAATCAAATGATGCCAAGCACTCTCATTTTATTCTCACGCAGAAATAAAATGAAAGCAAACTCTCGTTTCTTATCAGGTCATCCTATCCACACCCGTATTTAAAATCCATAAGATGGGTTTAAGCAGATATTCCTTCCCCCCCTCACCCCTTTGCAGTTTAATGAATGAAATTTTTTATGCACCAGAAAAGATCTTAACTGAGATAAAAGATATAAATGAAGGAATGGATTCACTTGGGGGTGAGCAGAGAAAATGAGCTATTGTTGAGCTATTTTTTTCCATCAATTGCATTGCTTTGGGGAAAGTATTAAATAAGTACAAGGAACATTTTTTTTTTTTTAAAAAGCCAACAGTTTTTAGCGAGAACCAATCCTCCTCTTGTTGAAGGAAAGTCGTAATATCTATCAAGAGCAATTTAAGCACACTTCCACAGAAAATCAATGTCTTGCTGATAATGAGACATGGAATTGTGTGTCCTTCTCCCAGCAACGTAAAACCTATGGTACTTCAGATTTCATTTGAATTCACTGTGCCTGTGGCCTTTAATTCAAGTGTACCTTGTCCTCTAATGATCTGGGCCTTTTTTTTTTTAGTTTCCCAGCCTTTGAAGATAAATAGCTTTATTATGGTTCTGTGCCAGAGGGAAAAAAAAAGTGTACTGAGGAGGAGAGGGGTTTAATCGAATGTGTTTTGCATGGAGGACATGGTGAGGTCTGGGGTAATTGTTGTTTTCAACTGAAATCCTTCTGTTTTCTGGGGCTTCGTCCTGCAGGAATTTCAGCTCTTGAATCCCTAATTATTTCTCTTCTGGCTAGGTGCTGTCATTCTGCCAGACTGTAGAGGGAAAAGTCTTCTGGTGGGTCTGTGCAGGTGCTTGACTCTGAGTACAGAATCACAGAACGGTTTGGGGGGGAAGGGACCTTAAAATCACCCACTCCCCACCTTGTGCCATGGGCAGGGACACCTTCCACTTTCCCAGGTTGCTCCAAGCCCTCTCCAATCTGGCCTTGGACACTTCCAGGGATGGGGCAACCACAGCTTCTTCTTCAGGGCCTCATTACTCTCACAGGGAAGGATTTCTACCCAATATCCCATCTAAAAGGCAGCACTGCTGTGATTTTGTACCATTCTTTATGGAGTGTCGCACAGGGGGCTGCTCTCAGTGGGCCAGTGTGGCTCTAAAAGCATTTTCCACTCTTATAAACACGTGCTGTGCAGCAGATCCTGTGTGGACTCTCACAGCACCTACAGCTTTTTCAAGATGTGCAGGTTCATCCCTGCAGAGAGAGATCACAGACCCTTGTAGAGTTTTATTGAAACACCCCGGGGGGGGAAAGGGGGTTGTAACCCGGTTGTCTCTCCTCCTGACCTGCTCCTCTTTCAAAGAGAGTCTCAAAGCCCTACAGTAGCACAGAATCTGAGAGCAATCCCGTGTTTTAAGGCTGTGCACCCCATCCTGTCACCTTTTCAGTTTGCTGTGTGCCTCAGGAGAGCATTACCAGGGCTGATGGCAGCGGCAGCACTGGGAGCTGTGTCACAGGGCTCTCAGCTCTGAATGAACTCCCCCAGTCAGTGACAGTGTGCCTGCTCGCATTATCCCTGATGCTGGGGAATGCCTGACAAAACACAATCAAAAGGCGTTGCAGGGCCCTTGTGAGGCAGACTTAAGCCAAAGACAGAAAATCTGAAGTTAAGGCTTCACATTTTATTCTCAGCTCTCTGTTGTGCCTAAGGAAATTCCAGTCCACAGGAGTTATCCCATCACTGCAGCAACAGAATCCTCAAATAATTATGAACAACCTATGAAGGCTCTGGCTTTTGAGGCTTAATGTTAAACTACTAGTGCTGATATAATGTGGTTCATTATCTTTCAGGCATTATGAATGATTTGCTTTCCCCTCGCAGTCAGAGCCTGGCATGAACACAGAGACCAGGAGTGGGAGAATCCTGTTGGTTTAGAGAATATTCCTTACTCCTGGCCCTGCTGTTAAGGGGCATCACATCCCAAACCTCCCTGTCTGAGCACCTCTTTCCAGAAATTATCCTGGGAGGGGACCCAGGTACTGATTTTATTCCTGGCAGCAGGAGGAATGTGGAGGGACATTCAGGGCTGTCCTCCCACCACACCACTCCTGCTTTCCACGCAGTGTTTATTTCCTATGGAAGTACTTTGGGCAGTGAAGCACCTTTTATTCAGACAGCAATTTTTTACTGATGCTTTCCAAATGTTTTTTTGCGGATTTGTGCACCACAGCCAGCCTGACCTGTCTTTCACAGCATGAGGGAAGGGTCACATTTTGTCAGGTGTCCATAGGTTTTGTAGGAGCAGGGAGCTGCTGTCACAGTAAGTGGGACCAGGATGTGACAATTCCAACCTGGGAGGGTTTTTCTTACATTGGAGAAGTTGTAGTGGAGCTGGTTCTCCTCTGGCTTTGTAAGGGGTCAGCTTTGGACAACAAACCCAGCGTTTAACCAAGGTCTCTCTCATTACAGCATTTATTTGACACTCCTGCAGACATTTCAATCTTCCTGAGGGCATCTGGCCATTTATAAACTCTCCAGGCTCTTCCCAGTGCTGTCATTTCTCTAACTCCCAGTCTCTGAGAGGAAAAATTAAGGTCAAGTTTTTTGTCTTCTTCTCTTTTTTTGCAAGATGCCCTTTCCTTCTTTCCCTCACGCAATCCTGCAATGAATGAATTCCTTGGTGGAGAAGTTTCTAGATCAGAATCAGTTTGTTACCCTCTCCTGGACTGAGTTTTCACTCCAGAGAGAACCTTGGGAGCAGCAATTCCCGAAATAAGTGATCCAAAGGTTATGCATCTGTGTGTTTCCATGGAAATACTTGATGAATAAGTTTTAAACACATGGCAGGATCCTTGCTCACCACTGAGGCTGAGGAACAGCCACATACTGTCAGTGCCTTGGCCACAAAATACTTTGACTAATTATATTTTTACTTGATATCAACCCAATTAACTTCTGCTGTTTATTTCATCCAATTTTCCTTCTGGTTACATAATGGCTGTCTTGGATCCAGGAACAGGGGAGTGAGTAGCAGCAGCCTCACTTGAGAGCTATTTTTGCTCTCTCTGCTTTTCTTACTGACAAAAATATATCCATATTATTAATCTGCACTGCAAAAAAAAAAAAAGTATTTCTGAACTCTTCCTCCTCTCCCAGTAAACATTACGTTTGTTGAACATAACAGCCAGGTAATGAGCCAATTCAGGCCAATTTAGAGGACTCTGTTCAAACGATCTGCTTTGGTTACTCTCTTAGGCAAAACCCACAAGACATATGAGATTTCAGTGATTTGTTTAATTTCCCAGCAAATGACAAGGAGTTCTAAATAAGTCCCTGAATAGTTCACTTGTGTCCTGGCTGTGGCCAAATTAGCAAATTAAGTGTGCCCAGGCCTATTACTTAGATTGGAGGATAAAGAGTGGCGCAGCCTGCACTTGGATTATTGAACTCCAATTGTTTTCCAGGCAGGTTAGTGTCACAAAATCTGCCAAACAGGAATAATATGTGTCCTGAAATGGAGCCAGGAATTGCATGTGCTCAGTTCTGTACTGGTCCAAACCATGCCAGGGGGCTTTTCTAGAAATTTCACCCTGCAGGGGGTTGTGTGCCAGAATATTTTATTCTCTAGTAAAATTGCAGCAAATGTTGTCATGTTCTTGTCTACTTCAAAGCAGCACTGGAAAGGCACCGTCCTGATTTTCCAAGGACATCCTTTTATTTAGAGCCTGTAGAACAACATGAAACCAGTGTCAACAACAAAACAGGACAGGACACACTCTCTCCCTTTGAGGCTGTGAATGTAACACAACAATAGAAACATTAACCAATCATTTTATCATCAATACTGTGATTTTAGGTGTATTTTGGTGGTGCTGCAGAGAACTTGTTGTGGTGCTGTGCAAACACAAAGCAAAAGGAGGAATATGAAGGACCTGCTTGTCCAGTTTAAGTACCGTAAGCCTATTTTGGTAATGTAGGTTTTGCCAAATAATGAGGAGTTTTAACAGAGAATACTGCAAATTATAACTGACCTTTCTACCAGAAGCTGACCTAGAAAGTTCAGTGGATGTTTCGCTGTAATTTAGTGATTTTAACTCTTGTAACACGGTTGTGAACATTTTGTGCGCAAATTTATTGGAAATGTCCTAGTTTCCAAAATCATTTACAATCTAAAAATTGCTCTCAGGGGCTTTACTGCATGTAGAGAAAAGTGTTGAGCAGACACTGTGATTCCTGCCTGCATTCCCTCCTTTCCTGGTGGGATGAGGCCCCCCTTTAAGTGAAGCAAGTGTTGTGTAGGTCCAGGTTTGGCTCTCGGGAAGTCTCGAGTGTTTTACCTCTCATTTTCCGGGGTGCCCAACCTCCCTGGCACTGCTCCCATCTGTGGGATATTTGGCAGTACCTGGTGGCTGTTTGGGGTCCCTCTGTGGGGTTGTTGGGCTTTGCACAGCACAAGGAATTCCTTGTAGCCTTCAGCACCCCAAATCCCCACTGTTCTGTCTCTCCCCTGGATTGCAGTGGAAGAAGTCAGAGAAGGGAAGGAGAGATTTTTGGAATGCTTTGCCTCATCTCTGGCTGGCTTTTGTTTCAGAGCTCTGCAGAATCTCATTTCTGATGAGCAGAGAGGGCACAGGAACACGGGAATTCTGAGAATAGAGGGGGATTTGTCTGCGGGATGAGCCCAGCCAGATAATCCACACTGCAAGGCACCATCATCACCACATGGTATGAGGAGAAAGAGTCTTGTTTAGAGAAAAAAAGTGGAGAGTTTTATGATCAGCTAACAACTGTAAGCAGTCATTATCACAGAGCACGGATTCTTTTTCCTGAAAGAGAAAGGAATTAGGATCTGGTCCTGTCCTGATTTGTTGAAATCAATGCAAAATTGTCAATTCACTCTGCTGGAAGCATTGCTAGGCCTCACTTTGAAACGTTGGAGTGCTCAGTAAACACTGACTTGGCAAATCTCTTCAAGACCCAAATTGCCTCTTTGCACCCATGGAATCATAAATCTAATTTCAGAGGGAGCATGTGTATGACTGAGATTTATTTCAGCAGAAGCTCTCACTAAAAAAGACATGAAATGAGATATATTTATGATTAAAAAAGAGACCGTAAGGATGATACTTTGCTTTTTTTTATGTTACCTGCTTCATCTTCGCCTTCTAATTCAACTTGATAAAAATAATGTTCTACTGTTTTCGTTTCTTTTAAGCCTGTACAGCTGCAAGAAATCAGTCTGAGTAACACTTTGTGTCTCTGCAGTACAAACATTTCCATTCATTCCTGATTCTTGGCCCTTTTATTATGGAGGGTGGAAAAAGAATCCGATAACTCAAATTTAAAAACACACGGCTCCGTTTTTGGTAGTCATTTGACCTTGTAGTTTCTGTCTTGGATTCTAACCAACTTCATTGCAGAATTTACCACTGAAGGCTCCAGAATGCTGTTTTTACATCTGCTTTGCTAAATTTATCTCCATTTGAATCACGGGGGAGCCAAACGGCCTTGGCTTGGTAGCATTTATGGGGCAACGTAAGAAAGCTGTAAGAACGTAAGAAAGCTGTAAGAAGGTTGTGAACCTGCAAAGACGCGCAGAGACAGTTGTTTATCAACATCCTCAGCCCTTCACAAGGCTGGGGGTCCCAAACTGAGTTATGAAACTTGTTTGCTACCTGAAGTCTGAGCTCTTGGAGTCAGCGTTTGTTCAGAGGCATCTCTGGAGCAAATGCCTGGCACTGAGCACAGATTTTAGAAATAAGGAGAGGTTTCCTGTCAGATTAGTCTTTTACCAGGTTTTTGGCTGCCAGAAAAGCTCGAGCTCAAGCTTTCAGAGCAGGTATTTCTGTGTCCAGGGCCAGGTTGGACAGGGCTGGAAACAACCTGGTCTAGTGGAAGGTTCCCTGCCCTTGGAACTGGATGATCTTTAAGGCCAACCCAACCTCCAACCCAAACCATTCTGTGATTCCATGATTCCATAATGCCCTTGTCCTACCCACAACCACTGCAGGAATCAGCCTCCTCAGAGCCCTGCTTCCTCTGAGAAGGTGACAAAGCTGGGATAAAGCACTTGGAAAAATGCTTAACGTTGTCAGTGCCGCTGAGACACGGACAGCAGCAGAGACAGCCCAGGTGTCCCAGCCTGAGCTGTGCCACCAGAGCTGGGCTCTCCTTTGGTATTTCCACGTGCCAGACTAGTGCCAGGTGCTGCCAGAGGGATACCAGGGATCACTGATGGATCAGCAGCTGCGAATCCTGTCCACATGTTTGCCTCTGGGTCCAACGTGTCCCCTGACTTGCTGCAAGGTCTCCTGGTCTAACGTGATCCCCGGAACTTCTTTTTCCAATTACTCAACCCCAATTATTTCTGCCAGTTGCTATCAGAATTTTTGTCAGTTACAAAATTTCTTCAAAAATCTCCTGAGAACTCAGCCCTTCTTCTCCATGGGAAAAGGAGAAGCATGAAAGATTTGTATTGACCTTATTATCAATTTTAAACTGCGTTTATACACTTTAACTGCTAGAAATAAGAAATAAATTTATTTGAAATCTGCTTAGATCAGTGAATATTCTGGGTTGTAAGGAGCCTCTAAAGGTGTCAAGGTGCTGCTCAGCACAGAACCAACTTCTACAGAGCGACCAGGGAGGTTTGGAGTGCCCATGCCTGGAGGTGTCCAAGGAAGGGCTGGAGGTGGCACTCAGTGCTCTGGGCTGGGGACAAGGTGGGCATTGGGCACAGCTGGGATTTGATGGTCTGGGAGGGCTTTTCCAACCTCAGGGATTCTGGGATTCTGGATTACCCTGCTCAGGGCTGAGGCTGGAAGTGTCCACAGCCCTTCTGGGTCCTGTCCCAGGACCTCCTCTCTCCCACTGGGGACTTCTTTTTTTGTTTTGTTTGTATCCTGTTGGAATTCCCTTCCCTGCAGCTTGTATCCATTGCTCTTTGTTTTTCCCTCTGCACCTCTGAGAGGAGTAGGGCTTCATCTTCTCTGCAGCTCCTTTTTTGCACCTGAGCTCAGCCTTCCAGAGAAGTTACATGAGGGCTGGTTAAATCCTGATTTCTCCATGTACTCTCTTTACTGATTACAAGGAAAAAGAGTATTCCCAACTTTTTTGAGAAGAGATTCTCAAGGTGGTGTTTTTTTGTTTGTTTGTTTGTTTGTTTTGTTGTTGTTGTTGTTGTTTTTTTTCATTACAATTTTCCCAACTGAAAACTCTGGGAAGAAAAATGAGCAGATCAGCTGAGCTATTTTGTGTAGATAATTCTGGCCCAAGCATTTCACATAGATAATTCTGACTCATTTAATTCTTCACTATGTAATATCTCTGATATCTGGGGAGTTCTCCTGGTTGTTTCTGGAAGTGTAAATAGGAGTTTGGCTGCCCTGTCCAGTGGTGATTGCACTGCTAATTTAGCAAACTGATTGTTTTGGCTTTGGCCCAATTAGTGCTCTGAGCAAATACCTGGGAATAGTTTGGGAGACAGGATGTGCTCCCATTCAGCAACGTGGATGAGATTGAATCAGATTTGGCTTTTTTCACTCTTATCTGCCAACACAGTTCCACCTTTGCTCCCTCCACAGGCTCTCATCTCACGCCTGCTTAAAGCAACATAAACCCCTGCTCTGCAACAGAGACCTCACCTTGTTCCAGATAATTTGAAGTGGCAAAAAAAAAAAAATCACTGTTAATAAACTAGTTATGTCTTAAAACCAAGAGGAAGTCCCCACAAGACTCAGGGCCAGGTGCTCTGCAGTATGGCAAGGACATCCTTGGTCCCAAGGCTGCAGAACAATTCCTGGTTTTATTTATGGAATCGGCTCGGTGGTGAGGTTGGTGCATGCTCCAGCACGGAAAAAGTTTGGAAATCAAGGCAGGCAGCTTCTCAAAGTCTGTGTGTCCTGTTAGGTCACCAGCGAGGACAGAAATGCACCCTCTCAGGAGATGTCACCAGTTTTCATGCTGGCAGGAGAGGCCAATCCCTCTCTCCTTGCTGTTTTCTATCCCAACTCTGTTCCTGTCCTTTCCCCCCCTTTTTCCTTGAAGTCAGAGTGTTTCCACTTGAATCTTCGTCCTTGGCATAGCCAGATTCAATATTTCCCTGCGTTGCTGAACAACCTTGAGGCTGCCTTGTGCCTGAATATTCCCAGAGCTCCTTGGGCAGGTGCTGGAACCACCTTGACTGCGCCAACACGCTCTGACAGCTCCTTTGCTTTGATCAATGAACTCTTATAAATATAAGGCAGAGGAATGATGGAGAGGAATATTATTGGTCACAAAGGAAGGACTTGATTCAATCAAGATGCTGAAGCAGTCGAGTGAAACCAATAACTTACGCAATGCTCTAAGGCCGAGGACCAAGGCCAAGAGCTTCTAGCACCTTCCTACCAAAAGGGGCAGAAGAGGTTGTATGTTGATAAAGACCTTGGATCTGATCAGTTTAGGGTTAGAGGTTATGAGACGACTTTGAGAGAGGTCATTTTTGCTCTGCAAAACTTTGTTTGCACTGAATGGCTTTTCCCTAGGTCAGGATGGTCACTGGCTGGGGAAAGGCCTGGCACTGGAGCCCTGGGTCAGGTGTGGGTTTGCCATGATGTAAAGGAAATGTTCACCCACTCCTGACTGCACTTTGATACTGATTTTGCAGCTTCCTTGGGCAGCAAAATTTTGGGAGAACAGCTCAAATCCCACTAGTAAAGATGAAGTGTTTGAGCTAAGAAGAACTGTCAATTCCTTTTTTTTTTTTTTTCCCAAAAAATACAGACTATACCCTGTAGTAGAGAGAGAGAGAACCACTTTGGGGTACAAATATGTGATTCCTCCTGCCCTCCTGTTCTTGAAAGAAGAATGAAAAAGTGTCAGAAACTTTCCTCCTGGAGTGATATTCTTTTCCTCACTCAGTTTCCAGCCAATCTGGCTGCCCCCAGGTCACAGACATTGCCCAAGCATATTGGTTTGCTTGCCACTATTACTGTTCCATAAAACTAAAGAAAGGGATGAAAAGACTGGAAAATTTGAAACAGAGAAGGATTATAATTACTTTTTAAATCTGGTAATGGAGATTTCTTTCTTGACAACTTCCCTGCAGTCAAAGGAGGATTTTGATGGTTTTTGCTTCTATTTCAGGAGAGCAGGATGCTCCTCCTTTTCAAAAATCAGGCAGAATTTTAATTTCTATGCACTTGAGAAGAAAAATTACTGAAATACTTCACATGGATGCTGGGGAAACAACATTTCTGTGGTTTCTGCTGTCCCTCGTGGTGGTGACTTGCTGGATGTTCACAGTTTTCTGTTGGTTGAGGTTGCCTAAGACACAGACCAAACTCTGGCCTCCAAATGTTGCCTCAAATAGTATCTCAGGGGCCAGGCAATTACCCCTCTTACACTTAGTTTATCTCAACAGTTCTTGTACTCTTTCCATGCTGCTCCTTCTCCATTTTTGCAGGTGATAATGGAATTTTGGCTGCTTTCTTTTAGCTAAACAGTGATGTCACAGTAGGACACAAAATAGATTGACTCCATAGAGCTGTCAGAAGAGAATTCAGGCTTTATTTACAATCCCAACAGTTTCTTTTAGAACACGCTGTGTAAAAAGGTCTATTATTGCTCCATGGCACTGACACTGCTCTCCATTGGTTCAGGAATAGGAAACAACCCCTGGGACAGTTGTTCTGGCAGAGGGAACACTGTTTGCTGAGCCTGTGCTGAGAAACGGAGAGAGATGTTTTGAAAAGAGAAACTGTTGGCAGCTTTCCCTTGGGAAAGGAGCCAGCAATGGTCAGCGAGCTGAAATTCAGGCTCAGAAATGTCAAGCCCACACAGTGAGGCCATCACTGCCTTCATCCCCTTTCACTGCCACAAGAAGTCATAGTGAGATACAAAGACCTGGTTTCTTGCTGATGATTTCCCCTTTTGTGCAGTTTATAGACTGCAGAGGAGAAAATAACTGAGAAATCAGGCTGGAAGTGACATTTAGAAAACAGAATTTTTTAAAAAACCCTCCAAAATTTCAGCTGGATCGATGTTTTGTTTCAGGCTGTGGTGTTTTGATAACCTGGAAATGGTAAGTTCAGATGGCACTTTAGCAATGTTTCCTAAGGAAATGAGCCTTATCCATCACCCTGTCTGGCCTCCTCTGAATCACTTCTGAAGCTGTGGTTGGAATTTAGGCTTTTGGAACTCTTTCAGAACTCCAGTGAGATTTTGGAGCCCTCAGAAATACTAAATTCCTACCAATGTCATGAAAACAGGCTGAGCTAACCACACCATTGGACGCCAAGAAATCCATCTCTGTAAGAGGGAGCTACAAGAAATGTTTCTCTTTTTTCATGAGTGCTGCTGCTCCCAAAGCTCCAGTCAAATATTTTTTCAAATCACTATTCCCCTCCATGTCCCTGTGAAGTATCTTCAAAAGGAAAAACCCCTGCTCCCACTTTGTGTGCTTGGATTTTCCAGGCTGCATCTGCCCAATTCTCATTTTCCATGCAGGGACTTCCACCTTCAACCTCAGCTTAGTTTAGGTCAGACTTTGTGAGTTTGTCCAAAAAACAATTGGACTGCAAGGAAATAAAACAGACTCATCTCGTGCTTTTTATTTTTAAGTAAGAGTTTGAGTAAACATATGTTTGGTTTCAATCCAGATTTCTCTTCCTTTTGTTTAATCTGAATGAAAAAAATGGTATTTTTTCTGCAATGAGCATCAGCTCCACAGGATTTTATACTCATTTGATACCCCTCTAAGAAGTTGTTCAAACATGTATTCACACAAGGACAATATCAGACCCTACAAGAGTAGAAATAAAAGTTAAAACCACAAAGAGAAAATCTTTCCATGTTAAAAAATAACAACATTTTCTCTTGAAATAAGCAATTCAGTAGTGTCTAAATTACCATGTACTGTGTTATTTCACTTAAGAGACATAATAAAGTAAATAGGTCAATAAATTTGTTTGAAAAATTTTTAAAGGAGTTCCTGTGAAATTGCTATAATTGCTCTAATTGCCATTATCCTTTTCTATAGGGATATAAGTAGAGAAAAAGAAAGAATTGGAAGCATGGAAATATTTTTATAAATTGGATTTGATTTGACCAATAGCATTTTCTAAAATACTTTATAAGAGAAAATACATTTAATTTCAGACTTTCTAAAGGGTTTTATTTTGGCTGTGAAATGCTGAAATTTTGAATACTTTCAACAGTAGTTTCATAATTCAGATTTTCACTTCTTTTCCACAGTAATATTTTACCCAACTTTAGGAAACAAAGTTATTCAGAAGAATGAAATAAACTCAAAATGGAGGGATCATATGAAAAACTCTGTGATCCCTATTTTGGGTGAAGTAGGGGTTTTCTGCTTATTTTTCTTACTTTGCTAAGATATAAAAGACTTTTTGATTGCCCTTGATTTTTTCCTGTAGGTTTTTCTAATCTGGCTAAAAATAATCCATCATTCCCCAGGATTTTTCCATGCACGAGTCACCAGTTTCCTCTCTAAAAATAAGGTCCTTTGAGGGCTAACTGGAACCTTTTGGAAAAAGCAGAAAGATTTGGCAGTGCTGGACTCTGCTGTTATCCCAGATTGGAACGTACAACTTCTTGCAAATATCTAAGGGAGTCTTGCTGGCCTTTGATTCTGGGTGGCTGAATGGAAAATCTAACATAAAACCAAAATGTTATTGTGAAATTATGTTTTATTTCTATGGTATGGGTGGATCTCACCACAACAGGCTGCACTGGTGTCATTTTTTAAAAATAATTGAGATTTTAGATGGTACACATTCAGCTTGCAAAGCCCATCTATCCTTTCTGGAGTAGGCAAAGCTCAGCAGGAGCACAGATAATTCAAAGCTTTCGTCGCCTTCAGATGCCTTGAGAGAAAAAGGTGAGGCTCTGCTTTTTCTGTCTCTCCTGAGTTGTGTAGGGAAAGTGAAATGAGTGAGCTCAGGGATGTGGCCGTGGACAGCAGAAATACAGATTGCTCTTGTTAGAGCTGCTATGTGAGACAAGGAATGTGCTGCACTAATATGTGAATTTCATGTCTTTTTTTTAGACAGGTACAGACTCATTTAAAGAAATAGTTGATAAAGGAGCTGGTCTTTTAAAGAGAAAACAGTAAACAAAAGTACTGAGCCCACGGAGGGGAACTTTTGACAAATGGATAGACTGGTAACGCGAACACGTTCCTTGTGCATCCAAACTCAAAATTAAATGGAGAACTGAGGTGGTAAAAATAGACATTGGCTGCTTCAGAGCAGCTTTCAGTGCATGAAATAAGGCTTGAACATTTGCAAACAATTTAAGCTGTGTGTTGGGAAGGTTTCTGGTTTTCTTCTGTGTAAAGATAACTCAAAGACTGCTCCGTGAGGTGGAGGCCAGAGGCAGAATGGAAATCAATTCCTTTTTTTGATCGTGGAATCTCAGAATCATTTGGGTTGGAAAAGGCCTCTAAGATCATCGAGTCCAACCTGTGACCAATCCCCAGCCCAGAGCACTGAGTGCCACCTCCAAGCCTTCCCTGGACGCCTTCAGGGATGGGCACTGCAAACCTCCCTGGGCAGCCCCTGCCAAGGCCTGACCACCCTTTCCAGGTGGCGGAAAATACTTTTTCAGGTGAAATTTCCAGAAATTCCTCCTAATGTCCAACCTGAAGGGACTGATGGGGCTTTTTTCTGCCCCCCCTGGTGCCCAAAGACTGTGAGAGCCCACCTGGATGGTCTAAAAGTGGCATTGGTGGTTTTATAGATGCCCAGACTTTCTCAATATGGACAAGTTGCAAGTGAGGTCTTCCAGATCAGAGCACGTTCCATGGCAGAAATGCACCTGAATTAATTTTTAGTGACATGGTAAAAGCTTCAAAGGGCCTTCCCTGGAGGTCTGGTCGTGCTCTGGTTTGCATTGGAGCATCAGAGGATCATTGAAGCATCATGGATGTGCGGGAAAGAAATAAGGATCCTGGAATGCCCAAGATTTGGGGGAATGGTGGGCAGAGCGAAATATTTGGCACTGTAATGCGTATGTTTTAACAGAGAGAAGGAGAAAGTGCAGAGAAGCAAGCCCCTGCCAACAGAAAAGGGGAAAGGAAGAAGGAGGAAGGGGGAAGGAAGAAGGTGGAAGGAAGAAGGAAGGAGGAAGGAGGCACTACAGCAACAGAGAGAAAACACTGTGTTTGTATTTAAGGGGTGACAGGAAAGAATTTGCAGGATCCAGCCTTGTCTGAGTTTGTTCATAGGGTGGGATAGTTGTTGGTGTGTTATGGAGATTATTTCTGTTTAATTCCTTTTGAATCTGGTGGCAAAACAGCCTCTTATCTTTGAGCTGTAACTTCCTTCTCTTTGTCCAGGATGAAGTTTTCCAGGCCAGGTTGGATGGAGCTTGGAGCAACCTGGGATAGTGGAACAGGCCATCAAACAAATGTTAAGGAAATCCTGGAATATCCAGCTTAAATAGGGTGAAGGCTGAAAGGGTTGACATGGAGATGGAAAATCTCACGGATCTCACACTATGAGTTTGGCTTTAAAACGGATGAAGTTTTTTGGTTTCAAAACAAGTAAGTTTTTCTTTAACAGCAGGTAGTGCCTTCTGTAACTTGTTACCTCTTGGTAGCTGTGGATTTGGATAATATCAGGACATCTGGAAGTTTGGCAAACCCACTGAATGGCCTGGGCTGAAAGGGCTCATCCAGAGCCGCCCTGTTCACGGGCAGGGACACCTTCCCCTATCCCAGGCTGCTCCCAGCCCCAGTGTCCAACGTGGCCTTGGGCACTGCCAGGGATGCAGGGGCAGCCACAGCTGCTCTGGGCACCCTGTGCCAGGGCCTCAACACCCTCACAGCCAGGAATTCCTGCCCAAGATCCCATTTAACCCTTCCCTCATTCAGCTTAAAGCATAGAAAAGGTCTTTGAATAGACAGGGTTAGACCCTCCAAGGGCTAATGCCAGGTTACACATGAGTAAGTGAGAAATGGATCCCCAGGCTCATGTGCTCGCTCTGTCAGGGCATGGGAGAGCATTTTTAATATATATTTTATATTTTCCCAGCTGTCTAATACACACATTTCTGTTTCTGAAGCCATGGGCACGTTCTCCAACACTCACAGGGGGTCCATTAGAAGTGGACAGATGCTAAGCAAGATATTTTGCCTCTCCTCTGAGAGAATGTTGTTCATGTAAATACTATGATCAATTGACATCAGAGATGATTTGGCCCTAATTCAGTGCTAAAAAAACAATTTCTGAGTTCAAATATAGAGCCTTACATTTATTTTTTTCCTAGCCTTGCTAGTTTCCAAGGAGATCTAACCATGTAGATTGTCTGCAAAGGAGGTAATTAGCCAGCAATGAACAAGATGGACACAAAGAAGTTATTGGCAAAAATCAAAATTTCTATCTAAGCAGTTCTATCAGAGCATTCCTTTTCAGACATTCTAATTTGCCTCACACCATGGTTTTGTAAACAACTGGCTTTCAGATAACTGCTTGAGCAGAAAAATGGAAAATGTCCTCAGATTGATGCAGATGGGATTTTTTTCCAGGATATCTAGCAATTAAAAATAAGATCCAACAAATTCTACTGACTATAAATAACATTTTGGGTTTATAACCCAGTGTTCAGAGAAAATGACAAAGGGAGGAGCAAAGACCGGGTATAAAACATCTTCCAATTTTTATGCAACACATACTTGGAGTGAGAAATCTTGGATCTGCCTCTGGAGTAAAGCAAAAACAGGATTTAACTTGGGGCTGTCCTTTATAGCTGATGGGAGTGAGGAAGGGTGAAGGAGAGATAGGAAGGGTCTTCACTCTCACTGACTCTTGGGAATATCACCTGAATTTCTTTATTAATCTAACCCACCAATATGACTTTATTTCAGTATATAATATCTATATTTTCCTCTTTAGAAAAGTTGCTGTTCAGTTGAAAAGTATTTCCTAGTTTGATGAAAATTTATAGATTTTAAGCAAGAATATTATGTTCAGTAAAAGACTTTTTTTCTGTTAAATTTCCTCATAGTCTCTGTCACAACATAACTTTCAGGCGCATCTGGAATCACACTAAAGGAGAAGCCTTAGAAGAGATGTCCTTTGAAATATCAATAGTGGAAGGGTCACTGTGGCTGACAGTTACCTGGACACAGCCTGAGTGAAAAAAAAAAAGGGGAAATCATCCAGTTTGTAGCTGGATTGTCACTTTGAGAAGTTGGAGTGAGGTTTGGTCTTTTCTGCCGCGTCCCAAGGGAAAGGAGGAGAGGAAATGGCCTCAAATTGCACCAGGGGAGGCTCAGGTTGGAGACTGGGAAAGGAAATTCCCCTGGCAGAGTGGTCAGGCCTTGGGCTGAGCTGCCCAGGGAGGTTTGGAGTCCCTGTCTGTGGGAGTGCTCAGGAGGAGTCTGGAGGTGGCCCTTGGGGACAGGGTTTGGGCTGGTGCTGGTGCTGCTGGGGTGGCACTGGGGGATCCTGGAGGGCTCTTGATGATTCTGTGACTCTGTGGTCATAATTATGATTTTCAAATGGCCTGGATGAAGTTTTTGACCTCGTTTCTGACTTTCACATCCCCATGTATCCCAAGATGGATCTCCTTTGTGTTAACAAATGGATATTTATTTCCATCTACACAGAATGTGTGGGAATCATGTGTGAAATTAAGAGTGAGGACCTGAGGTATGTGGAACACAAAACAATGAATGCGCATTCAGGAGGAGTGGGGGAGATGCACAGAAAACTCTCTTT
>WBMY01006365.1:148965-164291 GCA_013397315.1 Donacobius atricapilla | reverse complement strand
TTTTTTTTTTTTTTTTTTTTTTTCTTGTATACAAACATAATTTTTTTTCCACTGGATACTGAGCTCTGAAATGGTGACTAAACCCTTTATTTTGGGGCTGTTACTCCCCCTCCAGCTTGTGAGACTGGTATTTTGTACTGTACATGAAGCTGCATCAGAGATATTTTTATCTGATGCTTCCTCGAGCCGGCAACAGGGAGCAGCAGCAGAACAAACATTTCCCTCTGGCTGCTGGACACAGCCCCGGAGCCCAAGAGGGCAGTGAGTTTGTAAATCAGGATTTGTGTTGGAAGCTGAAATGATCAGCAGTGCCAGAGTGAAGCGGAGTTACTGTTTTATATAATCACAGCCTCTGTCAGTGGAGGGGGTTGGAGGGAGTGAGTAGGATTTACCTGCTCACATTCACAGCCCTGGGAAGGTGGCCTGGATACAGAGGTTTTTTTCACTCTCTTTGCACTTCTGCCCATGTTGGAATAAAAGAGATAACAGCCTAAGAACTTTCTGTGGGTTGTTATGTAATGAGATATTGGGCTCCTCACATTTCTCATTCTTGGTCATGTACAGGGACTCTAAAGAGAGCCACAGCAGAGGGTCCCCAACAAGATTCCTTGAAGGCTGATAAATTTGGGATTGAGAGCAGAGAGAATTCCTGCTGCATGGGCACCTAGGCCTTCCAGGGTCTCAGAGATCATGTCTAAAAGAGAGAGTCACTTATGGACCTTCAGAGTGACAGGATGGGTCAGGCTGGAAGGGACCATAGTGGGTCACTGGTGCCACCTCCCTGCTCCAGCTGGGCCATTCCAGAGCACAGGGTTGTGTCCAAGTGATGCCTTAAGTTTTAGCTTTGATGTATTTCAGACTCTGTGCTGCCCAGGGTGCAGCTCTGAGCTCACACTCAGGGTCACTCAGCTCTGCACACAGCAGGGACACAAAACAAATCCTTTTCCAATGGAGAGCCAGGACAACTGTTACATGTTTCAGACCCAAAAACACAAACAATGGTGAGCTGAGGAGAGAAAACAAGATGAATGGGACCTCATAGCCTGAAGCTGGAATTGGACAATTAAACCCCAATATGCAAATGGACCAAAACTTATAAAAGCGTGAGACCTCGTGACTGGCCGTTCATTTTGTGTCCACCCTGGGTGTAGCCCTGGCCAGGCTCTTGCGCTGCCCAAGGTGTATCCTAAAAGGCCTTTTAATAAATATCTGCTTTATTCTCTAGCTCTGTCCAGTCTCTGTTCCAGGTCAGCCCTCCCACGGCATCACAAGTAGCTCTGGAATATCCCCAGGGAGGAGACCCCCCCCAGCCTCTCTGCGCTCTGCTCAGGGCTGGGCACTGCCCAGGGCAGAAGTTGTGCCCCTGTGCAGGGGAATTGCTGGGCTCAGTCCCTGCCCAGGACAGAATTTCAGGGCAATTGCTGGGCTCAGTCCCTGCCCGTGGCTCTGGGGCCATTGCTGGGCCTGGAGCAGAGCCTGGGGCTGCTCTGCCCTCCCTGCACACAGGGACAGACTGGGACAGACTGGGACACCCAGGGACACCCCAGGCTGAGGGCCCCTCTCAGCTGGGGCTCCTCTCCAGGCTGAGCAGCCCCAGCTCCCTCAGCCTCTCCTGGGCACGGAGCTGCTCCAGGCCCTTCCTCAGCTCCAGGAGCTCCTGTCCCTGCTGTGCTGAGGAGCCAGGGCTGGGCACAGCACCCAGAGGTGCCTGCAGGGCTGGGCAGAGGGGCAGGATCATCCCTGACCTGCTGGGAATGCTCATCCCGATGCCCCCCAGGACACCACAGAGAGTGTAAGAGAAAGGAAATGTGTAATCACCCACGCTGAGTGTTATTTGTGTGAGTACCAAAGAAGCTGCAACCCTGTTTCTAAGTTAATCTTAAATTTGGGGTCGATCCACACCAGGAGCTGATGGCCTGACTTGCCACACATCTTCCCAGGGCGCCACACCTTCCCCTTTTATTATCTCTCTCTTCTTAAACAGAGCAACATCTCCAAGCCGAGAATAAAGCTGATGTGATAAATGCCCATTATTTACAACTGATTTCAGGATGACCCGAGCTGGCAGTCTGACCTCAGTGCCATTCACATGGAAACGAAGTACAAGCTCCTATTGCAGGGATGCTGTGGCTAAATGGGAAACATCTCGCTTTTCTTCTGTGATCACTTTAACAAATTGCCGGACTTGCTGGCTTTCACCTTCTTTCTCCTGCAATTACCTTGATTATTTGCTTTTAGCTTCAGTATTAGCAGGACTTGTGTCTCCTAAAGCTTCCCCGTGGAATCAATGAATGAGTCAATCAATTTCTCACTCGTCCTGCTCATCCTCTCAGTCCAGTCTGAGTGTGTTGATGTTATTTGGTCCAGACAAAATTAATAACAGGGGCTAAAACCTGCAGCTGGGTGCACTGACATATTTGTAGGAGGCAGAAATTTATTATGTTATCTCCACATTAGTAAGGGAAAAACAGTGCTCAGTGTTGTTCACAAAATTCTCCCTCTCTTTGGCAGGCTGAACACATTTAATCTTCTGTGGTGTTATCCCAGGAACATTAATGCAAATAAAGTTGGACTGGAATTTAGTCTAAGGGAAGTAATGGCTTAGTCAGGAGCGGCAGAGTGACATTTCAGGGCCATACTATGCCGAGCATCAGATCCAGCAATTTTAAAAAGACCTTTTTGACCTTTTGATTAAAAAAGACTCCCAGCATTTGTTCTTCTCCACCTCCTCATAAAGCTGTCACTGTTTTCAGTCCTTCTGTTACGTTCTCTTCCTGCTCAAAATAAAATGAAACTGTTGGCCCGTGGTCAAGTGACTTGGAGCTGGAGAACCAGCCTGTGTCCATAGGAGTGCACACCTACACTGTTTTCCTATGGAAAGCAGAACCCGTGGACCAACAGGGGACTGGAATTCTGCCCATGGCATCTCTGGCCTAGCAAGGCACGTAGAGTGGGCCCAGTATTGGATTCACATCCAGTTTTACTTGGTCAAGTGCTCAACTTGTCAGATCCAGAAGCACGGGATGAGCTTGCCGTGGGCACTTTGGATTCTTGGCAACCTCTGTACAATCATCGAATGTCCTGAACTGTGAGGGGCCCACAGGACCATCGAGCTCAGCTCCTGTCCCTGCCCAGAGCCCCAACAATCCCAGCCTGGCACCCCTGGCAGCGCTGCCCAAAGGCTCCTGCAGCTCTGGCAGCCTCGGGGCCGTGCCCATTCCCTGGGGAGCCTGGGCAGTGCCAGCACCCTCTGGGGGAAGAGCCTTGCCCTAAAATCCAACCTAAATCTCTCCTAGCTCAGCTCCAGCCTCTCCCTGGGTCCTGTCCCTGGTCACTGGAGGTGAGGCTTTTGTCCAAGTGGCCACTGCTGAAGTGGCCTAGTGCTTTCACAGAGGACTCAGAGAGGATCAGAAACAAACAAACAAACAAAACACCAAAAAACAACAACAACGACCAAAAAACCAAAACAAACAAACAAAAAGACGTAAAAGCTATCTCTGTAATTCAGTAAACTTCAGGCCAGATTATTTAATAGAATCTCAGAATCCCTGAGGTTGGAAAAGCCCTCCCAGCCCAGCCAGTCCCAGCTGTGCCTGATGCCCACCTTGTCCCCAGCCCAGAGCTCTGAGTGCCACCTCCAGGGGACACCTGCAGGGATGGGCACTGCAAACCTCCCTGGGCAGCCCTTTTCCAATTTCCTACAGCTCAGGCTCTGCCAAGCTCCCTGCTGGGGAGGTATCAGGGTGATGGGGAGAACTCCTGGGCTCTCTGTTCCTGTTATTTCCAAGCAGTGGCTGCGCAGGGCAGAAAGGGTTGCCAGGGAGGAGGAGTGGGAAGCTGCTCAACCAGGTGCTTGAACAGGGGGGTCCTATGGTGGAGGGACTCAGGGGGAGACAATTTTCCACTGAGGGAGCTGGAAAGGGGCTGAGCCTGGAGAAAAGGAGGCTCAGGGGGGACCTTGTGGCTCTGCACAAGTCCCTGCCAGGAGGAGCAGGGGGGGGGGGGTTGGGCTCTGCTGCCATGTTCCAAAGGGAAAGGAGGAGAGGAAATGGCCTCAAATTGCACCAGGGCAGGCTCAGGTTGGAGATTGGGAAAGGAAATTCCCCTGGCAGAGTGGTCAGGCCTTGGGCTGAGCTGCCCAGGGAGGTTTGGAGTCCGTGTCTGTGGGAGTGCTCAGGAGGAGTCTGGATGTGGCCCTTGGGGACAGGGTTTGGGCTGATGCTGGTGCTGCTGGGGTGATGCTGGGACTGGATGATTTTGTCTCTCTTCAAAGACTGAGAAAAAACATTCAGTTAGTTCCATGGTGAGAAACCAAAGGGAAATACAACTGAGGAAGGACAGCCTTCTTCTGGTGCAAATATTCTGATATTCCCAAGAGATTATGCATTTGCAACATTTAGGAATAAAAATCTATTCCTATTATGGAGACAGGTAAAAAGATCCCATTTCTGGCTCTTCTAAATCCATCACTGTGCCCTGAATGCCCAAGGTTTTTCCTGTTGCAGTGGTATTCCTCAGGATCTCATTTCCGTTGCCTTTGCTCCAGTTTAGAAGTTTTTCTTCAGAATGGAACTCTTGGATGCATCTTCCAGAATGGGATCTGTAACATCCTGACAATTTTTTTAAATTGCATAAATGTAACCTATTCACTAATTTTTTTTTATGGATGTGCTGATATTTAGCTTTAATAAATCCACTTCCTGCTAGCTGCAAATTCCAAAGAAACTCCTCCTATGGAAAAGGACATTAGGAGGATTGCAAGCATTTAATTTTTCTCCTGACCCTTGCAAACATCAGTATGAAAGGAGGATGATGATCACACTGTTGACGAGGGGTATAATTAGCATTTGCTTACACTTCATAGTTCCTGCTCTGGGTGAAGTGGTGGATGGATGATAAATCTTTGGAATGGAAAAGAGAGGCTTTGGAAAAGGAGAGAATCTGTTGTTATAAATGAGGGAATTTAAAGAGGGCAAAACCATAAGTAGAGTCTAATAGATGTGGGAAATAATAACAATTCCAGTTGCAGTGCAATAAGGCAGCAAAGAAGACTTAGGCTGTGTGTCAGGATTTGGTTTTTATTTCTTTTCTCTAGGCTTTTCATCCTCAATAACTTTTCTGTCTAAAATAAAACGGGAATACAGTTGATTTCTCAGTTGCTTTGGGATGTCTCTGAATGTAAAATCCAATTTTGATGTTCTATCCTTTTTTTTTTTTTTTTCCATTTTTTTAGAGCTCCTTCTAAATTTTAGGGCCTTCTAGCACATGGTTTGTTTCAAAAATGGTGGAAATCAATACCATTGTAATACCTTGTTTTCTCAGGTCCTTTTTTTATTGTGCACTATTCTTCCATGTTTTCAAAGGAGCTGAAAAGGCCTCCAAGATGAGCAGAGGGCTGGAGCAGCTCTGCTGGCAGGAAAGGCTGGCACAGCTGGCATTGTTCAGCCTGGGCAGGAGAAGCTTTGGGCTGAGCTCAGGGTGGCCTTGCAGGGCCTGAAGGAGCTGCAGGAAAGGTGGAGAGAGACAATGGCCAAGGCACGGAGGGACAGGAGCCAGGGAATGGCTTCCCAGTGCCAGAGGGCAGGGCTGGGTGGGATCTTGGGCAGGAATTCCTGGCTGTGAGGGTGTTGAGGCCCTGGCACAGGGTGCCCAGAGCAGCTGTGGCTGCCCCTGGATCCCTGGCAGTGCCCAAGGCCAGGCTGGACACTGGGGCTGGGCGCAGCCTGGGACAGTGGGAGGTGTCCCTGCCACGGCAAGGGAGGGATGAGATGATCTTTACAGTCCTTTGAACCCAAACCATTCTGTGATTCCATGATTCCATGAGTTATCCAAGTCCAAGACTGGCTGATGTAATTTATCAGCAGAAGAACCTGAACACTTCGAGTTACTGGGTGTCAAACTCTCCTCACCAAAATAATAATCCAGCAACTCTTGAGCTTCACAGTTGTGGGTAGAAAAGCGGAATTTTGAAAGAGTCCTTTACAGTGTTAATTATGGAGGGAAAACGAGTAGCAGCCAATGAGAAATCAGGGAAGCCACAGCAGAGACATTGCTCTGCCTTTTCAAACAGAGCTTACTGACCAAACCCTGTGTAAAAAACATCTTCCTGCATTCAGTACCTCACATTAATGAGATTATTCACCCCAGTTGCGGAATTAGTCAGCATTTCAGGTGAGGCAGTTGGCAGCCTTATGCTGAGCACTGGCCTAATGTCCAGAAAGCAATAAATCCTCCTGCCCGTCCCACTATTCTCTCATCCTTTTTCAGGAAGAAAAAAAAATAACAAAATATCCTTTCCTTCATATAGGATTTCTTTTTCACCCTAAACAATATTGTTTTATCCCAATCTCTCCCCACAAAATCTCTAAGAATAAGGATGCCCCCTGGACTGGGGTTAAACAGGACATTTTACTCAAGTCAATGCGCAATTATTCAATTTCAAACGTGAAGGGGGACAAGCGGAGATTTTTCCTTTCCATGTCTGATGTTTCCTCCTCAAATAACATCTCATATTTTGGAACGTTTTCCTAGACGGTCCCATAGAAATTAAAGCTTTTGTATTGTGAAATTAATGAGAACGTTACAATTTTTTTTTTTCTAGCTGTGACTTTTTGAACTTCAATTTCAAATTGCTGCTTTTTCCAGAATTTTCCTGAAAGTTTTGTTCCCTTCCCTTCCCATTCAATAGTTAAAATTTCAGCACCAACAAGGGCAATCTGAAGGTTTTGTGCAGGAACTTTTCAGGAAAACCATTCCTATTCCATCTCTGTGCTTTCCACTCTGCACTTCCAAGACCTCCCTCTTGTGTCAGATCTCTTGGGCTCTTTCCCTATTTGTGGAGCTGGTAAGTGGAAAGTGAACGTGCAGCTGAGTAGGAGATGCTCTGTCATGTGAGGTGATTTTTTATTCAGGAAGGAGTTAAAGTTCTTCCAAAAACATCTACTTAATAATTGTTTCTTTTTGCTACCTTAAATCTGTTTTTTTAAAAATATTGCTTTGATTGCACTGTCTTGTCTCATAAGAGTAGATTCAGCTTTTATGCTGTGTAGTAAATGCATCTGATTGAGTTCTATTTGTCTAAGCATTTGTCATAATAAACAATTTTTATATAAATACACCTGATGTGCCATCATTAAAACCTGTGGGACAAGTTTGTAAAACCCAGAATAATGGGAATGCTTTGGACTATTTTGGAAATACTCTCCCACATCCAGTCCAGCTCACCCAGCCCAGCTCTCCTGACAGGGATGCTCAAATTTATTGCCTCTTAGTGAAGCCTGTCCTGACAAATGTCTGCTGAGTCTTTTTATTTAAAGAATTATTTAATTTGCTTTTAACAATCTTCAGCCTCAGGATGCTGTTTAGGAAAAACCTTAGTCCTACAAAATGTTACCAGAAGCTGCTGCTCCCAGGCTAATAAAAGGCACAACAAACCAACCATTAACTGGTGGTAACCAGCGATTTAGGAAATCTTACACAGCTCAGTGTTGGGTGGATTATTCAGTGCTCAGTCATCCTTTGTGCCTCCTGATCTTGGGAAGATATAAAAGATTTAAGCTTAATTCAAGTATTACCTTTAGGCTGCAGAGCTTTATTAAAGCATCTTAACTTGTGTTTTCCTAGCACATAAAAATCTGAAAACTTAGTGGGACAGAAATTAGAAAGATCAAGGAAACGAAGTTGATTTGCTCTGTTAATACTGATTTCTAAAAATATTTTCTTTCTGTTAATGGTTTAGTTGAGTCTGTTCTAAATACTGGACAAACACCAATGTAATTTTTCCTTTTAGTAAAGTTTAAAAGAAAAAACCCATTCCATTTAGGTTTTTGGACCTTTATGTTGACTCTACACTTATGACAGAAGAAATGCCCCTTTTGTTTTATGATTCTCACATAATGGGTGATTATAGAAAGTGAAAAACTATAGTGTTCAAAGACCTGTGGGCAGGACAGGGAAAATTCCTTTTCAGGAATATTTTCCTTTCTCTCCCTTCCTGCTCAGGCTCCCAGTCTGATCTGAGTCATAGAAATCTGAACATATTCCTGCCTGCTGTCCCCATCTAGACCTTAATTTTCATTTGTTCTGTAACCTGCCTTGGGCGGGTGATTACACAAATGAGTAGGAAAGCTTTGTACGGTTTTGTCACTAAGCATGGTTGGCTTGCAGCTGAAATAGGAGATGTTCAATGGGCATCCAGCACCACCAAAATTTATCCTGAAAGTTGAGTGTGGGCTCATTCTAAAAACACGGTAACAGCACTTGGAAACTGCCCATCTATAAAGTGCTTTGAATCACACTTACTTTTTTTTGTTTTGTTTTTTTCTCCCCAGTTGCTTAAAAAGCCAAGAAAACTTCTTTACAGTGTTTTATCCCTGCACTGGAGGTTGGCAGCCAGGTGCAACTCAGTGCTGAGATCAAGATACACTTTTCAATTAAGCTGATTGGTTTTAAGCCATAAATTAACAAAGCTGGGAACCACAGATTCCATGGAAACCAGAATTACCTTAATCAATACAGATCTAAAATCAAATCACAGAATCCTGGAAAAGCCCTCCCAGCCCATGGAGTCCCAGCTGTGACCTATCCCCGCCTTGTCCCCAGCCCAGAGCTCTGAGTGCCACCTCCAGCCCTTCCTTGGACACCTCCAGGGATGGGCACACCAAACCTCCCTTGGCAGCCCCCGCCAAGGTCTGACCACCCTTTCCATGCAGAAATTCCTCCTGACTGCATATTTCTTTGTTGTAATCATGCCTAGCAAGCAATTTGAAGAGTAATTTTACCTGCTGTCTTTGGGAAACTGGAAATCAGGTATAACTGGTGAGGTTTAAGAAACAAAAAAATAACATGCCCCCCCCCGCCCCTCAAAACCTCCGAGAAACTGAGAGTTAAAATAAATAAATTAATTAATAAATCAACACTGAAAAAGTTTGAAGCTCTTGTTTCAGCTCTGTGCCCTTCTTCCCAATGTGGAAATGATTTCTTGGTCCCAGCTGTAGTGTTACTTGGGGTTTGTAGCTGTTCGCCCATGACCTGCCCACACCCATCCTATGAAATCCCAACCTGCAGGACACTTCCTGACTTTTCTGCCTCCTTCCCACCCTAACTTTGGCCCTGTGCCTGTTTGAAGACTTTTCAGGTAAAGCTGGCCAGGGAATAATTTGTGTTTTATGGCAGCTTCTGTGGTTTTTGTCAGGTTCTGAAGTTTTAATTCTGTGCTGCAGGAAAACCAAATCCTCAGAAATGCTTTTTGTAAAATATCCCTTTTTGTTTTGGCAGGATCAGACTTTTCAAGCTGGCTTCCCTTCTGCAGTCCCTCTGCCCACCTTAGAAACCCCTTTCCAGGGCTATCCTTCCTAGACAACTGGAACTCACCTTGCTAAACATTTTGGCTTGCAAAGAAAAACATTTTTCAAGATTTTTTTTTTTTTTGGTCAGAAACATTCCAGCAGGTTTGACTTCCCAGGGTGCCCGTCCCCTTCTTCCCTGTGTGTGAAAACAGTGTAAAATACTGGGACTTCATGGGATGTAGGACCTTCCTCTGACTATCCTCATGTTAATTTATTTAGAGCATGAAGCTACCATAGGAAATGTAGGGTGGGATAAAGATTCTGTGCAAACTCTGCAGAAAGCCCTGAAGTTTTGCACATCTCTGGATTCTGGGAGCCTGAGGAGAAACCTGGGAAGTGAGGAGGAGCAGGACAGAGAGAAGTGCAAAGTGTCTCCATGGCTTTCCAATGCCTGTGACTTTTCCCTCTCCTGCTGAATCGAGCTGTTACTCACACCGCGCTGTTGGGGCTTCTCAAGTGAGAGGCACCACACTGCACCAGAATTTGGAGAAATAGCCACGGCCTGCACGAGGCACAGCAGTGCTCGGAGCATTGTCTCCCACACAGGAACCGCCAGCTGTCGTGTCCTACATCACCAACGAACCACTGGGGACAAGGGACCGGAGGAAGAGATTTTTCTGGGACGAGCAGAGTAATCAGTGAGGGAGCTGAGGTTTTTCTGGGTTACCCCTGATTTCAGAAGGCGCCAATGTGACTATTAAGCACTGAGCAGCCTTTGATCTGTGAGTCATTGCGCGTTCTGGGCCCAGGCAGGGCGCATCTGCTCTCTTTGATCCACGGGCCACGCTCCGCTCTCATGATCTGCTCTCCCCAGGGCTCTGGGGATGGCTGCAATCTGTTGAGTGGACACAGGGAAGTTGCCTTGGCAGAGGCTGGGAGCCTCACAGAATCCCAGAAGTTTCTTGGCAGCAGATGCTTTTGTCGATCCAATTTGCCATCGGAGGCTACTCAGGCGACTGCAGCGTGTGCAGCACATTAGACAGGATCTAAAGCAGAAAATTTGTGCTGTTGGGTGACACCAGAAGTACAAATCAGTCTGCTCTCTGCTCCAGCTGGGACACTGCTGCTCCCCCTCTGTCACATCCACTCTTTCAATCCATTCACGGCAGGAACCTGTCACCTCCCTGGTGACAATATTCAGGCAGCTTGGCCTGTTCTCTCTTGGCACCATCCCGCTGCATTGTGCTCCCTCCTCCATCTCTCCTGGTCCTGCTCAGTTTCTGCTCCCCAAAATAGCCCCTTTTGTTTGCTTTGAGGGAAAAATATAGAATTTGTGCTAAATAAAGCCTATCCAAATTTGTTCTGTTTGGTCCCACCCTTCTGTGGAGGGAGGGTGGATTAAAGGTTGTTTACACCCTGAAATAAGCCAGAAGTATTTACTGATTTTTATTGCTGGTGCTGCAGTGAGTCAATGTATTAGGACAAAATGCTATTTAGAGCAATGGAAGGAATGGATACTTCAGTGACAGCATTGATTTTGATCTAACACAGACTAATATCCCGTGCTGGCACAATGCAGATCACAGCCAAATGAGACCTTCACTTGCTGCAATGGAAAATTATTAAAAAGCAGCCCTCAGTAAACGCATTAACATATGGTGATGTGGCTGTGGCTCTGTGTGCACTCCACAGGCTCTTGAAGAACGTGTGAAGCTCTCCCCTCCCTCAGCTCCTTATCCAGACATTTCCCACTTGGAGAAGAGCAAGTGAAAAGAGGCCAGAGCTCCTGTTTCAAAATTCTGTCCTGGACACTGGTTTGGACTCTGCCTCCAGTTACCCAAGGCCAAAACTGGATCCACCTTTCCCATTTAGACTCCAAGGAAGAGGTGGCCCAGAGCAGAACACTTCCATCATTGGAGGTGTTCAAGGTCAGGGTGGCTCTGAGCAACCTGGTCTAGAGAGAGATGTCCTTGCCCATGGCAGTGGGGTTGGACTATGTGACCTCCGAAGGCCCCTTCCTATCCAAACTGTTCTGATTTATCTTCCTTTCTTGACAACATATTATTTAAATAAACCTCATCGGCCACAGTGACCATGCTGTGTTTGCAAAGCAAAATAAAAATCCTCCACAGGTCCACGTGCAAGACTGATCTGAAGGTAATTTCAGTTCTCTGCCCCATTTGTACACAGAATTCCAGTGCTGCTGAGATCCAAGGCAGCCAGGACTGCGCTCTGCAACTCATGGAAGGAATTAAAAAGATATAATGTTTACCAGGAGAGCAGCAACCATAGAACCAGCCTTGACTTTTGACTTCCAGTTTCATACTCCAGGTATAAATCATAAAATCAGAAAAAACTGGGTTGGAAGGGACCCTTAAAGATTAATTCCCACTGGACCAGGTTGCTCAGAACCACATCCAGCCTGGAGCTGAACACTTCCAGCGATGGGGCAGCCACAGCTTCTCTGGGAAAACTGTGCCAGGGCCCCACCGTCCTCATTNTGGGAAAACTGTGCCAGGGCCCCACCTCATCGTAAAAAGATTGAGTCTCTTTTTGTTTATACCCGTTATTCCTTGTCCTACTGCAACAGCACTTGGCCTTGTTGAGTTCATCTGGCATGAGGTTTTCAAGGCCTCACTCCTGAGTTTGTCCAGAACCCTCTGGATGGCAAATAAAACTCCTAAAAATACTCTTAAATGAGATTCCTCTTCTGATCATGGCAATGATTCACCTGGTGAGTGATTTTCAATTTTTTCAAGAAGCAGGTACGTTTTGAGCACCGATGTTTCCTGATATCTGGATAAACTCCCAATGAATTCTAGGTACATTCACCCAAGCCTCAGAAACTTCATGTGTTTAACATTATTAATGTAGAATTTTGAATTTCTGCGGGACCCAGGATCTGATCAATTCCCTACAATCCCTTTAACCATGTGTAAAAGTCATTCAGGTTCTTACTAAAGGCTCACAGAAACACGCAAGAGAAAAAAACCCCAAAACCAGAGAAAGTAGGACAGTAAAAGGAAACTATTTTGAGAGTTGGAGAGTAAAGCAATTAAGGAGATGCTTTCTTTCTTCCTGATACTCCAATCTTAGGGTTTCCTGAAGGAAATACAAATAAAAGGAAGCACCTCCTTCAAATGTAGCAAAACCAGCCTGTCCTAACCCATTGTGCTTTCCAACAGACTCCTCAGCTTTGAAAAAAGCCTTTTCAGAAACACAGATGAACTTCGGCCACACTACAGTGCAAGGCATGTTTTAAAGTTTTAGTCTCCCAGCCACTGAGGACTTTTTTAGGGGAAATCTCTGGTGTGCACAGCAGTGTTTCAGCACAGCTTGGGGCAAAGGAAAGGATTGCAATGACTCCTCTGGAGCTGTGCCTTTCCCTCAGCTCTGCAACCGCTGGCACAAAGCAGCTCTTCCCAATCTCCTGCAGGATTTGCAAACTGCCAGGGGACAGGGAACCCTGGAGAGACAGCTGGGAGTGAGGGAAACTGCTGGGAGAGGAGAAAAATCCGTGAGAGATATCATAGAATCGTGGAATGGTTTGGGTTGGATTGGAAGGGACCTCAAAGATCCTCCAGTGCCACCCCTGCCATGGCAGGGATACCTTCCCCTGTCCCAGGCTGCTCCCAGCCCCAGTGTCCAACCTGGCCTTGGGCACTGCCAGGGATCCAGGGGCAGCCACAGCTGCTCTGGGCACCCTGTGCCAGGACCTCCACACCCTCACAGGGAACAATTCCTGCCCAAGATCCCATCTAAACGCACTCTTGGTCAGTTTGAAGCCATTCCCTGTGTCCTGTTGATGCCTTAAGTTTTATCTTTGCTGTATTTCAGACTGCGCTGCCCAGGGGTGCAGCTCTGAGCTCACACTCACTGTCACTTGGCTCTCCTCACAGAGCAGGGAGACAAAACAAATCCTTTTCCAAATGCAGACCAAGGACAATTTTCAGACCCAAAAGCACAAACAACCGTGAGCTGAAGGGAGGAACCAAGAAGGATGGGACTTCATAACCCGAAGCTGTAATTGGACAATTAAACCTCAATATGCAAATGGACCAAAACTTATAAAAATGTAAGACCTTATGACTGGTCATCCATTTTGTGACCATTTTGTGTCCATTTTATGATAATTCTGGATCCACCTTGGGTGTAGCCCTGGCTGGGCTCTTGTACTGCCCAAGGTGTATCCTAGAGGTCTTTTAATAAATACCTACTTTCTTCTCTAGCTCTGTCCAGTCTCTGTTCCAGCTCAGCTTGCCCAAGGCATCACTGTCACTCCATCCCTTGCAAATAGACCCTCTCCATCTTTCTTGGGGAGTCCCTTCAGAGACTGGAAGGCCACAGTGAGGTCACCCTGAAGCCTTCTCTAGGCTGACAAAACAATTAAGTTAGATGATCCATAAGGCCCCTTCCAACCCAAACTGTTACCTGTAGTTGAGGTTTTATAAAGGGAAAGCCTAAGGAACAGGCTGGAGCCATGTTACAAGGCCTCCCCTTTACAAAAGCCACACCTCTTGGTAGCTGTCCTGGGTTGCAATGCAAGATGCAACCAAAAGTATGTATACTGTTGCCATCTGTGGAAACTGGTCGGGGAGGGCATTCTTTATCTCTTCTCTGACCCATTCCTCATAACTCCTGGGGGGAGGGTGTAGGTGTCTTCTGTTCATGGGCCAGCTGTTAAACCAGCTGGGGCAGAGTTCTTTCTCCCTTCCAGGACCCACCCTCCCCCCAGGGGATCTCTGCTGCTCAGGGGCCATCCAGGCTCACTGCATGGCTGAGAACATTCCATCATCCATGGGGAGAGGCTCCGCCCAGGGGGAGGAGCCCAGCATTCCCACCTGGATAAAACCTGAGCTCCAGAACCCCAGCACAGCCTGTCTGCACTGGATTGCCAGAGGAAAACCGGACCCACCTCAGCAGCGCTGGGCCTTCAGAGGGGAACTTCACCCTCCTACAGGATCATTGCTCCAACAGAGCCACTTCTGGCACTGCAGGAGGGCTTGATTGGGCTGCTGCCAACACCCTGAGCAACGGGGCGTCAGGCTGTGTTCTGGCTCTGTCAGTGTGTTCTTTTTGTTTGTTTGCTTTTTCGTATTACTACATTTTTATTTTAATTTTCCTAGTAAATAACTGTTATCCCTATTCCCATATCTTTGCCTGAGAGCCCTTAATTTCAAAACTATAAAAATTCAGAGAGAGAGGGTTTACATTGTCCATTCCAAGGGAGGCTCCAGCTTTCCCTGGCATACTCCTGTCTTTCCAAACCAAGATGGAAACACCAAACGATCCTGTGATTCTGTGGTGACTCAGACACTGCCCTGGGCCGCCAGTCCCAGTGCCTGACCATGTATTTCATGAAGAAATTTCTCCTAATAGCCAAACTCCAACTTGCCTGTCTGTGTCCAGAGGTGAAAGTCAGTCAATACTCAATGTCTTTTAGGGTCAAGTCTGAAGGTTACTTACTTGGTGCTATCCAGGAAGTTTTGAATTTTGTTAAAAGTGATTTTCTTTCACCAGCTGCTGCTTTTTGACTGCTTTGCAAAGTGGAGGGAGGGCTGTGAGATCTCCCTTTCTCTGGCCTTCAGGGCCAGGGCAGCACTTGCTGGGTGAGAGAAGGAGGGAAGAGGGAAGGAAGATAAGGAAGGAATGAGGGATGGAGGTTTCTCTGCCCAGGGCTGGCACTCTGCACTGCACAGTGTCCTGGGAAGGAGTGCAATCCCCCTCCAGAATGCAGCGCCGCAATACTTTCCTGTTTCATTTTGCTTTTCTCCTTGTGCCAACTGTCTGACCTGACAAGGCTTCCCTTTGTTTCCTGAATAACACATCTCCCTTCTTTGCCAGCCCGCCTGCTCTCCTCTCTCCCATCTTTTCCTGGGAAAGATATATCCTCTCCTTTTGTGTCCACATCTTTGTGCATCCTCTTTGATTGCCCAAACTTTCCTGCATTCAGTGGCTCCATCAGTTCCCAGATGTTTATTTGCATATATATATCCACAACCCAGGACTCCTCCCCACCCCCCCCGCCACTTTTGTAAA
>WBMY01006365.1:132949-148954 GCA_013397315.1 Donacobius atricapilla | reverse complement strand
CACCCCCCCCCGCCACTTTTGTAAAATCATATAAATATTTGAAGCAGAAACCCATGAATGTAATTTCCCCACTTTTGTTATTTTTAAGAAGTGCTTCAAACACTGCTGTGGTTGGGGGGAGAAAACAAAACCCTGCAGAACCCACACTGGGATGGAGCCTTATTATTGCGCATTAATAGGGAAGGGCTGTGCTGCTCCTTCAAAATGAGTTTAGTGTTCTGTTCCTCCAGCATATGGAAGGTTGGTTTGATTAGGGTTCTCCTGGGATCTATTCCACATCCTGCCCATTTGTTTCCTGAGACAGAGACTGTGCATGAGCCCCCTCCCTGCCCTCTGGAAATGGCTCACTGCCCTCAGCCAGAAGGGAGCAGGGATGGAGCTGTGCTGGGATGACAAAGGCAGCGCTGATGCCAAGCAGGGAATGGCTCCTGGAGGGGAAAACGCAGCCTGCAGACACCCTGAGGAAGCTTCCCCTTTATCCCCCAGCCCTTACAAATGTGCTGTCAGGCACATCTTCCTCGTGAAGTGCTGGGCTTGAAAGCTGAGACAGGTGCAAGGAAGGATGAGACGCACGGGAAAATGAGGAGCTGTGGGTACATGTGGGCACGGAAAGGAACACTTCAGCAAAAAAAGAGAGCTGGATTTCTATTCTGGGGGTTTGTTGCTTTTTTGTGTCTCCTTCACTCCGAGATAGTGCTCAGATGTATTTCTCCTTTGCTCATAATACTGGCAACTTTCTTTTGGACTTGCATAGGAATCAGAATGAGAAACAGGAAGAAATTATGGGGCTGCCAAGGACTGGAGCCCTGAAAGAAACCTAAACAAGAAAGGAGTGGCTTATTTTTAACAGGGTAGGAAACTGCTCCTGGAGTTACACTCACATGGGAGGTAAGGTGACTCCACACTGCCTGTGGAAGGTAATTATATCTTCTAATAGATCAGCTCACATAATTGGGGTCAAACCCAACCAAACAAACATGCTCATAGGCAGAAACACTCTCTTTTAGTTTGGAAATGGAGTGTGGGAGGAATATATTAGCAAAGTAATAACCTCCCTACAGGGGCAACTGGATGAAATATGCTTGCAAGTGTTACACAGAACCTTTAGTCTCTTCTGGCCTTAAAAGCAGGAGAGAAAGTAGGAAAAAAAGAATATCCTCCTCCCAGCACAGAATAGTCTGTTATTCTCGCTGATGTGAAGCTGTGGGTTTATTCAGAAGGGTGACCTGCACAGCACTTGTGCTTTCAACTGCACAAAAAGATCCCTCCTTCTTTCTCCTTGACCTCACTGGGGCTGCCTCACCCCCTACCAGTGCCTGAATGATGCAGATCTTTGCAAATTACACAATTTCCTTTCCCATAGCCAGCTTTTGTTTGTTTTGCTTTTTTTGTAGGATTGTTGGGGAGCTTCCCTTAATGAAAGCAGGTGGGTGTCTCTGCAAAAACCTTCTAACTCTGTTCATCTCTTTGCTGTCCTTTTTGCCAGGCCTCAGTTGCCTCCTTGAAGTGCAGCGGTGCAAGGAAGACCCTGCATGGGTCTGTAAAATACAGGAACACAGGCTGTGAAAATGGTGTTATGGAAGAAAAGGAGAGGGGTGGGGCGTTGGTGTGACTTTTCTCTGATGAATTGCTGGGTGTCTGATGGCACACGGCATTCCATTGGAACATCTTCGAGAGGATGAGAATCAAAGATCAGGATATGCAGAGCGTAACAAAGAAAAGTTCTACACTTGAATTACAACAACCCCGTGGAGCTCCAGGCTGGGCAGAGGGGCTGGAAAAGGCCCTGGGGGTGCTGGAACAGGGGCTGGACATGAGCTCAGGGGTGCAAGAGGCCACTGGCCCTGGGCTGGATGAGGAATTGTGTGTCCAGCAGGAGCAGGGCAGGGATTGTCCCTCTGTGCTCCAGGGCTGTGGCCAGTTCTGGCTCCTGCAGGAGAGCCCTGGAGGGGCTGGAGCGTGTCCAGGGCAGGGCAGGGAGCTGGGGAAGGGGCTGGAGGCCCAGGAGCTGCAAACAGGTCTGGTTTTAAATCCGTACTGCACAGGTAGAGTGATTTCCCCTCCTTCGACTCTATCTCGCCTTGTTGAATTCAGCAGAGGCTGCTGCAGGGGCCACCATGAGCAGAACAAGCTGCAGAGTCACCACCCAAATTATTCTTATTATAAGGAGGAAAGAGATATTAAGAGGGAGGAGGCCAGAGGATGCAAAACCCACATGATTTTAGTTAATGTAACCAACTATTTAGAGTATAATTGAACCATTAAGTGGACTTGGGTGTTAATTGAGAGAGGAATATTCTTTGGTAATATAATTATCTACTGCCATTTCTCTCTTGGCTGTCATGCATTCAAGCCTGGCTCAATTATCTGTTGTTCCACTGAGTTTATTACTAAGGTCAGGCTCTGCAACACAGAGCAAATTTCTGTCAGTTTGCCTTTGTCTGGCTGTGGCTGTGTGGCAGAGCACACGAGGGAGTCAGTAATCCTGTCTGCTGAGCTGTGGGTAAATGGTCCTCAAGAAAAAGAGTGAAAAGCCACACTGAACCATGAGAATAAAACAAAATCCTGCCCATCTTCTGGTCAACTGAGCACTGTTCATATTTGTGCAGTGAACGAGACAAGGCCCATGGAAACACGGGATGGTGTCAGTGTTTAATTAATTGATCCTCCATAATTAATGTGCTCGAGCAGACGGGAGGGCGAAGTTTTCCTGTGCCTTCTGAATAAGTACATTTCCTGATTTCTCTTCTTTCCTCCCGGCCACATCCAGTAAAATATTTTGCCTGAAGCTGACCCTCAGCATAGAAGCCCAAGCAGTGACTCTGATGGGAGTTAAAACAAGCTGAAAACCTTGCAGTAATGAAAATTACAAGGTAGTTTTAACAATAGATGATACAGCTGGGAGCTACAATTAGGTTGATTTGGCCACATTTAAATCCACTGTGAGGAGGAAGAGGTGTCCCTAACTCCTTGTGTTTCCCCAAAGGTAGATTATGGATTAGGGCAGGAAGCCCAAATGTTTGCTTGCCCCCAGAAAAGCAACAATGGCACATGTTGTCCCCCTTTTAGCCTGAAGAAACTTGTATTAGCAGGGGGTAAAATATCAGGCTGCAGCCAGAACTGCAGAATGTTCTGGCCTGGGAGTCACAAGTGAGGAGATGCCAAATGAAGATTTTAGCTGTCAGAGCAGCCCGAGCTGCCTGTCAGCCTGCTGGCCTGGAGCAGCCTCTGAGCTGAGAGAAACCTCCAAATGAGAGGCTGCTGCAGGTGAACAGAGCTCCTGGTGAGTGACAGGGGCCAGTCCTGGAGGATGCTGCTCAGAGGGTGATGCCCTTTGGGCTCAGTGCTCCTGCCTCACGGGGATGTCACCTGGCTGACACCCCAGCATTAATAAATCCCAAATGCCAATGACTTGCATTCCTTCTGGTGTCTCCACAGACCTTAAAACTCAATAATTCTAAAATTTGAACAAATCACNCCCAAACCATTCCATGATTCTATGATAGATTGGAAAATCCAAGTGCTAGGTCTATGCTGTGCTCTGAGGTGAACTGATCCCAAATTTTCCTTCATGATCCATGGAGCTGCCTTTGACAGGGAAGTGTGGATTGTTATAACCAGACCTTCTGGAAACGGGATGAGTTCTCCTTCAGAGGTGAAAGACACTGCCAGTGCAGCTGACTCTCTTAACAACACTTGTGGGAGTGCTTTATTATTCAGTATATTCAGAGCATGATAAGCATCCTAAAAACTGTTGTTCTAAATAATGAGTTCAACCTCGACAATGAGCAAAAGGCAGAGATCAAATCTTCAAAGATAACCCACTAAAGTACTTGAATGAGGAGCCACCTAATTTATTCTCACAGTGCCTTCTGAAAATAAAGCCAGCAGATTAACAGATATATTTGCCATTAGCTTTGCATTTTCATTGTATTTGATTGTATATTAATAGCTTTTGTCTGATATGAATTATTTTCGAGTAAGAAAGTGATTTTTTGATGTGCAAGGTGTGATTGATACTTAAATACGGCCAAAATCCAGGAAATGCAGGAAGAAGGATGAAGTGAAGAACTTTGGGTGATGGGGGATTGAATTAGAAAACAATCATGACATGTGAGCTTTCTTTTCTCCTGCAGGAATGGGAGATGAAGATAATAAAGGTATTGTTGCATGTGCGGAATTAATTTAATTTTTCTAATTAGGGTAAATTGTCAGATGCTGGAAAATTCCTAATGTTGCTCCATATTTCTCCTTGCCACTTCCCTGTCAAAACAGCTCTGTTTAGTGTGATAAAACCCCTGCAAATTTATTTGCCTTGCCAATTCCTTTGCTCCTTTGGGCTTCCCTGAGCTCCTTCTCTCTCCATAATTCGGAGACTTTAGGCAGTGTTTAATCAATACAGGATAACGCCCAAGGTCTCATTAGTGTGGCTTGGCTCTCCCAGTGGTGGCCCTTTCTAATGGAGCAGCTCCAATTACCTCACCTTTCCAAAGGGATTGAGGCTGCTGAGATATTTGCACTGTCCCTTCTTCACTTTCGGGGTAACTCAGAGGCCAGACAACTCACAGGGGGCAGAAAATGAAAATGATAGTGAGCTGATCTAAACTAGGAAGAGGCAGAGAGAAAGACAAAGGGAGTGTTCCCTATTTAATGAAGAAAAAGGGGAGAAAACTTTTCACGGGAGCTGCAGCTCAGAGCATGACGTGGCTTTTGGCCAACAGATTGGTTTAGGTGGCTTATTCCTGAATTTGGAGTGTGCAGCCCTTGCTCTCTCTTTTAAAGTCACCCTGCTCCAGTGGAATGGAGCAGAGATACCAGTCAGCAGTGTCACAGAATCCTTCAGGTACCCTTCCCTCCTCAGGCTGCCCTGCAGGAAAGGAAGAAAAGGGGCAAAGGGAGACCTTTCCCCTCTGTTTAGCAGCTGCAAAATGAAGGAAATCTGTGCAGTGCAGGAGGAAATGAAGCAGAGTCGAACATCAATCTCCTTGCCTGAAGGTCTTTCTGGTACCTGTCCAAACAATTGGGAAGGATGAAGGAAGAGAAACTAAGAAGCCTTGGGAAGAAGGTGGGCAGGTTCAGCCTGAAAAATCCCCTGCTCTTGAAATAGTATTTTGATGCAGTATTTTGATGCAATCTTTTTCTGATAAAACGGCATTTGGAAGTTTTAGAGATGTGTCAATGTGCCTGGTCAGGAAAAGTTGCTCTGTTTCCTTGATGATTTACCACCAATGAGCAGCTTCTGTTTCATTCAATCATGAATGGCTCCCAGGGAGCTGGGCCATGGAATGGTTTGGGTGGGAAGGATCATCCAGTGCCACCCCTGCCATGGCAGGGACACCTTCCCCTGTCCCAGGCTGCTCCCAGCCCCAGTGTCCAACCTGGCCTTGGGCACTGCCAGGGATCCAGGGGCAGCCACAGCTGCTCTGGGCACCCTGTGCCAGGGCCTCACCACCCTGCCAGGGAACAATTCCTGCCCAAGATCCCAGCCAGCCCTGCCCTTCTTCATCTTAAAACCATTCCCTGTGTCCTGTCCTTCCATGCCTTGTCCCCAGTCCCTCTCCATCTCTCCTGGAGCTCCTTTAGGTACTGGAAGGGGCTCTAGGTTCTCCAAATTCCTGTTATTTCTCCTTGTAGAGCCCTGTCACCCAGGTCTGCCTTTCTGCTGCAGAGAGGAGAATCACAGCCAAGTGACAGCAACCCTGAATAATCTGTATTTTGTGCTGAGGCTTCCAAATAGCAAGTGAAAATTAAAAAAAAAAGCATTAAAACTTAAAGGCAAGGTTCTAACTTTCCTCTGTGTTCCCATCACTAAAGTGCACATCACCACTAAGTTATTATGTCTTTAATTGGGTTTTGTGTTATTTTGACAGTTCATCATCCTCTTCATAGATTATATCGGAATTTGGATATGCTCTGCTTGTTTCTGAGGGCAGAAATTTAATTGCAGAGATTCTGTTCTCAGGTTGTCTTGAGAAGTTTTTCTGTCATTGTGACTTACCAGTGCTTTCTCTGCAGTGACAACTGTTGAAATGTATTCTTAGTTAACCAAAAAAAGCACTTCTGTTGAGAATAATGAGAACAAAACTTTGACATGCAATGAAAACCTCTGCTAGTGGCAGATTTAGGTTTTTTTTTTTTTTTTTACCATGGTTTGCTGTGAAGTTGTTTAATTTTCACACAGAATCATTAAGGTTGGAGAAGACCTTCAGGATCATTGAGTCCAACCTTTACATGGGACTTGAAATTTGAATATTTGACCTACTTCTTTTGACTCTCAAGTGAGAAGAGCTGGAGAAGTGATTTGCAGGTATCTTGGCCTGCTCTAGATGGATTTAATGGATTTAATCTGTGAGGCTTTGGGGACTTTAGGTCCACATTGGGATGAAAACTCATCCTGCCCTTGCAAAGACTTTCCCAGATGCTGCAGGGCACAGTCAGAACTGTGCACTGCTGCCCCAAAAATACCCGTGTGGGTTATTTCTCCCTCAGCCAGGTCTCTGGGGCACCTCAGATCTCACTGCAGCAGCAGTTTTCGTCTGCTCAGAGGGGTGAGATCATGACTGATACCTGCAGAAAACGAGCAAATTTGCATGACACAGAGAACAACTTGGCTTTTGATCACTTGGAGGAAAAGGAGGAGGGAGAAAGGAGGGAGCAAGGAGAGAATGTGAATAATTAAACCCATTGACTAATGCCTTCCTGTAGTTTCAAAGTGCTAAGTCTGATATAGCTGTTTAATTTCAAAGGCAGCAGAATTAAGTTTCCTCTGCTTGTAGAGCAGAGCTTGGAACCAACAAGACAACAGCAGGAGAGAGCAAAATGAGTGATTTTCTCCCAGGTCAGCACTTAGCACTCTCAGAGTTAAACATTTGCTGGAGATTATGCTTATAAATCATTTAGAGCCCCAGTTCACTGCTAATCCTGAAACAGAAGCAAAGGAAACTCTTTCTTTGCACTGAACATTTTAGACTCAGGACCCTTGGGGGAAAAGAAAGGGTTTCTTTCCGCAGGAAGCCAAAATCTCCACAAGAGAGCTGCGCCTTGGTGGTGACAGAGCACATCCTACTTCAGACTCATTTTGCAGCTGCACTCCCAGTCTGAGGTCAGGATTTGCTTCCTCCCCAGGAATGGGACAAGGGATGGCAAAGGAGGGAATGATTCTCAAGAGATCTTCTGTTTTTAGCTGGAGTTCAGACCCTGGGGTTTAACACCTGGTCTGTCCTACTCTTTTCTACTTCTGATGACTTGGAATGTAAAAATTATATGAAGGATGTGAATGGATACAGCTGAGTGAAGATAAAAGGAAAAAAATCCCTGGGAGAAGATGTCAATCTTCTTCAGCCCAGGGAGGCCGTGGAGCTGCTGGAGAGAGCCCAGAGGAGGCAGCAGGATGAGCAGAGGGCTGGAGCAGCTCTGCTGGCAGGAAAGGCTGGCACAGCTGGCATTGTTCAGCCTGGGCAGGAGAAGCTTTGGGCTGAGCTCAGGGTGGCCTTGCAGGGCCTGAAGGAGCTGCAGGAAAGATGGAGAGAGACAATGGCCCAGGCACGGAGGGACAGGACACAGGGAATGGCTTCAAACGTGAAAAATTACAGGTTTAGGTGGGATGCTGGGAAAAAATCCTTCCCTGGCAGGGTGTTGAGGCCCTGGCACAGGGTGCCCAGAGCAGCTGTGGCTGCCCCTGGATCCCTGGCAGTGCCCAAGGCCAGGCTGGACACTGGGGCTGGGAGCAGCCTGGGACAGGGGAAGGGGTCCTGCCCAACCATTCTGGGATTCTTCCCTCTGCACCTCTCCCAGGCTGTAACTTGCCATTTAATTGAGGAAGGATCTGTACCAAAGCACAGCTCTGAGGTCATCCAACACCGGCTGGTTCTGCAAACATCCCTGTTCCAGCAGTATCCCCTTGGACGGCAGGGCAATGATTTACATGGCCAGGAGATTATTTCCCTGTGCTGGGAAGCCAAACAGATTTGTCTGGTGTCACTCAGTGGACAATCCTGTTGGCCTTGTCAGTCAGCTTGAAAAATTTGATTCCGTTCTCTTGGTTTTAACTGTTGGGATTTTTCCTTCTCCCTGGAAGTCTTGTGAGGCTCTGAGGGAGCTGCATGGTCTGGCACTGGCCTGACTAATGCAGGGATGGACCCAGCCAGCCTTACCAAGTTTAAGTATCATCTTCTTGATTCTCCTAAGCTTGGAAAATCCAGAAAATGGTGCTTCTCTTCTCATAATAAATCTTGTGAGGATGCGGAGCCTGGTCTTCCATCTTTTACTGGTGATCAATGAAAGGAGGAGAAGGCCTTTTAGACTCCAGAAGATTGTTCCAGCCTGAGGCCAGGGCTGATGGCACAGCATTCCTGATGAAGACCCTTAACTTTCCAGGAACAGGAATATCGATTCCCAAAGAGCTGACAAGATCAGAAATCAGCCCCTTTTCCTGCTGCCCAGCCCTTGGTTTTACTTCATTGAACAAATCTTGGACACCAAAGGAAATATTTTGCTGCAACTGAGGTTGTGCCCACTTCCCAGCTCTCACAGGACCTCAGGCTAAGCTGCTGCGCACAGAAATCAGACATTTCACCTCTCAGCCAGCAAGTGTGGCTTTGGCAGGAGAGCAGAAAGTGGCTGGGTGACAAACTCGAAGGAGGGGCTTCTGCTCTGATATCAGTGTAACAAGAAATGGGGTGAAAACTGCAAAATACACTTCTGCTCGGTGTCAAAAGAGGAGAATAATCAGGGAATTGACGTTTCCCCTCAGTCCTGTGCCTTCTCCTTTCATCCTGAGCGCTCTGCATCAGGCTGTGATGCGACCTGTGCTATTTAAATGGAACTCCTGGCTGTGTGAGCTGAGACAGCCACGTCCTGATCCAATGCGTGCCACCCAAAGGATGTCACTTTGCATCCTCCTCCCTGAAACACTTAGACTTACAAAGAAGTCCTGATGTGTTTTCACATGAAATAAGCCAACCCTAATGACTGCTGAAGGATTCAGCCAGCAGGCTGCAAAACTCTTAAAAGATTTTTTTTTTTTTTTAAGGGCTCTTCAGGAAAGGACTACTGGGAAAATGACACACATGGGTCTTCCTTGGCTGTGGTGTGGAGTCACAGCAGCTGCTGTGTTTCCTTCTGTATTATTTAGGTGAGCTCTCAGCACAAATCTTTCCTCAGGAGCCTGTTCCTCTCCGTGTAGGGGGAGGTTGGATATTAATTGGAACAGAAACCTTAATTCGCTGCTACACAAATCCCAGCACACAGAGTGTGCTGCACTGCATTTGCAAAACATGCTAAATACCAAAAGGCTTTTAACAGAAGCATTTTTCAGTTTGAAAAAACTGTTCTTGTATTACATTGCACTTTCAGCACCACTAGAAGAAGATGACACATCGTGAAGATCCCGTGGGCTGGGTGCACTACACTCAACAGGCTCTTTGTTCCACCGCTACCCTGCTGTTTCCTGCAAGGATTGGGATTTCCCTCGCAGCCTTCCCTTCCCCTCCTCTCACTGCTCCACAGCAAACTGCATCGGCGGCTCTGTGGACTGGTTTTGACCGGGGTAGAGTTAATTTTCTTCTCAGCAGCTGTGTTTGGGATTTGTGATTAATATCCCAGGGATATTTCAGCTGTTCCTGACCAGTGCTTGCACAGCATCGAGGTCTGTATTTTGTACTTACCGAGGCCCTTAGGAGCAAACTTCATATTTAAAGGTTTTGGAGTTAATTTAGTGAAGGAAATTATTTTCACTCGACAATATATTAGATGTAACTACTCAATTTCTTTCTTTTATTATCTTCCCACACGGAGCTTCTTTTTCTGTCACAATAAATGAACGGCTGGACAACTCTGAATATCCTGCCTAGAAAGCTGTAAACCATAAGGCTTTTTGTATGTTTGACCCCAGTTTTCCATATTTTCTGGGTTTGATAGGAAGGATAAGATAATTTTTAAAGGCTTTTCCTTGACTTCACCAGCTTGGATGCCAATCTCCCCAAATTCTTTCTGTTGGCCATGGAGGGAAAGGGTTTTTTCCAGAGCTCCCTAATCCACATTCCCAAAATGGACATTTTAGCCTATGCAGAAGCCTTGGAAGAGAAGCTTTCTGGCACAGCACTGGGAGTTAGGTGGTGTCAGCTTTGATGTTTCATTAAATGTCCCCTGGACAATGTTAGACACAGGGAAACAGCTGGCAAACGCCAAGGAAAGGCTAAAATTAAATTCCTTAGTAAGGAACACGGGTGGATTTTCCAAGCAGGTAGTGCTTGATGGTGCTGCAGGAAAGTTTTCTGTTTGCCCATTTTTCATGGAGGCAGGAAAATTGGGAGAATCGATTCTTGTAAAGGAATTGAGGGGACTACAGGTTCAATTCTCACTTGCTGGCTCTTGTATGAAGCTGGGAAAGGGTTTGCTCCTTTCATGGAGAAATTCCCAAGGATTGATCTCCAGCCTGGGCTCCCCTGTATCCCATTGCAAAGATCATGAGAATATTTGAGACCAACCTACCACCTGGAAAGCCATAAGGGCTCTGAATGGAAGAAAAATGGAATATGTGCATGAGCTTGATTTAGCTCTAATACGCAGATTATTAAAAGTGCCTTCTTGATGACACAATCCTAGTGACATTTAATGAGAAACGGGATATTTTGAAGTGGAAGGATTGGAAAATATCTCAGTGACAGCAATGAAAACAAGATACCAAACTGCCCTGCATACAAAGATCATGTATCATTAAAATAGATGAAGGTAATGGGAATAAAGGACTGATTGTATTTTGGAAGGTGAACAAAGGAAGAAATAACTAATGGTTATATGACACAGTTTGAGGGTCTTCTTGTTTTTCTCTTTTTTTTTTTTTTTTTTAACCAGCAGGAAAGCATCACAAAAATGGCACACCCAAAACCCCCTCACAAAATGTGGTGGTTGCATTTTGTTTCTAAGGACTTTTTTTCTCAGTGGCTGAATCAGTGTTTCAGTAATAACCATTTTCAGTAATAACCATCTGATAAAGACTCCCAGAGATCTGAGGTCCTCTTGATATCTCTTGTCAGGGAAATTTGGGGAAATTTGCCAGGCTCTTTCTGTCTATTCCTTCAGAGGGAGGGAGTGTCAGGCATTTATTCGTCTTTTGTTTCTGTCTCTGGGAAAACTCCACGTCTGTCTGTCCATAAAAATCTACCCTTTAATCCATTTGTTCATGCCCATTTGTCTATTAGTCTTTTCCTAATAAAAACAGGTACAAGGTGCTGTTAATTCAATAATTTGGAACACTGAAATCAAAGGAAATGGATATATTAACATTACTGCTCATGACAAGCAAGGGCACATGCTGAATTTGATGCCCATTTTATTAGGATCAGCAGGTTCCTATCCTAGCATCAAGTACATTTGGTGCTGTAACTTAACAGATCAGTTTTATTTGCATTTTGTGGGCACCAGTTCAGCTGCAGGAGCTGCTCTGCCAAACATCATGAGGTGCTTGGGGACAAGGTTTGGTTTGGACCTCACCTTGCCTCTCCTTAGTGCTGGTGTGGTGCTTCAAAAGCTCTGCTGGTGTGAGCGACAGATTTCGCTCAGTCCCAGCTACAAGAGAAAAAACCTCTGCTTTCCTTCAGGAATGCTTCTTGCTATGAGCTGGCACTAACAGAACCCTGGGCTCTTCAAGCACGGAGCTGTTGCAGCACCCTGAAGGAAGAGGGAGGTCAGGCTGTTTGAATGCTCACGCTTGAGAGGGAAGGAGAAATTCTGGATTCTCCTGACATAACAGCCACTTGTCAGGGACTGCCAGCTGCCGTGGAGCTGTATTGTCTGCTGGCTCTGCACCCTGAGACTCAGTGCTATTTCTGCGTTGCCTTCAAAACCCTCACTCCCCGCAAAGGAACACGAAAAACCTCTCCCTGTGCCTGAGCAGTCTTTGGGAATTCAATGAAAGGATCACCCCAGGGCCTTTCTGACTGAAGGCACTGCCAGCAGCTCCTGTGGATGTGCTGCTCTCTGAGCAGCTAATGGCAGTTTGGCACATCCCTGAGGGCTTTTTCTGGCACAAACACAGAGCTCTGCACCTCTGGCCCCAGGGGATCTGCCAGGATGGCTCCTGTGTGTTGATGCTGGGGAGCTGTGATTCCTCTTCACGCAGAGAAACCTTCCTGCTTGGAAAATTTCATAGAATCACGGATGGTTTGGGTTGGGAGGGACACCTTCCACTAAATTTGTCTGCTCCAAGCCCTGTCCAACCTGGCCTTGGACACTCCCAGGGGTGGTGCGTGTATGAACTGAACAGCCAAGAGAAGAATTGCTGTTCATGCCCTAATCATGAAAAACAGAGTTAGGCTTCTGAACTGAGCATTTACCGGTGTTTTTCAGCCCCATCTTAAAGGCCAAATGGACACCGGGCTGCATTCAATCCAGCAGAGGGGTGGAGAGCCCCAGAATCCAACCAGCGCGTGAACTGAAAAACCAGATTTCATACTAGAACAGCAGTTTTCCTTGTCAGCCTTAAAAAAACCCACTTGCACGTGGGAAATACCCATGGAGAAGGTACCACCTTCATAGGGATAATTCAATTCTACCAGCTCCCTGTGTTTCCAAGTGAGATGATGTGTAGCTGCTGCTGAGGGTAAAGCAGGGCAGCGCAATTCCCCACGTCTGAGCGGAATAAGGGGATTGGGCTCAAGTGATCAACGCTGCCCTGGCTTCCTGTCCTGGGTGTGCAGATGAAGCAAGGATTCGTCTCAGGATAACGGGGATATTTACACCATTTGGGGGGCTGGCAATGAGTTCTCAAAGTGGCCTGAGGTGTTTCTGTCAACAGCCTCAGTTACATTTCCACCGTGATGTGTCTCAGAAGACGGATCTACTTCTGCCCCAGGCACAGAAATCTGTTCCCAGCTTTCCCCTAAATATCTTCTGGGTTCTCCAGCAAGTCTCATTAGCAGATATATTTGACTCTAACCATTGAAACCAGTTGCTTTGGGCTTTGTTGCCCCTCAAACACAGGTTGCTGCAGTGCCCCACAGCCCTTTTGGAAATATAAACCCATGTTTGCACCTCAGGCAGCAACAGCCTTGCCCTGAAGACCTTTGGAAAGGTAAAACTAATGTTTCTGAGGAGCTGAAATAACGTGGCAGTGCCTTTAAATGGCAACAAATTTAAATAAATTGAATTCTTATTGCCAAACATTCTTGGTAAATTGGCTATTTTCTTTTTGCCTGCAAACAGCTAAAGAAGGATTATTAAATCTACGGAATACAAGTGCTAAGTAATATGAAGGGCTTGAATCAGACCCAGAGTTAAAACTGGAAATAATTCTGTCCCTAATCCACTCTGTGGTGCCCTGTGGTAAGATTGGTTGTCATTCCAAAATCTAATAGTCTGTTTTCATCCTCCTTAGATAGCAGGACAAATTGGCCAGGGCACATTTTCACTGCATTTGGGCTTCTCATTGCACTCCTAGTTGGCTTTTAGAGGAGCATTTCAAATGTTCTTATCATTATCACCCGAAAAGATGTTTTCTCTCTGTATAAATGCTAAATGGAAATGGAAGTTCAGGTTGCTTATGTAATATACAATTTTTTATTGACTTTTTTAAAAAATTATTTTACTCTTGCACATTTAATTAAAGCTGAAGGTGTTATCAAAAGCTTCAAACTGCAGGCTCTTTAGTCTTTTGTTTCTATTCATGTCTTTTCTTTGGCTTTAATCAGTGAATTTCTTGGCTCGGAGAACTTTCGTGCAGCAACACCTTCAAACTGTGCACACAATATATTGATATAGAGATGTGTGGAAGGCATTTGGGCACTGAAATCCTCTTGAAATATTTTTAAACAACCTTGGAAATGCATATATAACATATCATCTCTGTAGCAACGTTCTTTAAAGACAAATTAGTGGGTTTACCCCTTCGTACACCTACTGGTATGGAAATGGATTAACTGGGAGGGATTGGGAGGCACTGGCAGTGAAATTACTGAACCATGATCAGATTCCCTGTGAGATCTGGTGATTTTTTTTTAAATTTTTTTTTCAGCCAGCTGAAAATAAAAGGTATGGCCTGGGACTGCTGCAGTGATTCATTGATTGACCTCTCCAGAGCTGGGTGGCAGCTGCTCCAGCAAATGTTGCTGTTGCTGGTCGATAGCTGGGAGGGCTTTAAACAGCCCCTGCTGTCCCTGGTCACCCTGCCCAGGCTTTTGTTTTGTGGTGGTGAATTTAATTTAATTGGTGAAACTGGCTTGGGACCACCTGGAGAATCAGTCAATGGAAGAAGTGGGTCAGATACCTTTGATTGGTTCTTGAAGCAGAGAGGAATTTCTCCCAGGTTTTCTGGCTGCTCCCTGCAGTCCTGCTTTATGGCTGGCAGTTGACAGGAAGGAAATAATTTCCCTGGGTGTGTGACTGCAGTGTAAAAACAGGCAGAAAGTCTGGAATGTCTGCAGGAATCACAGAATGGGTTGGGTTGGAAGGGACCTTTAAGATGATCCGGTGCCACCCCCTGGCATTGGCAGGGACACCTTCCACTGTCCCAGGCTGCTCCAAGCCCTGTCCAGCCTGGCCTTGGGCACTGCCAGGGATGAGGAGTCCACAGCTTCTCTGGGAAAAATGTTCCAGTGCCTCTCTACCCTCACAGGGAAGAATTTCTTCCTAATATCCCACCTAACTCTACCCCCTTTCAGTGTGACGCCAGTCCCCCTTGTCCCATCACTGCATCCCTTGGAAATAATCTCTCCATCTTTCTTGCTGGCTCCCTGCAGGTACCGAAGGAAGTTAATAATCAATAAAGAGCATAAGAAATAAAATTCTAATACTTTTCCGCTAAATTATCTCCTGCTCTGAGCCGCATAAGTGGTTTTAGTTTCTCTGATCCTGTGCCCTGGGGCAGGGACTGCATTTTCAATTTCTGTAGAGAGCACAGAACATCACAGCTCTCATCAGACAGCTTCACAAACAAGTGATGTCGCTGCCTGGGATTCTGTCAAAGCTGTGAGAGCCTGAATGGCTCAGGATGGGGAGTTCACTGCACTAAAAAACAGTGTGTTCCTCAGAGATGTCTTTCCCAAGATTTTTGGTCCACCTGTGAGGGAATTGCTAATCCTGGTGTGGGAGCGTGTTAAGTCAGGCAGATGATCCCAGGAGGGACCTGGAAGTGGATGGGTGGAGGGAGGGATGAACCTTCCCAGGAGGATCCACAAAACCCTGCAGGCTGAGCTGCCTTTGCTGGCTCTGCTTAGTCCAGACAAAGTGCTGGAGTAATTATCAGCTTTTTAATTGATGGTGGGGTAGACTGAGCCTGAAGTGTCCTGGAGACTGCTGATTATCCCCTTAAAACACCTTTCCGTGAGCTGCAGTGCTTGGAGAGCCACCGAGGATGTTCAGAACATCTTGGAGCATCCTGTTTGCCCAAGACAAGCCTTTCCCACTCTTTGCCAGATCCATCACCTGATCAGGCAGGTTTAGTGCCAGGTGTGACCTTCCCGGCTGTTTTATACTACGAGCCAGGTCTAACCCAGTGGGTTTAAAACCAGCAGGGAATGTTGGCAGGAGTCATGGCCACAACAGGGGATACATGCAGATGCATCCCAAGGCTCCAGTGCAATGATCCACTCACATCAGCTGAGCCTGTTGCATGATGAGGACTTCAAAGTTTGTCCTGGAATACTGGAGGCAAAAAAACCCCCACAAAAACCAAAAAACCCCCCCAAAACCTATAATGGCTAATTAGATAAAAAAATATATTGATGTTTTCCTGGCTTATTCCTGATTACCAGACCTGTGATCTTCCATGACCTTCATTTCTCCAGAAAGGAGGTTCTTCTACCCAGGAGGATTAATTTCAGATGGAAGTTGTCGAATTATACAAACAATACAAATAGAGAAAGGGTAAATATGGGTAAATAAATAGCCTTAATAAGTTGTTGTGTTCCTACATGAAAATCATGGAATCATGGAATGATTTGGGTTGGAGGGGACCCTAAAGTTCATCCAGTTCAACCCCAGTGACATCTTCCATTGGACCAGGTTGCT
>WBMY01006365.1:92898-124098 GCA_013397315.1 Donacobius atricapilla | reverse complement strand
AAAAAAAAACAACAGAACAGAAGAAGGCGGCTTATATTTGGAGCTCAAATTGTGATTTACACTGACAATTTCAGCGGTAAGCAATTCTATTGCTTTTCTCTTTTATTTTTTAATTCATTTTAGGGTTTTTTTTACCTCTTAGCTGTCCCTGAGACTATAAATTACCTGGAGCACAGCAAACCACCAGCAGCTCTGGCTTCCTCCTGGGCAGCACTGCCCATTCTCCTTTCCCCATCTCTAAAAGCAAGATATGCTCTGAAAGTATGCATTAACAACNCCTCTTCCCTCTCCTTTTCTCCCTTTCCCCCTTTCCCTGTTTCCCCGTTCCCCCCATTCCTCACTGATCCACATCCCATTGTGATTCCTCAACACTCATAAACGCCAGTCCTTCCCCTGATCCTCCCCCAGCAGATTCTGCTGTTTCAGTTCCCCAACATCCCTGGCTATATTTAGCCAATTTGTCTAACTCAGTAGGGGAAAAAAAAAACCCAACTCCTTTACTTTCTGTAGGGAATACCAGCAAAGCAGCAAATATTGCCATGGCAACGAGTCTCTCAATCCATCAGGCTCCTGCCGTATCTAATACATAATCTGGGAGGCAGGGGCTGGCATGGAAAAATGAACATAACATATTGGCACTTCAGGATTTAATATCCCTTCCCCGTGACCTTAATTAGCTCACCTTATTTGGGGTAATTATCCAATTTCGGGGAGAAACTTCTCTTTTATTTGGCTTTCCCGAGGAAAGCCGATGTGTGAACTGCCTTCATTAAAATGCAACTTTTGACTTTTTCCCCACAAACATGCCACAAAATGGGAGTTTCTATAGTAACACACAATGCAGGCTCCATTTGAAATTATAATCTTTTGATAAAAATGAGTTTCCTCCAGCCCTTTTCTCTATATATTTCCTTTTTCTTAAAAAATTTGGTTTTGCCACTCTGGTTTACCTCTTCTCTGTTCCTAAGGAAGTTTGAAAAGAGTTCCTTAACATTAAAAAGCACTGCTGAATTTAAAATTACCCATTGCCACCCCTCATTTTCATTTGTACATTATAAATTTTGTGTCATTTGGTAACTTTTTCACCTCCTCTTATTCTTCAATTATTAAATTATTTTGCTATGACTGTTTTTTCCCATGGGAAAAAGAGAAGTGCATTGCAAGGATTGTTAGAAAGGCCTTTATCAAGTTTAGAGATAGGCCTTGGATTTCCATCTGTTAGTTTTAGACAAATTCTATTATGGGGTCTGTTTATCACTTGTTCAATTTAATAATTCCAGAAGAAATTAATCCCTGACCAGTTTCAATAACATTTTAAGAAGTATTTCCAGGCCTTCTGCTGCTGAGTGGGAAGATGAAGATCCATAAAATCTTTTGTCAAGGCTTTGAAAATGGAAGTGGGAGGGAAGGAGTAGAGAAGGATTTGACTGGAGCTGGGGTGTCGCAAATAGGAGCCTGCAGGAATGAAATGTTTCAGGGAGAGCCAACCTGGCCTTAAAGTTTTCCAGGAAATCCACAACTTTTCTGGATAAACTCTTGTTTCCTCATATACCTGACTAGCAATCAGTGAGGTCACACCTCACTGGGATCTACCCACTCAAAATTACTGGGATAAAGAAATAATTTAACAGCATTCACAAACCTCTCCCTTTCCTTTTCATGCTATGTTCACTGGCACCTGATAAAATTAGGAGGCAGAGAAACAGTAGGAGTTTTTCTGTTCACTTTCAGGGGGTTTGTATGGTGCTTTTCAAGATTTCACTTTGAAACATTACAGCCCAGCACACATGATTGAATGGATTCTAAAAATACACAGCCTTCACCCACAAATTAGTGCACCAGCATGAGTTACTTGTGCCTTAAATAGTAAAACTCCCCTAAAAAATAATGTTATCACCAAAAAGACACTCAACTGCATGCAAGGGCAATATGCCATAGGAAGCTAACTTAGCAGGAGGTCTGGAGATAGTTCTGATCTGCTTTATTACCCAAAAAAAAAAAAAAAAAAAGAAAAAAGAAAAAAGAAAAAAAAAGAAAATTTGCCAATACACCATCCAGGAGATCTCAGAGGAAATTATTCTTTACCTGTCATTAAAAGAGAAATACTCAAACAATACTAAAACATGGAGCAGAAGAAGAAATGTAAACTGCCACCCAAACTGTCAAGTGAAAGTATAGGTTTTAAACCTCAGCAAAAATGGGCCATTTCTAAGGACAAGGAATGATGTTGTTTGTTGTCCCTTGGTTTGCAGGTAGGTGAGCAAATGTTTCATGACACATGACATGACTTCATTGTGTAGGATCCCAGGAGAAACAGAGGAATCCTGTGATGTAGAGAGAGCAGGCTCAGCCTGACAATGATAAATATGTCAGACGGTGACAATCATTGTGTGATTTAGCTCTTGTGAACGAAGGAAAATGGTAATTGAAAGTGTCATGATTTGGAAGCATAATCATCTCCCCATCACTCATCCTCAGGCAGTCGGAGGAGAACGCAGCTTGCCTTTGTTCCCTGTGTGAGGTGTGAGCTGCCTGAAGACATGGGTAGGGACCTGGAGTCAGGCAGCAGGGTCAGATCTGACCTCCCAGATCATGGACTCACAGAATCCTTAAAGCTGGAAAAGACTTCCACTACCATAGAGCCCAAGCAGTGCCCGGTGCCCACCTTGTCCCCAGCCCAGAGCTCCGAGTGCCACCTCCAGGGGACACCTGCAGGGATGGGCACTGCAAACCTCCCTGGGCAGCCCCTGCCAAGGCCTGAGCACCCTTTCCATGGGGAAATTCCTGCTGCTGCCCAAGCTGAGCCTGCCCTGGCCCAGCCTGAGGCCGTTCCCTCTCCTCCTGTCCCTGTTCCCTGGCAGCAGAGCCCGACCCCCCCGGCTGTCCCCTCCTGGCAGGGACTTGTGCAGAGCCACAAGGTCCCCCCTGAGCCTCCTTTCCTCCAGGCTCAGCCCCTTGCCCAGCTCTCTCAGCCCCTCCTGGGCCTCCAGCCCCTTCCCAGCTCCCTGCCCTGCCCTGGACACGCTCCAGCCCCTCCAGGGCTCTCCTGCACTGGGAATTTGAGGTGCTTCAGCACCTCAGTGGTGACGGGGGGAACGAGAAATGCACTTATCCGAGGTACTTTACCACCAGCTGTGCTGGAATCACTTGTGTCTGCCCTGAAGCAACACAGTATTTTATTTTGGACGAACTTTTCTCTTTTGCATTATTTTTCTTGCAGGTATGTGGATTAATAAATGTACTTATGGAGCATGAGGATGACAAAGTGGGGGGAGTTCAGCAAAGAACAACCAGGACTGGAGGCTCTGGATGCTGATGTGGATTATAAAATCTAACAGGGTGATTAGAGAGAGGTTCTGCAAGCTGGCAAATGTTTGAAGAAGGGAGATAGGGGAATTATTTAGGAAGAAAGAGCAATCTCTCATTCCATGGCGGAATTTCAGTGCAGCGCGAACAGTGAGGATCAGCAGGTGAACACAGCTGTGTCCTCCTTTTCCTGCAGAGAGAGAAGCCCGTGAGACATTCCTGGGCAGGAACAGCAAAGGGAATAATGCTGGAGTCGGGGATTGACTGATTTGGAGGAGCAGAACAGCCCCATTGCACAACCACTGCCATCCCTGGCTCTGAAAACACTGCTGGACTCCCTCAGAGAGGACAGATCTTGCAAGTCTCTGCCTTCTTGCTGGTTTATATTTTAACAACTCTCTCACTGTTGGCAATGACTCTCACTGGAGTCTTTCCGGTTTTCTCCTCCATGTAGTTCAAGATATTTTATGGTGAAAGGAATAGTGGTAAATAAAGTTAGAAGAGGCTGAGCTGTGAATATGGGCAGTCACTCAGCAATAACACACGTTGAATTAATGTGTTCTGTGCACATACTTCCAAGCATTATTTGCCTTTAAGATGGGTAATAGTGTCCCTGCTATCCCCTGTCAAATGTTTGGAGAACAATGAAGGCAGGTGAAAAATACAGGGAGAATATAGTGCAGCTTTAGGGATTAATCAAATACCCGATTAAAAGGCGATTAAAAGACATCTGTCCAAAACACCCTGATAAAACCTTTCTCTCATTGTTTATATTGGAAAGCGCAACTGGGCCCCTTTTTCCAATGAAGCTGGATATTTGTCTTTCACATCAAATAGTTTATCTTGCTATGCTCTATGATATTTTCCAGCCATTGATTCTAGACGCTTTCGCAAACAATTTTCAAAGTGTAAGGTTTTAAAAATCCAATACTCTCTGGTACTACCTGTTTAACAGCTGTACTTGTACATCTCAAATGCTTATTTTTTTTTCTGGGTTGTTTTTCACTTAGCTGTTGACCAGCACTCTTTGCAGATTCTGTTTCCTAGAACTAAAATCCATTAGTCTCTTCTCTGCTTGATAAGGCTGATACAGGACAGAAAGGTTTCAACAGCTTTCAGAAACATTGATCCTTTCTTTCAGCCTTGAATTTGACTCATCTGCTCTCTGTGGAGACAATTGATTAGACATTTTTAATGACTTTTTTCATCCTGAGTGAATATGAACTTCTTGCTCTTCACAGGTGGAAGCTGCTCTTCCAGCATTGTACAATGTTCACTTCTCCAGCTGAAGAACATTTTCACTTCTCCAGCTGAAGAAGTTGGTTGGCACCTCTGGAAGATTTAAGTGGATGTTAAATAAATGTAGAAAAAGCTCTGCATTAGAAGAGCATTAAAATTATGAAACCAAGCCCCAAACAGAATAATGGAATGGTTTTGGCTGGGAGAGACCTTAAAGATCACCCAGTGCCACCCCTGCCATGGGCAGGGACACCTTCCACTGTCCCAGGTTGCTCCAAGTTGGATTTGAACACTTCCAGGGATAGTTGGGGGAGCAATTCTCCCTGGCCCACAATTGAAAATACACTTGTTATTTGGGTATGATGAGAAAATTATGTCTCAGTAAAGGCTTAAACCACTTAACTGACATTTTTGACCAAGGTCCTCAAAATCTGATCTTTAAAATCTGAAGTGGCTTCGGCTTTCAATATTCAATTTCTGCACATGCTTAAATTAATTATAATTTCCAAACCCCCAGCCATATATTTGCCCTCTGAAAACCATCTCATTCCCAAATGTATCTCATACCAAAACTCACCCAGAGTGAGTCACAAATTGTCCCTTCAGAAGATGTTGTTGCAATGGGACCATGGATTGGGATCTGTAGTGAGCAGTGTCCTGGGATGCCGGGAAAGTGTTTTATCTAAAAGCTTTATACCTAAACAACTTAGATGCAGCGTGGGGTCAAATCCCACTTTGCCCTGGGAAGGATGGGACTGGAAAACCCAGCCTGACTCTGCTGTGGGCCATAGGAATGCAAAGGAACACTGAGAATTTTGAAATAGTGGCAGCCTGACTGCAGGCTCTATTTTAGAAGTGGGTGATTTAGCAATGGGTAACCTGGAGGTAATAAAAATAAAGGAAAATATATATAAAGGTGGAAAGAACAGGAAATACTCTGTTTCAAGGAGAAGAAGTCCAGTGTAGCCTATATGTAATCACTGTTCCTAACTAGAAAATCAGAATTTTTAACTTCATTCATAATTCAGTTCTTGGTTATCTCATCCCTGAGATTTGGAATTTAATTTTCACAAAGATTTTTTAGCTTAGCCAAGGAATATTAGCAGAGCTATCAAAATTTAATATGGTTTTGAAAAATCCAAGCTTCTAGAATCAAGTGACTTTGTGAGAGTCTTGGTTTTCATTTGGGAAGAAAAAAACCAATTTCTGTCCTTCACACTTGCAGAGAAAAGGTAAAGATAAGACCCTTAAAAGCTCAGAGAATGCCAAGAAAATTCTCTTCACAATGTTATATACTCAGGACAGGAAAAGCTGTCAATCATCTTCCCGCCTAAGACAAGTTTTCTTTGTTAATTAATGCAAAAATAAGTTCACAGCTTTCCTAGGCCCCTGTCAATGCATCACTGAGACAATAAAATTCCTGCTTTCCTGCATAATGAATTCCTGCTTTAGAATTTCATTCTCCTCTCAAAACCTCACCTTTGCCACAAAGAATAAACTGCTTTTTCATTAAATGATAGCAATGTTCCTTCTGTTCTTTTGATTGTATGCATCAGCTAATTTCTGCTGAAACAACCAAAACAACAACAATAATAAAATTACCCATATTCTGGTTACTTGTAATTCAAATTCAACCAAAGATTTAGGGAGTTCAGTTGGAAAGAAATGTTATCAACCTACATAAACAGTATTGAATCAACAATAATTAGATGTATCACTTACATCTGTAGCTTAATATTTGCTACAAAACTGCTTCTCCGGTAATAACTGTAACAACAGAATATGAGATAAGGAAAATGCATATTGTGGGAAAACCAGCCTTCCTATTCTGCTCTTGGCACATTTAATAAAAAAAGACAACCAGAGGATAGCTGGATACTTTCAAAATAAACGACTCCCCCAAGCACAGGCAAATGTTGTTCTTGAATTAGTTTTCTAAGTGCTTTGGAGTTTTTGCTTTTGAATTTTGCATTTTGAGAATCTGTGCTGTGTGACAAATGGGTGGCACTTGATACCAGTGTAAGATGTTGAACTGGAAGTTTGTCCTTAGAAATGCTTTCTGGGAGGGAATAACCAGTGCTCTGGACTGGGGAGATGAAAGTCAGGCTTTAGGAGCTGCTCTTCAAGGCCTGATTCTGTACCTGCACAGGTGGCGTTGTGCTCACACCGGGCAGCATTGCTGCACCACTGACTCCTGGTGTGATCAGAAAAAGGTTAAAAATCACAGAATCATAGAAAGGCCCTAAAGATCAACACATTCCAACTCCCTGCCATGGCAGGGACACCTTCCCCTGTCCCAGGCTGCTCCCAGCCCCAGTGTCCAGCCTGGCCTTGGGCACTGCCAGGGATCCAGGGGCAGCCACAGCTGCTCTGGGCACCCTGTGCCAGGGCCTCAACACCCTCACAGGGAACAATTCCTGCCCAAGATCCCAGCCAGCCCTGCCCTCTGGCACTGGAAGCCATTCCCTGGCTCCTGTCCCTCCGTGCCTTGGCCATTGTCTCTCTCCATCTCTCCTGCAGCTCCTTCAGGCCCTGCAAGGCCACCCTGAGCTCAGCCCAAAGCTTCTCCTGCCCAGGCTGAACAATGCCAGCTGTGCCAGCCTTTCCTGCCAGCAGAGCTGCTCCAGCCCTCTGCTCATCCTGCTGCCTCCTCTGGGCTCTCTCCAGCAGCTCCACGGCCTCCCTGGGCTGGGCCCTGGGGCTGGGGCAGCTCTGCAGGTGGGCTCTCACCTGAGCAGGGCACAGGGGCACAATTCCCTCCTAAATTCCTGCCAACAATTCTGTAGATGCAGCCCGGGAACCTGAACAAAAGGCAAAGATAAAAGGTGTAGTACTGGAGGGAACAAAAGGTGGAAGCAGGAAGGTTAACATGCCTTATAGCAAGAGAGAAGGCTGGATTTGTATTTACTGTAATGTACAATATGTTTTTCTTACATGCCATAAAACACTAATTCAAAATCATCGTATCTGCTCAAAAATATTCCAGACTACCCCAGCATGTGTAAGTCTGCAAATGCTGTGACTTTCAAGTGACGCAAAGCAGAAACATTTTCTCTCTTTATAAACTCTCCCTACAAGTCTGAGAGAGCCAATAGAGACACTTCAGGTTCAGACACCGCAGACAAGAAAAAGAAACCTTTAGGGAAAAGCACTTCATGATAAAGCAACTCTCTCCTGGGCTTTGTCTGCTCCTGAAATTCCTTCAGGTTGGCTTATATCCTTTCTACCCCTCCTGAGTAAAATTTGTGGCATCCATAATTCAGAAGGTTTTATCTGGAGTCATCTGAGGTCTCCGTATTCATTATTTCACTGTCTGTGGAAATACATCCACAGACATTTGGAGCTCACATTTTTGTAACAAATGAAGGAACATCCTTATTTTAGACCAGCTCTCCTGCCTCTGGCTGTCCTCAGGCAGGTGTGTCTGTGGAGTGACTGGACAGCAGAGCAAACAGAGCTGGTCACTGCTGTGTCCCTGCTGCTGGAGCAGATCTTAATTGGATGTCAGCGTCAGACATCCAGCCCTGCCCATTTTCCATCCCAGCCTGAGGCAGCCTCCCTCTGCTCATGTCGCACATCCCATGGCGCACAAGATCCACATTTTAGCAAAGCTGAGATCTTTGACATCTGCAAAATGACTTTTCTTAATATTTGGCTACTCACTGAATATCTTGTAGTGCTCATTCCACAAAGCGTTCCCAAGGAGGATCATTCCCGAGGACGGGATAGTCCTGTAGAGGATGTTTCTCTATGCAAATTTTTCATATTGGCCAAATAGGTCAGGATGAAGATTTGATGTCTTCCTCTGCTGTTACATATTTGCTCTGCTCCCTTCCCTGCTGAGCTTTAGCCATTTGCAGGCCTGGTGATGGCATTTGGGTTAAAAATGATCACCGGGGCATGGGGAGCTTGAGAAAAACTGGGAAAAAGAAAACAAAAGTTGCAAGGAAAATAACTTCATTCTTGGCTTCATGGATATGCTCAGCTTTTAAGTATTCTGAGGTTATTATGAGGAAAATTGACTAATTCAGGCTATAAAGAAATTTAAAAATGCATATGGATTTTAAGGCATTATAAAGGAATTCTTGGACATTTCCCTGGGGCTCAGTGTAATTGTGGTGGCTTTCTATTAATTCTGTGCAAGAGTTGTAAAATAATAACTTGAGGCAAAGAGTGGTGTTATTTGGTATTCATTTCTGCTTCTGTATCAGCTCTTAGGGACTATCCTGAAAAATTTAGCAGAACATTTCTTGCTAGTTTGTACTTTAACTGCTGTATTAAAATTATTTTCCCCCTCACATTTTTTTTTAACTTTCAAAGAAAACAGATCTCAAGTACAAGGTTCTGTCATGATACCTCATCTCTTTTCATCACCATAAAAGTTCTATGGAAAGAGGACAGAAAATAACAATAATGCAAATTTTCCTCACCAGTGTTCCCTACAGTATGACAGAGCCTCTGAGAATGGAAATGCAAAAATATGACAAAAATACAGACTGTTATTCTTGCTGGCAAAAACCCCCAAATCAGCCTTGGAACAACCTCTGCATCAGTGTTCCCACAGTCCCCCTCTTGGTGTGTGTTGTGATGTGAATCTCAGGTCCAGGGGCTTTGATTAGAGCAGAAACATCCAGAAAATCTTTATGGAGAAGACGGGGCAGAGAGCAGTACTTGGCAACTTCAGCAGAGTCTTCTGATAGAGAGAAAATACACAGCAGTGGATGGAAGGGGATTGATTTTTCCCGGGGCTGTGCAAAGATGTGAACAGAGGGAAGAGAGGAGAGCAGCTCTTGAGTGAAACAGGAAGGCAGGTAATAATTCTGTTATATTGGTACTGTGATCAAGTTATTTCTCCAGGTCTTTGAAACCCTCTCAGGCCTTGAATGCCCTTCTTTATTTTCTTATTTCCAAGAAAAAGGCCCTGCAGTCCAAGCCAGAGGCCCACCCTACTCCATTTGTCTCATTTTACTCTGCACCAGCTTTAAAAGAAGCACTGTGGTACATTTACTAAGAATTTTATTTACACTTTGCAATGCTGTCTAGGATTTATTAAAAATATTTTAAAATGCCATGAAAGGATCTGAAAATTTCATAAAAGCCTCACATGACTTACAAAAAGATCCTCACACAAAGCAGCAGTAAACCCTTTAAGCATCATTCTGTCTCAAAGAATTTGAATAAAATAATTGGCAGGAGAAACACGCATCGTAAAGAAAATGCACAGGACATTGCTGGATTTGTGCTCCCAATCAGTTACAAAATGTTCTGGAGGCCTCTCCTCTGACTCTTCAGAGCAGTCAGAAGGTCTGATTGCTTTCCCCTAACGCTTTTTGGCGATATTCCTTCATGTTGTTTCAGAAGGGTTGTGCTAAGTCCAGCAAGTACCTCATGAACAGGGGAAATATTATTTATCTGCTTCCATCTTGGATAACAGATGCCTCCTTTGTTCCATCCATCAAGACATAGTTACACACCCATCCAACAGCCAGCAGCACCAGATGGGGTCCCAGGATGCGTCTTAGGGCGATACTGAACATCCACAGAGATTAAAGGAGCAAAATTATCATTCTTAGAGCAGAGGGTTCCTCTGGGGCCTGATGTCATTGTCCTTCTATGCCTTGCTAAGCAGTAATGTTGTGATTTCTTCTGTTACCACCCCAGCTTGGCTGCACCATGGAGAAATGCTTTTATATATATATATATACTTTTGTATGTATACTGCAATAGTATAAAATCAGAGAATCCCAGAACAGTTTGTGTTGCAGCAGCCCTCTTGTTAGAGGGTAGAAATGAATCGAGACGCAGACTTCTTGTTTATCACATCATGAAAAGGGTCTTGGTTTGTTCTTCTTTACAGCTCAGCCATCCTGACTCCAACCATTCACTGACTCTGGCTGCAGCAAGCTCCTGCTGGAGGTTTCCCTTGCAGCCTCTGATTGCTGGTTATTTCCTGCTGAACTCTGACTGCAGGGATCAGTTTGCAGATTCTGAAGGCAGGGTTTTACCCAGCTAGGCTGTGACTGCTGAACTCTGGCTGCTAAACTCTGACTGCAGGTATTAGTTTGCAGACTCAGGCTGCAGGCTTTTACTTAGCTAGACTGGGACTGCAGGCCCTAACTGCAGACCCATACTGACCTCACAGCAGTGATTCTCTCTCCTCAGGATCCTCCTCATCAGCTAACCCGCTCCCTTTTATCACACTTATCTCGAAAAAAAAGTCACAAAGCTGTGACTCATCGGGGGTGAGGCTGTATGGGGAATTAACACAGCCGTTACTTATCAGGGATGAGGTCACCTGTATTCCCTCCTCCTACAGGTTTGGGTTGGAAGGGACCTTAAAACATACCCAGTGCCACCCCTGCCATGGCAGGGACACCTTCCCCTGTCCCAGGCTGCTCCCAGCCCCAGTGTCCAACCTGGCCTTGGGCACTGCCAGGGATCCAGGGGCAGCCACAGCTGCTCTGGGCACCCTGTGCCAGGGCCTGCCCGTGCAGGGGCCTCCCCAGCACCCTTGGTAGAAGGGTTGGAACAAGAAGGTCTTTAACATCTCCTAGGCCTGCTGCACCTTTTTGTGGGATTGGCTGTTTCTGATCCTGAAATAATTTTTTTATAGCTTGTGGTGGTGGCTCTGCCCTGCAATGACACAGGTAAGGAGATACAGGGAATGATTTCGAAAGGTAACAGAGGGATTTGGGAAAGTAAAAAAGTCAGGGCAGTGCTGCCCTAGGAATAGGCCTTCTGTACACAAGCCAAAAAAAGTAACTGGAAAGAAATTTCTGATATAAGCAAGCTGTGCATATCAGTGTTTCTGTCTTTCTGCAGTCTCTGGTTAAGCAGAGTGAAATGTTTATCCCTTTTCAGTCAAATTATTTAAGCTTCCATAGATGTTGGATCTGGTAGATTTTGGGTATGGGGCAATGGTCTACCAGGATCTCATCCTAAATGGTCTCCAGATTTTGTCCACAAATAAATTATCCAGCCTGAGTCTCCCAGCTACAAAAGCTTACAGCCTCTACTCCATTACCTAAATCCCAAATTATGGCAAAAATACAAACTGTTTCTTGTTGGGCACACATTTAAGACAACACAAACCTCTCACAAACCAGAGAAACCAACTGAAACATTTCCAAATACATCTCTGGGCATAATTCCTGTTGGATGAGTGCGGCACAGGGAACAATTCTGAATAATTGCACTGGATTTAGAGTGACCTTCTGTAAGCTTGTAAAGGAACACATGAATCAAGTAAATTAGGCACTTATTTAATCCACAATTAGTTACATTCTATTTAAAAAAAAAACCCCTCAGGCTCACAAAGTCAAACATGGAGCAGGTTCTTTGCTGGATTTCAGCCCAAACAGATGCGATTTAAGCAGTGCATGAAGAAGAAAACCCCCATTTCTGGGGATTCCTATTTTTTTTTAATTTTTTTTTTTTTTTTTTAAGGCGTGGAATGATTTATGGTGAATTTAGAAGTGAAGACAGGGCTGAATGAGATCCCTGGGTGCAAGCACTGCGTTCTGGGTTTGTGGCTTTATGAGAGGGAGGGGGACAGATGGAAAAAGGAAGTGGTTGAACTTCCTATTTGTACTCACTCATTGACTCTGTCAATTTGGCCATCTCTGTTTCTCTTTGGGGCTTCTCCTGGGGGAACAGACAAAATGAAAAACAAATATATATATGTAACATAGAAATAAAAATACACCTGAGTGAAAGTGGCAATGTGAGGGAGGGATATTCATCCATTTTATATTTCTATTTTATTTAGGGATTTGATTCACTCCTAAATAGTCTGAACCTCTGTGGGCTTTTTTTTTTCCTTGTAATTTCTCAATTTTTTCTACTATGAGGTGTGAAGCTTGTATTTATTTATCTGTGTGTATCTAGCTGGAGAGATAGAAATTATTCAACCAAAGTGATAACGGAGGAGGGAACCCTCCTCTGGTTTTCACTCTCTGCTAAAAGACTCAAGTGTGTTAGGCCTTCCTGACAAAAGAGCAATCCACAAACCCCTTACACTGCAGGAAAAAAGCACTTACTTGGAAATAAATAGGTTTTATATGGGAGCTGGAGTGTGTGGTGTGGCACTGGGCTGATGCTGAGATGAACTGAGATACTTGAGGGACTCCCAGTCAAACCAGATGGTCTTTGTCTCTTGTTCCTTACATTATTTTTTAATTTTTTTTTTCCAGACATTTGTAGCTGGTGTAACCAAAACAGGCTTGGTCAATAAAGAACCCTTGAATTTCGTGTAAATCCAATATCCCATAGCACAGCTCAACCAGAGCAGTGGAGGCTGGGCCAAATCTCCTGATTTCAGAGACAAAGTTTGGGCTGAATGAAACTACAAAGCCCTTGAAACTCCAATTAAGTGGTTTTGAGAGGATGTGGTGAGGGTGCTATGACCCCTCTGATACTTCTGAGACCCACCTCCCCACCCTGCACCTCTGCTAAGGCTGTGAGAACGGCTCTCCTGGGCCATGGGTGAGCAGATCTCAGCTCTTTTTTCCTCAAAAAACCTCGACGAGGGAGAGAATTTCCACAAAAAAAATTATGACTTTAGTGGGCAGTATCCCCATACAGAAGCTCCTTAGCTCTGGGACAAGGTGCAGGTTTTTGGCCAAAGTGACCTTCAGTAACTGCTGGAATGGCTGGGGATGGGAGTCAGCATGGTGACATCTGCCTTTCACTGGGTGTCTGCTAAAAACAGCACGAGGAAAAGGCACAGGCTGAGAATTGTCCCTGCCAGATGTTATTTGGCAGGAAAATGTGGTTTTCCAAGGCCCTTTGAGTGGGACATGAGCAGACCCTGCTGCAGGGGTGCCAGGCTGCTCGAGGGAAACCCCCCTGCTTTATCTAAGACAGGATCATTTCCTAACTCCAGAGGAGCTGAAGTCTGTCCACCTCTGCCTTAGAACCCCAGGATCCCTGAGGCTGGAAAAGCCCTCCAAGGTCATCAAGTCCAACCTGTCACCCATGCCCACCTTGTCCCCAGCCCAGAGCTCTGAGTGCCACCTCCAGGGGACACCTGCAGGGATGGGCACTGCAAACCTCCCTGGGCAGCCCCTGCCAAGGCCTGAGCGCCCTTTCCATGGGGAAATTCCTGCTGCTGCCCAAGCTGAGCCTGCCCTGGCCCAGCCTGAGGCCGTTCCCTCTCCTCCTGTCCCTGTTCCCTGGCAGCAGAGCCTGCCCCCCCCGGCTGTCCCCTCCTGGCAGGGACTTGTGCAGAGCCACCAGGTCCCCCCTGAGCCTCCTTTTCTCCAGGCTCGGCCCCTTGCCCAGCTCCCTCAGCTTCCCCTCACAGCCTCTTCTCTCTCCTCTGTACCTTATCCCAGTCCTGGCTTTTACCTGGTATGAAGACCTAAAGAAATATTTTCCGTACCAAAAACAAGCCACTGCTTGCACTTCAAAAAGTCGGACTTCTATGTCAAAAAAAAAAAAAAAAAGCAAGCTCAAATGTCACAGTAATGGGAACCTTTAACATTAATGAAACAAGCAGATAATGCTTTAGAACTGCATTCATACACCCTGGAGAGCATTTTATATGAAAAGAAAGGTTTAAGGTTAGGTCCTGAATCTGAGTGAGGACAATGCCCTAAGCCATGCTGATTATGTAGCATCCAGAATCAGATTCATGCTTTGCTATGAAAGGAAAAAAAGGAAGGAATGAAGAAAGAAGCAGCACAAGAGTGTAATTTTTTTACAGATAGAAAGGTCTTCTGTGAAAGTTTTCTTTGCATGGCATTAATCATCAAAGGAAAGTACAGCACTCTGAAAACCATCAGGAATTTGTGGCCGTGGTGATTTATAATATGACCTTAAAACACCTCTTTTTGCTACAGAACTCAGAGTTTATCAGGAGTGAACAGTTGGGAAAGATCAATTTGAGCTCTGAAGATGGAGGGCTGGACTTACCAGACTAATGACAAATTGATGTTAAATATCAATTATGCCTTATCAATAATAAGTTCTTGCTTATTATTAAATACTTTTTACTAATGATGAAGTCTCCCATAACAAAGGAGACTCGAATGGCATTTTGTTTGAGAGTAAAAGTATTAAATATAATATTTAAGGACAAATTTAGAAGTTTTTTTCCACTCATCTGTTTCCTCAAAACAGAATATTTTAAGAGAGCTAGAACACCTCTAAGAAATTTGTTTTTTGATGGCAGATAAGGAAGGAATTCCATCATCTCTGACAGAATGAGTTCTAGCAGATTAACTTGGGGGAGAATCAAACAGTAAAACATACTTTTGTTCCCTGATCTTAGCAGATATGAGTTTGAACACAGACTGACAGCAGAGTGAGATTTACTGCCTTCAAAAAAAACCCCCAAATCCAAACCACAAAACAAAACAACAAAAAAAGCAAACAACAAAATGGAACAAGATAAAAAAAAGCAAACAACACCGTGTTTCATTTCAGGACAGGAGCTGCCTTTAAGGGCTGACTGTGGTGGTATTTCCTTTGGAGATTACTGGGTAAACAAGAATTGCCACTTCAGAAAACACATCAAGAAACGCAGGACTCATTTTTTATCTCTCCTAACACAGTGATGCTCATATTTCAGGTGTTTTGTTGCTCTGTAGTCAGCATGGAGTGATTTCTGCAGGGAATTTTGAATCCATGGGCTGTTGCTGCCAGTGCCTGCTCTGAGGTGAAGAACCCAGATCTTCCACAAACTCAGAGGAGCAGCAGAGCCAGACCCTGCTCTTGTTGTGTGTGGATATCTCACATGGTTACTGACTTCCTGAGTGCCTAAAAAGCAGCAAAATCTGCTTTTCATACTTGGAATGATGCGCACTCCCCGAAGTGCCAGCAATAGGCGATGTTGTGGTGCAAGGAGGGATGTGTGAAATTTAAATTAAGTGAAGTATGATAACTTCAGCTAGCAAAAGGGGTCATTTAAAATGCTGCTTTGTACTATTTGCATTGTTTGTGAGGTCTTTCATTCAACTGAGGGTGTAAGAAAGAAGAGGCAAACTGTTGTTTTGTAATGGAGTTGTTTTCTTTTTTCTTTTTTTTTTTTTTTTAAGTTTTTTCCTTTTTATCAACTTCCTTCAGACAAAAGAGTGGTTGCCCAGTCCTACAATATCTGAGGCTGTGATGTCCTGCCTCGCACTGAATTTAATCTCAAATTATTATCATGCTGTTGCAACATTTATGAGTTTAAAGGGGCAACACAGCAAGAGTGCTCTTCATGTCACTCTTTGCCTTCTCAGCCAAAGAAAAGCAGGCACTTGTGGATAAAGTTCTCCTTGTTTGACATCCTGTGCTGCAGAGTCTGCCATGCTTCTGTCAGAGGGTACAAGAAGACATCAGGAGTGCCAACCAGGCAGCACAAAAATAACATTCTCAATGTCGAGCAGGAGAAGACTGGATCAAATTCCAGATGGAAATCGAAACACGGAGTTCCTAGGTCATTTGTCTCGTAATGGAATATTCTTGGACAAGACAGTGGATGAACTTCATGTGATTTTTCTAATGGAAGGACAAGGGCACATCCTGAAACTCTCTCCCCAGTGGCCGTTGACTTCAGCTGGCACTAAGTAATGAGATCATCATATTTATTTTCACAGGGTCACAGGATGAAGGGACTGGAAGGGACCACAGTGGGCTGCTGGTGCCACCTCCCTGCTCCAGCAGGGCCATCCCAGGGACAGATGGGGACACCCATGGAGACACAGGGACAGACTGGGACAGACTGGGACACCCCGGGCTGAGGGCCCCTCTCAGCTGGGGCTCCTCTCCAGGCTGAGCAGCCCCAGCTCCCTCAGCCTCTCCTGGGCACGGAGCTGCTCCAGGCCCTTCCTCAGCTCCAGGAGCTCCTGTCCCTGCTGTGCTGAGGAGCCAGGGCTGGGCACAGCACCCAGAGGTGCCTGCAGGGCTGGGCAGAGGGGCAGGATCACCCCTGACCTGCTGGGAATGCTCATCCCGATGCCCCCCAGGACACCATTGGCATTCCCGCCCCCAGGACACTCTGCTGGCTCACGGACAGCTCGGGGTCCCTCAGGACTCCCACATCTTTCTCCAGCAGGTCACGCCCAGGCCGTGCTGGTGCCTGGAGGTATTTATTCCCAGGTGCAGGACCCTGACTTTGCCCTGGGTGAATTTCAGCCCATCTCTGCCCATCTCTCCAGCCTGTCGAGGTCCCTCTGAAGGGCTGCACAGCCCTCAGGGGAGCATTTTTGTTTTGTTTCCTGCATGGCTAAAACATCTCTTGTACTTCTGTCAGCTCACAAGCTGACAAGAGGTTCACCAACACAACAGGAATCTGCTGAAGTAATTCAGAACTTTGGCTAAAATTTCTAAGAGTATTTCATCTGTGGATCAGAACTCACATTCATTATATCCATTACACATCATTTTATGAAGCTTGCTTACTTTTGAAGTAGCAAATCCCTGGTAATTCAATTGACAGATCCTTGAAGGCAATAGCTCCTCAATCACTAAGTACAAATTTGATGAGCAAGAAAAAAAGAAAAACCTTTTTGGAAATTGTAGCTCAGAGTAATCTACCTTGGGATATCTTCAATTACTTTTCAAACTACACGAAAACGGTTTCATGTTCAAAACATTATTAAGTGGGAATAATAGAATTTAATTTTATGGAGTGTCTTTCCTCCTCGTGACATCTCCAAATGCTTTGCAGTAATGAATTAGACACAGGTTCTGGGGCGATGGTGTGTAGGCAAATGTAGCTCTCATTATGTGCTATTCATTCCAGCAGTAGCCTGTACTCAGCTCTCAAAAGCAGGGCTTATTTTAAGTGGAGAGGCATTGTTGGAAGGAGCTGGAGCTCTTCCTTTGAAAAAACTCCGTAGGAGCTTCCATTTCTATCTGCAAATCTATCCAACAAAGGGAAAAAAAAAAAAGCTCAATAGCCCATCTTTAGGGCTTTGAACAATGAGATACTCTGTGTTATTGCATTATTTTACTATTACTAGAATTCAAGCTTTATGCGAGGCCTGCCTAAGCCCTGTGGGAGTTGCTTTTCCTACCTCTCTGTCCCAAAAGAAGAAAGAATGCATATCTTGTTTATTTTTCCTTTTCTGTCTTGCCTGTCCCAAGAAAGGAGGTTGGTCCCAACTGCTTTTTTTTTTTTCTGGTTTTCCAGAGTTAAGTGTTGGGGCAGGGCCTGGAAAGACAATTTTGTGCAGGACCCAGCACTGTGTAATCTCCAGCAAATTGGCTTCATCCTCAACCTCAAAGCTGAGCACTAATCTGCACTCCCTTGCAGTGATCCCAGCACTTGAATGGCTCAGAATGTATTTTATAGGAATATCCTGTGCTTGGCACAAGAGGTGATTTCAATTTGCATCAGCTGGAATGAGCCTAAAGTACAATATTTGAATAGATGGAGTGAGCAGAGTTCAAGGGGGGAGTGCCTGAGCTGGGTTCACTGGGGTTATGGAGCAGCAGGGGTGAGTTGGGCTCATTAATGTGTTCAAACCTCATAAAACACTCTCAGGAGCTGTAAGATGTCTTACATGGAGGAGATTTGCATTAGCAGCAGCAGGAACTGAATTTATTTCCCTGGGTCCTAGAATTGAGGGTTTTTTACATTTATCATAATTTTTGGTGAACTAACTCATCATTCACACTTGATCTGTGAAATATGTATGGAAAAATCTCAGGTTTTTTTTTTTTTTCCAGGCAGAAAATCAAGCAGCAGTTCTAGAGGAGCTTGTCAGGTCCCCTCAGACTCAAGGGACAAAGCTCACAGTGAGCAAATGTAGTGTCCTTCTCTAAGTGGGAGGAACAAATATTCACATATTAAACAGTGGGGATGGTGTGTGGTGGTTCTGAGGGTAGGAAATTGTTTTAGGAGCAGGAACAACAGATAAATGTTACTGTCTGCTGTGCAGTAAACAGGAACAGTTTTTAATGCTCTTGTATCTACCAGACCATAAATAAATAAAATATATTTTTTACAAGATAAGGAGAAAAAAAAAAAAGAGCATTTGCAGGAGAGAGAATATTCATATCTATGAAAAAAAGAGTGAGAGAGAGAGAGAGAGACAGACTTTATGGTTTTGACATTTGAAGTAAGATCTAAGCTGTAGCAAGTCTCAGGTTTTCAATTTTACTTAACCTGAAGAACTTCACAATTTTAGACTGTAAAGTTCTATTGCAGAGAACATGAAACTGAAAACTTATTGAAAAATCCTGCCTTTGGCAGTGAAACGTCAGAGCTGCAGGAATCTGAGTATCCTTAACTTCTAGTGGTGGCAGTGGCAGGAGATGCAGATTATTTTAGCAGCAATTCTGGCTCAGGTTAATGAAATAATAAATAAATTTGGGTATCTACAGAACCAAAGTGGTAGCAAAGCAATGTTGTGGTGTGATTACATGATTAAAGGCAGCTGTATTTTCTTAGCTCCTTTGCTCCAGAGGGTGAGCTCTAACAGCTGCATTTTCCTCTCCCACTACAAAGATCCCACAGGGAGTCAAAAGATTTATTTGATTCCCTCAGATTCCAGTAAAAATACATCTATTCCAAGACAATGAGTTGGGCTGACTGAACACCATGGGAGCTTCTACTCCTGCGTTTTCCAGACAACAAGCTGCGTGTTCTGCCTGCTTTTGAGAAGCTCAGCTTGGATGTTCTGACAAATTATGGATGCAGGTAATTACAGTGGAGGATTTCAGTCTTACACCCAGCATTTCCTGCCCGCACTGTGAAATCAAGCAAGTGTAAGTTCACCCTGGAAATCAAGGAGAATATCCTGGCAACAAAGTGAGGCAGGGATGCTACACTGAGAAGGTTTGAAAGCTTTTCACTTAGGCTTGGACAAACCAGCATAAATTACATCTCAGCAAAAGGTCTTCAAGGCAGAGTGGATAATCTTATGTACGCTCTGCCATGGAAATCTGCAGGCTGCAGGTGGGGTGGCTGTGTGCAGTTAATGCATGGTGAAAAGCTCTATTTTCAGTGGAAACGTTCTTACCAATGCAGAGACCTTTGGATCAAACTCTTAAGAAACTGCTGTTTTTCTTTTTAGGGCATAAATCATGAATATATTCTGAATTGCAATAGGAGAAATGTAAGTTACCTTGAGATAACAGCAGCTACTCTGTTTTAAAAAAAAGAGTTGGTAGAAACCCAAAAGAGGAGATTCTCTATAGAAAAGAGACTTAAAAATGCTTATCCAATCTTTTCTGCTGTTAATAATGCATATGTAGGGTTTTTTATGGGCTCATTGCTTCTGTGTCCCCCAAAGGGAAAATCTCAACTGGTTGTTTGTATTCTTGCAGCATTAAATTCCAGATTTCAATAAGAATCACTTTAAGAATATTTACAGACTAAGGATTTCCAATGAAAAATATAAGTAGAAGCATTGCCTGAACTAATCTAGAAACCATTATTTAAACTATTTAAGAGAATAATGATCTAATAAAAGATGTTTTGTTTATTACTTGCCTTGATGCATTATAAAAATAACTCATAACTGCACAGAGCAGATCAAACATCTCAAACCTGAACCTATTTCCTCGGGTACCTTGTGAGACTTAAATGATGAACACAGAACAAGAGGAACTGACATTTTCCTTTGTTTTGTGCTGTGATCATGTTCCCTCAATGAAAGTTCTTAAACAAGAACTGTCTGCAGTGTCAGGTTTGGCTCCGATAAAATAATACCGAAGTGTCTCACACAGTTTCCAATTTTAGCTGCCTTTTGTTGTTAAATCTATCTCAAAAAAAAGAAAAAAAAAAAAGAAAAGAAAAAAAAGAAAAGAAAAAAAGGAAAAATCTTCAAAAGCTATGAGATGTTGGAAAAGAACAAGCAATGTGTCAGATGAACGCAAAAATGCTAATAATGATAATACCTCCCTGTCCCACTGAAAAATACCTGAAAATACCTCCCATTTACTACTCCCTGAGAGAAAATAGAATTTTTGGTTGCTTACGCAGATCTTTTTGGGCCAAACTGAAAAAGTAATAAAAAACAGAAATGCTGAAGTAAAGCAGCTTTTGGTTTACCTCCAGCATTAACCTTTCAGAGCTAATGAAGGCAACAACAGGATCTGCAGCAGAAACAATGCAAGTGTGGGTGTTTGGACATGGCCCTGGGGTTCGTGTCCCTACTTCAGCCCGCTGAAAAATTGGATGCAGGGTCTAAGCAGGTTTTTTGGGTTCCCTGCAGCACCAACAGAGGGGAACCAGCACCTCCACAGGGGCCTTATCCAGGGGGCTCAGGCAAAGGAATCACTGGGGGAAGGGCTCAGCTCATGAGCTGAGCTGATTAAATGTGACTAAATATGTGTTAAATGGGTAAGACAGGGGGTGTGAGGCCACCTCTCTCTGAAATCCTGGAGTTATTGTGCTCCTTGTGCTGTGCCAAAGATTTGCTGCCTCCCCTCACCTCCTGTTCTCTCCCCCACCTTCAGCCGTTTCATTCCTTTCTCTCTTGTCTTAGCCAGCCCATCACCTTCCCTAAAACAGCCTCCCTTTCCTTTTCTCTCCATCTAACTTTATCCCTCACCTCTCCCCTGCCTCTCTTCACACTCCCACACTTCCCGAAGGAGCAGGTGTGGAAGGAGCGTGCGGCTGGGAGCTGTCGCTGCGAGCATCCTCCGGCTCTGCCCCCAGTCCCACACGTGGGATTATCCTCCCTAAACAGCCTGAACAGCCTCGGGGCAGGGGCTGCACTGTCTGAACCCCACGGCTCCGGAGCAGCCTCGCCTCCTCGCTTGAGACTGTGGAGATATTTTAGTAATTAATGTGTGCAAGAAATTATCTCAGAATCACAGGATGGGTTGGGTTGGAAGGGACCGTAAAGATCAACTCATCCCACCCCTGCCATGGCAGGGACACCTTCCCCTGTGCCAGGCTGCTCCCAGCCCCAGTGTCCAACCTGCCCGTGGGCACTGCCAGGGATCCAGGGGCAGCCACAGCTGCTCTGGGCACCCTGTGCCAGGGCCTCAACACCCTGCCAGGGAACAATTCCTGCCTAATATCCATTTAACCCTGCCCTCCTTCAGGTTAAAGCTATTCCCTGTGTCCTGTCCTGTGGGTTTCCTATCAACCCAGTAAGTAAAAAACATCCAAAACCATGAAGAAGAAGCACCTAGCCTCTTTAAGAGGACCTTAAATCCTCCACATTGCTCTATATATATTACTGTAGTCTAAAGCCTTAAAATCTAAGTTTCCAGAGTTTCAACACTGTCCCTCCGTGCCTTGGCCATTGTCTCTCTCCATCTCTCCTGCAGCTCCTTCAGGCCCTGCAAGGCCACCCTGAGCTCAGCCCAAAGCTTCTCCTGCCCAGGCTGAACAATGCCAGCTGTGCCAGCCTTTCCTGCCAGCAGAGCTGCTCCAGCCCTCTGCTCATCCTGCTGCCTCCTCTGGGCTCTCTCCAGCAGCTCCACGGCCTCCCTGGGCTGGGCCCCGGGGCTGGGGCAGCTCTGCAGGTGGGCTCTCACCCCAGTGCTGATATACAGTATATATAATACATTATATCACGGACATGGATGAATTGTATTGTAAATGTCAGAGAAATGTGAGATGTCCACTAATAAAAAAGCAGAACAGGGTGAAATTCATTGCCCTGTGGTGTTCCCCTGGTGTTCAGACCAAGCTGACCCAGCTGTGACTGCTCCAGGAGGCTCCTGCTTGCCCTCAGCTGAGGATAGAGGCAGAATCCACATTTATTGTCCACACCAGCCGCAAGGGCTGTTCCCTGCGAGGGAATGCCAGCTCAACACCGTGAGAGGCTGCCTGGAGATCCCCAAGGAGCCTCAGGAAGCACAATCCCTTGTCAACAAGTCAATTATTCTGCAGGAGGTTCATCCTGGTGCTGTTCCTGCTGCAGCTCTTCACCTCAGCATGTTTTGTACAGCGCCGTGCAGACGTGCGGCGTGTCTGGGGGATTGGGATATATTTTAAGGATATATTTTAAGGGTATATTTTAACTGGAATTTCCAGACAAGCTCTGGGTGAGTCAGACTAAAGATTTACAAGTCAGGCACAGCAAATCTGTGTGCTCTTCAGGCAGTGCAGCTGATGGCACTTCCACTGTGCAGAATGTGCTTTAGATGCAGTGCCCTGTAATGGAGATGTTTCAAACCGTGCCAGCTCGAGTCCTTCCTGAGTTTAAACACCTCCAAAATAATGGATAATTCCAGCGATTAAAGGTCAGCCCAGGGAGCTGGCCACTGCTGCTGCTTTTAATCTTGTTAAGTGTTAATAATGATAAAATATTCATAGCTGTAAACTTATAAAGGGGAAAATTATGTGCTCAAATGGAGATGAAGAATTTTACTCCATTGCAGACAACAACCAGAGATGGGGGAGGCTTCTGGCAGCTCCTCAGAGGAGCCACCCCTGCAGCTCCCCTGGCACCAAAACCTTGTCATGCAAACCCAAACCCATACAAGCTCCATTGTCTCCTGCATTTTAGTTATGAGGAATCTCAATATTACTCAGAATTACAAGTATATTTCCTGGTTTGTGAAATTTTAATCAAGAGTAAATGTAATCGGAAGTACCTAATTTGTTTCTCCAATTTAAAAATCCTTCTTATTTCCTAATCTAATACTGTCTTTTCTCCTCCCCAAATTCTAGATTATGCCCAGAATTCATTCAGTTGTGTGCAAACCTGGTTAATAAAAAGATATGCGCCTGACAGTTCCCATGCTGTCCTATTAACATATGTGTTCTACCACTCTGCAGACTGGAAGTGATGCACAAAAATCTCCTGAGTTTTGCAGCTTGACTTGATTTTAATGTCTGCAGCATAATTCTCAAATGTTTAACACTTCAGAAAACTCTGTGTGATTTAAGGGTAAATTAATCTTTACTCACTGAAAATGGGAGCAAGAGTTAGGTAAGATATTTTTGCCATTCCTCGATGCCTTTTAATTAAAATTCCTTCCTTGTTTGTTTTGAAAAATTCAAAGCTCTGCTTCTAGGTATTTGTACTAGAAGAGATCAGTTCCAGGCTTTCCTAACCCATCCATGGAACAGCTCGTTTTGCTTTGCAAAGCCTGGAAGTGCAGCTTCATGGATAATTTTTCACCTCTTTCCCTTTTTCTACAGTATCTTTCCAGCACAATTTCAGCAGCAGAACCTGGAGAATGTGATCCAACACAGGCAGGTACACTCTGGGTGTGAAATTATGTGCAGGCAGACCCATTATCCATCTTCATGGAGCTCTGCAGGACGTGTCCAGACCATGGGAAGGCTCAATCTCAGTGCAGGGCCAGGGCTTAAAGCTCCAAATTCCTTCCAAGCTCTTCTCTGGTGTTTGAAAAGCCCCAAATTAAAGTGACTACCTTGATTTGCATTCTACTGGAGAGAAACCTCCTTTTCTGACTTTATTAGTAGTAGGATGTCTCTATTTTTCTGTCCACCCTCTGAAATCAAGGCTGATGATGCAATTCCTTGGATCAAGATGATTTTCACTTTGCTAAATTGATTGCTGTGTAATTGTTAATTTGATGCTTGTATGAAAAGTGGCTACAGAAGGTTTCATAGCAAAAATATTGAAAGAATGAGATGAGCAACACCAGGATGAGCAGAGGGCTGGAGCAGCTCTGCTGGCAGGAAAGGCTGGCACAGCTGGCATTGTTCAGCCTGGGCAGGAGAAGCTTTGGGCTGAGCTCAGGGTGGCCTTGCAGGGCCTGAAGGAGCTGCAGGAGAGATGGAGAGAGACAATGGCCAAGGCACGGAGGGACAGGACACAGGGAATGGCTTCCAGTGCCAGAGGGCAGGGCTGGCTGGGATCTTGGGCAGGAATTGTTCCCTGGCAGGGTGTTGAGGCCCTGGCACAGGGTGCCCAGAGCAGCTGTGGCTGCCCCTGGATCCCTGGCAGTGCCCACGGGCAGGTTGGACACTGGGGCTGGGAGCAGCCTGGCACAGGGGAAGGTGCCCCTGCCCATGGCATTTCAGTGTTGCAGCCTTGAAAAGCTTCATCCAACCCTTCTGAGGATCTGGTTTAACCCCACCTGCCCTTTCCATATCCTTCCATTCTTGCTGAAAATCTGTCCTGGTGAAAAATACAACTCACCTTCAAAATATCTAGAAACATTACAATTCAGTTTTTAATTTGTATTTTTGTTCTACTTCTGAACAAAGTTGCTGATGCAACTCCCAGAAAAATAATTTATTGCTGCTTTTTTCATTAGGGCTCTTCATATAAAATGAAAGGAAACAAAACCTTTCCCCTCCCACATTTCCCTGTATTCTAGTTTTTATCAAAATTGTTCATTTAAAATTTGGTGTTGCTCTTCATTGTGTCCATAGTCACCACCACTTTGTGGCTCTCGCATAATTCCTTCTTGGCAGTTTTTTTTACATTAAAATTAAGATGAGTCCAAATTTTCCAAGCTACCAAAAGTTCCCTGATCCCAATGATGGTGCTGATTTCTTTAGAAATCAGGCCCTGAGTGCTTTAATAGAATCATTATCCCTGTGTGTTGTCCCAACAGCCAGAGCCTTTCAGTGCTTTGGATCCAATTGGAAAATCACATCCCAAATTACAATAAATGTGGGGACATGCAATTACCATCCCAGGAGGCACTCCAGTTTCCATGCTCATTTAGCCATGTTTTCCCCAGCTGAGCCTGCCAGCCAGGGCATTAATTAATGTTTTATTCTAATGGGGACACCTGCCCATTAAGAGCTACCAATTCTTTGTCTACAAAGAAAGTTGTCAGAGGGAAATTTCCTTTTGTTTCCTGCTGCTCAGGTCTCTGAAAGACAAATTTTTCATTATCAGACAGGAATGAGAGCTCTAGCATCGCTGGATAATTTTAAATTTTCTACTTAGGAATGGTTCTATAAAATGAAAGTTGAGGATTTTTTTGTTGGTGGTTTTTTTTTCTTTTTTTTTTTAATTTGGTCTCTATTTCACTTTTTTCACAAGGTCACCTCATTTCAAAAATCACTTATTTTCTGATTTTAGGAGAATTTTAGATTCAAGGAGACAGAAATTATTGACATATTCGTAAACTGGCCCAGAAAATTGCTTTGGCGTACTCAAATACATAATTAACAGTAGTCAACAACTACTGGATTTATCACTTGACACTCCAGAAAATGTACAGAGAATATTTAACCCCAGAACTTTGTAATTAACTTTTCCTTGATGGAACATAGAAACACCCCACAGCACATTTTTAGTGAATAAAATCTGCCTTGCTTTAAGATCCTTCAATGAATTCTTCAGCACATCCTTTATTATTATGATTTTAAGCCCTTTCTTTCATTCTGCCTGGCACAATGCAGCATATTCTTTATTACAGATATTATAGGCGCGAAATCTATAATTCTGCAAGTGTTGGTGGCCATCTGAGCTAGATCAGAGCAATTCAGAAGAGCCACAAACCATCACCCAGGGGTTCATGTCACCCTGTGTCCCCTCTGGCCCCTTTCTTGGTAGATGCACATGCAAACCCAACTTCCTGTACTTCCTGTGTGTTTGGATTTTACATCACGATTTAAATCTGATTTCTTTGGCGTTCCCTGAATGTCAAGGTCTCTGATCTGTAGGTCGTGTTGGATTTGCAATTTACAGCTTTTCCCTCACTTCTCCTTCTTGTTGCTGCTGTTGGTTTTAGTGAGCCAAAATCTTGGACTCCTCATGAGAGAGCCCCATTGAGGGCGACTTTGTGCCACAAGAGATGAGTGGGGCTGCTCTCGGTGGGAAGAAACATCAGAATTTGGCTCTCTGTGCTCAGCAGCTCAGCCTGGAGAAAATGAGGCTCAAGGGGGACCTTGTGGCTCTGCACAAGTCCCTGCCAGGAGGGGCAGGGAAAGAGGAGAGGAAACGGCCTCAAATTGCACCAGAGCAGGCTCAGGTTGGAGACTGGGAAAGGAAATTCCCCTGGCAGAGTGGTCAGGCCTTGGGATGAGCTGCCCAGGGAGGTTTGGAGTCCCTGTCTGTGGGAGTGCTCAGGAGGAGTCTGGAGGTGGCCCCTGGGGACAGGGTTTGGGCTGATGCTGGTGCTGCTGGGGTGGCACTGCGGGATCCTGAGGGGCTCTTCCAGCCTTGATGATTTTGGGATGCCCTGCAGCAGCCAGCCAGCCTGCAGAGAAGCTGTTTCCTGGCTCAGCCATAGCTCAGTGCTGAGCTTGGGACCTGGCTAGGAATTTTTGGGAGATGCTCTGTGTGAGGGGATCCCTCCGGCTCAGACCCACCTCAGCAGACTGGACACTGCTGGATGGGTCAGGGTGTGATGTGGGAGGGAAAGCGGAAAAATCACCTTCTGGTGTTTCCCTTTAGATCTTGAAAGTCCCAAACACTTCCACTGTGATGGAAGAGTATGAAAACAGCTTAATAGGGAGGAGACCTGAATAAAATCACTCCAGAATGAGGTAATGTGCAGTTTCAAGTAGATTACATGGACATGTGCATCCAAGGAACACTTTTTTTTCTTTTTCAGGGCTTTTATTTTCCCCTGCCAAAACACTGGCACTTAGATGGATGAATCATTGGTCTCATCTGGCAGTGCTGAAGGAAAATTTAAACTAGTGACTTCTTCTTTGCAGTTTAATGGTGTCATTACAACAGAGATTCGTATTTGATGTGACTGAAAAAAAAAAAAGGTCGAATCTCTCATGTTCGGACATATTGATGGTAATAATTTTATTTGCCAACTTCTGTATTGTTTTGTGGCTTTTTTTTTTTTAATTTAAACATTTTGAAATGCAATATATTTATAAATAACCTCGGGGCTATCTTTTTTAATTCTGCTTTTCTGCTGCAACAAGTCTGTTGTGACCGTGGTGTCATTTTTTACCCCTTCTAGCAGCATTTGTACAGTTTGGAGATCAGTTTCAACCCCACTTATCAGCGTGGTTGAAGGGTTTAACCACATCAATTTATTGGAATTTCACTGAAAATTGGCAGGTGAGAAGGAGCCATTGCTATTAAGCAGTGGAGGATTCACATGGGACAGATCCACAGGAATTTGTGCCTTCAGCTGCTCCAAAGAAATGGTCCACATTTGGTGGAGAATATTCAGCTGCAGGGGCTCAAATGGTGGAAGTTCTGTGATTCGTAAAATTTCAGTAGCTTCCCTGAAGGTCTCAGTAAGTTGTGATAATCAATAAATTTACCCCGGGGGCCCAGTTTCAGCGTGGCTTTAAAGTTGTCTTTGGTGTCTTTGGTCAAGTTGTAAATATTTAGGTCTGGGCTGAGTTTTTTAAGCCGGGAAGGATTCCTATGGAAATGTTTTGCAAGGAGCTTTTCTTGTACAGCTTCCTGTGGCTGTTCAGCTTTTTGTATGTCTCATTTTGCTACTACAAAGTTACATCCTCCTTACTTTAGATGGGATAGGAATAACTCCCTGTGTAACTCTCCTGATCAGAATGGTTTGGGTTGTTGGGGATTTTTAAAAAAAATTTAATAGATGTCTCTCAGAATTTATATCACCCCTGGAAAAATGAGTTTGCTTTTTCATTTCATACATCCCTGTGTAAAGTTGTTCAGTAGTAGAATGAGAGGACCAGTTTGATGTAAAAAGGGAATTAATTAATTAATCCCTTTCAGAACTTAATGCTATTTTCTCCCTTCTTCTTTAATAGTTCAAATTCCTTATTTTAAATTCCTTTGGTACTTCCTGGGATGATCTGCTGCTGACTGTACAATGACCGCAGCATTTTTGGCAAAACCAAATTACTGGTGGTCTAAAATCCTTGACAAAGCCCGTTCAGCTGCTTGCCAGCCTTAATTATAGATTTGGGCCATAATAATTTATGGATTTAGTCAGTAATAGTGCAAACCCTCTGCAGTCAGGGCAGGAATTGCACACCTGTTTCAGCAGCTGCTTGAATGCCACTGGAATTGTTTTGAGGTGCCATCATCATGAGGGTTTGAATTGATAGAATACTTCCATTATGGAGAGATGGTCCTAAAATGAGAAAACTCCATGAAATTATGAAAAGCGTGTGCAGATGGATGAAGGGATGGATGAGGAGAGGCAGGGAACACACCTTGGTGTTTTATCCCATGTTGTGTGCAAAGACCAAGCCAGTTGATCCTGGATCAGAATTATAAAGGGTGAATTATTTTTTTTCCCCCATCAATTCGGACTTTTTCTGCTCGTCAGGACAGCTCCAGACAGATTGTGTGATGACAATCTTCTGTGTGCTGTTTGAATATATAATAGGAATGGGATCCAGCAGCATGTGCATACGTGGTGCAGAACAGAATGTTCTGCAAACCTTGACAGAAAAGTCTGTGTCCTTGCCAGAAATAAATACCCTTGAAAGACATAAAAAGCTGTTAATTTGTGTACAGTCTATCAGGAGGGGAAATTGAGAGGTGAGACAGGGGAGATTTTGTGGCCGCTATTACCTTTTACCACTTTTTTTTCTTTTTTAAATAACCCAGCAAGATCTCCAGTCTCTTTTTGGGAGAATTGCTGAGCTTCCTGCAGGGAATTCATTCATCCCAGTCCCTGTGAATTATTTAACTCCTTCAGGGCTGCTCAGAAGAATGTTACTTTGGTTTAACTTTGATTGGAAAAGGCACCTTCTTTTACCTTCTATTTGTGGTTTCTTTTGGCTGTTCTTTCACACCCTGCCAGCCTGGTGAGCACTGTGCAAATTATAAAAATCATTGATCTCCTTGCAGCACAGATGGAAACTGGTGGAAAATTCACCTAGACAGGTGCTGGCACTCTGAAATAAAATGGGAGTCGATGTCCAGCCAGCTCTGAAAGCACCTTGCGGGACACACCTACTTATTTTGGCACCTAGGCACCTCAAAAAACAACTGTCGCTCTTTTATTTTAAACACTAAAGACCTCAGAATAAATGTCTATAAATGATGATGTATAAGAACCATGAAAGGGTTGTGTTGCTACTCATGTTAATACTAAAATACTAATTTTTTGAGGCAAAACCTTTAATCTATGCTGTGAGCAACACCAAGTGTGTACTGGCAGTGCTGAAAAATGAGTTTGAAATATGTTTTGAGAGGTTTTTAGGCTTTTGTTGCACTCTCTGTGTTACATATTTTATTCTAAGGGCTGTATTTACTCGAGGGTTTCTGTACTTGGCTGATAATGCTTCACATTTTAGTGGAAATTACTTCTGGAGTTGTAGTAAAAGCTATCACCTCTGTGGCAACTTCATGCGTCCCAAGTGAAATGAGGTGTCATTTTATGGAATTTATTAAAGTGGATGTGTCTGTCCCAGGGTGTCCTGCTAGGAGAGATCTGTCAACACATTGTCACATCCCCAACAGGTGCAAAAATAGCCAATAAAATGATGATACAGCCTTGATAAATGCTCTTTGTTATCACACTTCAGCGTGGATTAGGAAAATTGCAGCCTGAATTCCTGTGTTCAGCATTCCTTATCAATTACCCAACACTGTGTCCTGCATTTCTCTTGCTTGTTGGAAAAAAATCATTAGGTTAAAACATTGATTTTTTTTTTCCCCCCCAAGCTGGATAAATTAAAATTTAATTGTAGCAAATGCCAGCAATGTTTCCTACTAAGCAAAGATTTCAGAAGTAAAACGGGCCTTTGAAATATCCATTTTATTTTTGCCCCAAAGTCATCTCTTTAGGCTCTGAGCCAAATATCTGAACTGGCTGGAATTGAAACTAATCCACAGAGCTTTTCCATGAGAGCCCCAAGGTTTCCAATTGTGTCTAAAAATAAATGAACTGATCGGGATTATGGACAAATCATTCAATTTGGATAAAATAGGGACCTACACTTCTCCAATTTTTGGGGGTGTTGGGTTATTTTTGACCTCTAGTCCAATGACAATTGCACTGAGACTCGTCTTCTAGCCCAAAAAACCTTGTACCCATTTTCTAATCAGAAAAAGGGAAAACAGTGGTATGAAAAATCCTAATTCTTTTATCTTTTTGGATACAGAGAGGACCAGAGAGTGCTGGCACTCATCTGGAAAGTTTAGTTCATTTTGTTTTTTAAAAAATAGAATTATAAGTGTGTCTGAAGAGAAGCTTTTTGCAGTTTTCCTATCTTTTCTTTGGGGAGATCAATTTTATATATTAACCCTATTTTTTAATTTATTTATTTTAGGAACGCTTGGTGCTTTATAATTTTTTTAAAGTTCTCCTGTCTTTGAAGGAAGGAGTTAGACATGGATGGTGACATCATGTTTAGGAATGTTTTATGTGCAGATTTTCTAAGCCTATGAGGGTAAATTGCTTTGCAAAGTGAGATAGATGTTTTACTTTGGTCAAAATTATTATGCATCCCCTCATAATACAAATTACTTCTTGTCTGCAAAGGGGCAAATCTCTTCCTTTTTGTTCTAGAGACTTCTGCTGGTTTTCTCTTTTCAAAGATTTTTACTCTAACTTTTCTGTATTTTGCATTTTTGGCTTACTTATTTCTCTTTCAAGAAAAAAAGGATGAATTATCAGAATCACCTATCAATAACTCATTGACTGAAACCAAAAGATATTAGAATAATACCTAAGAAGTAATCTGAATGAATTTAGGGCAGGAAGAAATAACCACAAAATCGATGATCACTGATGATTGATTTTGATAATTTATAAAATCAGTGATTTCCTTAGAACACAACAGCTAGTTTTGCTCACATTTATTCTCCTTTTATGGTCAGTTCAGTCTTCTGCACACAGAGCTGGTTTATCAGGCAGGTCTGGGACTCAGATGTACCATTCATGGACTGATTTTTCGATTAAAGAATATAATAA
>WBMY01006365.1:81352-92869 GCA_013397315.1 Donacobius atricapilla | reverse complement strand
TAATAATAATAATAATAATAATAATAATAATAATAATAATAAATTAAGATGCAGATTGACTCCTGGTTCTGGTTTTCCTTTTATTGCTCATTGTGAGTGATTTTTTCCCAGCTTGTGCTCCTGTGCTGTTGTTTTACAGCTGGAGCTGAGGGCATTCTTTTATTTTGATTAAAACAGGAGGATTACATCTGCCTGGCATGTGGAGCTCCAGCATTCCAGGGGTTTAAATTATTTGCCATTGCACCACTCTCCCCTAATTTAACTTCCTCCTTCTAGTCAGGCTGAAGAGGATATTAAAAGTTGGCAGAGTCCACGACTTTAAACCAACTTGTGCAGTAACTTGATAAATAATTCTGACAAATCCTTGTCTCCTGCCTACTAATCCCCTTTTTGTGGGAAAGGAACATGCATTTTGCAGCTTAGAATTGCTACAGCAATGGGAAGAAGACACATTTTTCAGCCTGGGTGGTTTCTCACGTGTCAGTTTTCTTGCTGCTTGCAGAATTGAGACCAGAGTGCACAGTGCCCTGCGATTTTTGCTTATGGATGAGTGAGTCTTTTTTTTTTTCCCCTTTTGACTGTGTGTTAACATGTTACCTCGTTTCTTCTCCAACCTGCTGACTCAGAATACAAGGGAGAAAACAGATGTTGCAAGAGTAAGCTTTGATTTATTTATGTTTTGTGGTAGGGAAAAGATGTGGTGGCTCTAAAAGCAGCACAGGCAGGCAAGGCCCCAGACAGTCAGAATTCACACTTTTAAAAGAGATGTGAAAAACCAGGAGTAGAGCCCTGGAAATCAAAGGTTTCGTTCTTCATGCTCTCATTTCAAATAAACTTTCAGATTAGGCTTGTTTTATTCCTGTGATACCAATGTCTCAACTTTTGCAGTCTTTAACAAAAGAATGCCACAACGCTGCTGATCTCCAAACACTGGGCTTTGGTTGAGTGGTAGGTAAGGTTACGTTGCTGAATTCAAACAAAACAAGACATGAACATGATACCCAATCTAACTTCATGCATTTTCTTTGGTTATTTTTTGTTTTAAGGCTTTTTGGAGTGACCTCAGGAACAGGCACAGACTGTGGTGGAGCTCAGTGGCTGAGGAGAATATTTATTCCCTCAGAACTAAGCTGATGTCCTACAAATGGCTAAAGGATCGAAAAGAAAGCACTTGTGCAACCTAAGGACTAATACTGAATGCAATTAGGGATTTTCTGTTCTCTGCAGACAGTTCATCACTGGACCAGCCAGGATTCCGAGATAAAGAAGTTCTAAAATAAATGCTATATGCACTTCCCCAACCTCCACCGGCAACCTGTGGCAGTCCCCAGTCTCCCTCAGAGTAAAAGAAAAAGGTTTCCTGCTATCCAGACAAAGCTTCCTGTGTTTCAGGTTGTGAAAAGCACCTGGGGCCATCCCCTTTGCACCCTCTTTTATAGACATTGATAATCCCTCCCTGAGTTTCTCTTCTCCAAGCTGAACACACCCAGGGAAGAGAAGTTCCAGTCCCTTTTGCAGCCCTTCCCTGGACTCTTTCCAGTGCATTTATGTATTTTTAGGACTGAAGAGCCCAGAACTGCATGCTGTGCTCCAGGTGTGCTGAAAAGAGGGAAATACTCATTCCTTCTCCTTCTCTCACCAGCGTCAGGAGCAGCACAAGAATGGCTTGGCCCAGCTTTCCCCAAGCCCTCTCTCTACCATTTTATCCATTTATCCTTCTCCGGTCAAGAACAGCTTTCATATACCTCTTTAATTGGAAGTAATAACCTCTGACTTTGCTGCGGAGAGGCTCTGGGCCAGCTCTGGCGTGGCAGCATCCTCCAGCCAGCCCTAACTGAGAGCAGACCACGTTTTTAATGCTGTCATATTTACACTCCACGCACTCAGAGCTGATCCAAAGCCACTTGAAACCGGTGGGAAGCTTTCTCTTGGCTTCAACAGGACCTTGATCAGGCCCTTAATTAGTTATACTTCCATTATTGCTCAGCAGGAGTCTGAAGGCAGAACCTTGCACATTCCTGTCTTTTTTTTTTCTTCCCTGTTATTGAAACATGGAATGAGGAACCAGCCTAAGGTACAGTAAAGAAAGGGTTTTTTTTTTCCCTTTCATGGTTTCACAGAAATCCACAGCTCCTTTTGTTTTCCTTTTGGTTGTTCCCTCCCACAGTTAGCACATTAATTACTCGCTTTTTCAGCCTTTCTACTTCCAGTTACAACAACCTTACTGAAAAGGGCTGCTGAGGAGAGAGAACCTGGATCCAGACTTAAGCTAAAAGCAGCTTAATCTATGAAATCGTGAGGGTGATACCGGTTCTGTTATCCCATTTTAAGAAGAAGCGTTGAGCCTTATGAGCCTAAAATTCCTAATTCAAGCCTGTGGGTGTTTGGAGTGCAACTCATGTTAGAGAGTTCTAGCAGAGTGCAATCTGCAGCCCTGCAATCCCACACAGCTCCGCAAAGGTCGCTCCAGGAGTGAGGATTATTTAAAAAGGTTTGGAAAAGCAGAGGTGAGTGTACCCTAAACCGCGCTGAAACAAATAATTTCAGATAGAACTCAAAGGAGACACGGTAATATACAGGATGATGGCTTTTTTTACTTCTCACCTGCTGGATTTCAGCCACCCCTGAGTTAAACCTCTCCTGGTTCACCCTGTCTGTCACTACAGGAAATTGGGATGAAATGTACCTGCTCTGCTCCCGCCTAAAGATAGCACAGGGAACCATCCTCTGGAGGTGTCTGCCTTGTTTAATTGGTTAGAAAAGGTACCCAGAAAGGTACCCAGATAGGGAAATTTAACTTTTTGGTTAGAACAAGTCCTCCTTCCTTTCACTGAGTGGAGTGAAAGTTCTCTATATGTCCAGCTCTGGGCTTCTCAATTCCAGAGAGCCCTGGAGGGGCTGGAGCGTGTCCAGGGCAGGGCAGGGAGCTGGGGAAGGGGCTGGAGGCCCAGGAAGGGCTGAGGGAGCTGGAAAGGGGCTGAGCCTGGAGAAATGTGGGCTGAGGGGGGCCCTTGTGTCTCTGCACAAGTCCCTGCCAGGAGGGGACAGCCGGGGGGGTCGGGCTCTGCTCCCAGGGAACAGGGACAGGAGGAGAGGGAACGGCCTCAGGCTGGGCCAGGGCAGGCTCAGCTTGGGCAGCAGCAGGAATTTCCCCATGGAAAGGGCGCTCAGGCCTTGGCAGGGGCTGCCCAGGGAGGTTTGCAGTGCCCATCCCTGCAGGTGTCCCCTGGAGGTGGCACTCGGAGCTCTGGGCTGGGGACAAGGTGAGCATGGGTGACAGGTTGGACTTGATGACCTTGGAGGGTTTTTCCAACCTGAGGGATCCTGGGATTCTGGGATTCCCTGAGCTCCAAGCATGGAGCCTTCTCAGCTCTCTTTGACACAGGCTGAGGCAGCACCAGAACAGGCCAGGGCGCTGCAGGCTGCCTGGGGGAAACATGAGGACAGAGTGGAGAGAACAGACACCTTTGTCAATAAAGTGTAAACTCGCCATCTCCACCCTTGGAAAGCTCCCAGGCTCTCCCTGGCGTTATCAATACTGAGTGCAAGGACTGGCAGTGTGTTTCACCCGGCAGAAAACCACCTCAGCCCCCAAAATCCATCTGCACCGTGGTATTTGAGGCACAACCCGTGAAAGCAGGGAGGGATCCATCTGGCCCGGCTTTTATGGGCACTGCATTTTTACTGTCACTTTTTAAAAAGTTACGTTAACACCCACCTCCAGGCGAAGTCCTTGGGTATGCTGCAGCTCTGTGCTAAAAACATTCCCTTTCCCAGCTGGAGAACCGGCTCCTGTCTTCCCAACCTCTCCAGCTATCCTTTCATGTTGCTGGTGCAGAGCAAGACGCTGAAAATGTCTGCATGGTGTCTGTGTGTCTTTGGGGAAGGTGAGGAGAGGCGACTGCCGAGGCTGAAGTGCTTGAAAAAGAATTTTTATGACATTGCCTGAGTGTAGAATCCCAGAATCCCAGAATGGTTTGGGTTGGAAGGGGCCTTAAAGATCCTCTCGTTCCCATCCGTGCCATGGACAGGGGCACCTTCCAATGTCCCAGGCTGCTCCAACCTGGCCTTGGACAATTCCAGGGAATTTGCCACAGCTTTTTTTGTGCCAGGGCCTGCCCACCCTCACAGGGAAAAATTCAAAATGAATGGCCACTACTTGAAATTAGAATCTAAAAAAAAATTACATGAAAAGATGTCTTTTGATAATTGTTTATAATTGACCTAACAGGTCAGTTATATACTTATACACATTTATATTTATTATTTTATTTNTTTATTTATGTGTGACATAAAATACATCTTCAAAGCTCGGGCTGAATCTGGCACTTCATCTAGCACCCTTTCTCTGTGATTGCATATTGCCTGCTTTCCATAAATAATACACTGCTCTTTTCCTGCTGACTAAGGACACTGCTTCTTAGGGAAGGGCTTTCATGCTGCTCCTTATCTGATAACACCACTGAGGAATCCTGGATGAAAAGAGATAACTTTTCCATTGTTTCAAGCCTCAAGAATTTGCAGGCAATTCTCCTGCAGTAAATTCCACTATCTACAGTTGTTATACCTAAAAAACCAGACATCAGCCTGCACTGTGAGGGTGGAATTGCAGTTTGAGGTGTGCTAATTATTTCTTATTGAGCTGTGTGGGCAGGCAGGGGAGACTTCGGGGACAGAAAACAGCTGGAAGCGCTTCCTCTGACCCATAATAAATTATCTGTTGAGGGTTTTATGGACTCCATAAAACTTTTCTGGGTCTTTTAGGGATGTGGTGCTCTCCTCTCCAAATGCACAGAGTCAGACAGCAGTTGTTGAATAAGATAAGGGGTCACAGAAGCTGAGCTCTGATAACTGGCAGAGCTAATCAGGTCATACTCTAACATCTTAGCAGAAAATGAAGAATTTTAATTGGAAACACACGCTGGGGCCTGGCATCATCTACATTTCCATTATAATGCACCTTCCGTGGCAGCAGTGCACAATAAGGGTTCGACATCCTACAACAACAAAACACTTTTTAAAAGCAGAAAAAAATACCATCTTAGTCATCCACTGGACTTATTAGATTTGCCTTAATTTGGTTAAATTTCAGAAAATTCAAAGATTTTGCAATATTTGTCCCTCAGAGGTGCATTGCTTGCTTTTTAATTGAGGGGGTAGGACAATGATCTCTTTAGGAGAACAGGGTGGCAACATTCCCTTCCCCCAAATTTACAGGAATTACTCCAAGTAGCGAGGAATCAATCAGGGCAGCAGAGCTGTGAGTGTTGCAGTGTGCTGTGCTGGAGGAATCCTGGCAGATTTGGAGTCATTCAGGTTATTTTTCCTCTGTTTTTTTTATTCAGTCTGTCTCATGAGTGCCCTGTCTCCTCCATGCACACTGTGATGGACTCGCTCACATTATGAAACAGAAACGTTGGAGTTGCATCACAAGGTTGTGACCAGGAGCTATGGAAGAGCTGAAATTCTCTCCCCGGCACCTGTTTGAACACCTTTGATCGCCTCGGTGCTGTGCTGTGCTTCCACCTCTTCTCACAGGTGATTCACACCCCCGATCAACCCACTGCCACCAGTGAGGTGACTCCTGCAAATCTATTCACGCCAAGCCATGGAACTTGCTGTCCCTTTGGATTCACAGACACAAGCATGTGGGCCCAAATGCATGTCCTTTAATTTGCATTTTAATTTTACTACATTTATTTTCCTAGCCATTCCACAGTAGCGACTTTAATGTCCTAAACAAAAACCTTAATTCTTAAATAAGAACTCCTTTCTCCTCTCCTTGTTGACTCCCTCATGCCAAAAGAATAGAAAAGACAAAAACGGAGAAAGTATTGGAGCAAACCTCTTCTCTCCAGCCAGCAAAATACCTGTTTTGATGCATTCTGTGTGTTTTATTCATGTGGGGGCCTCCAATGTGCCTGCAAGTGATGTTATGCTAACAGAACCAATGGAGAACATAAGAGTGTGTCTTAGGTTTCAATGCAAGGTGTGACCAGCAGTTTCTATTCTGTTTCCAGCTGTTAAACCAGGTGGGTTTAGCAGAGCTCTTTCTCCCTTCCAGGACCCACCCTCCCTGCAGGGGATCTCTGCTGCTCAGGGGCCATCCAGGCTCACTGCACGGCTGAGAACATTCCATCATCCATGGGGAGAGGCTCCGCCCAGGGGGAGGAGCCCAGCATTCCCACCTGGATAAAACCTGAGCTCCAGAACCCCAGCACAGCCTGTCTGCACTGGATTGCCAGAGGAAAACCGGACCCACCTCAGCAGCGCTGGGCCTTCAGAGGGAAACTTCACCCTCCTACAGGATCATTGCTCCAACAGAGCCACTTCTGGCACTGCAGGAGGGCTTGATTGGGCTGCTGCCAACACCCTGAGCAACGGGGTGTCAGGCTGGGTTCTGACCCTGTCAGTGTTCTTTTGGTTTTGTTTTTTTTTTTTTTTGTACTACTGCATTTTTATTTTAATTTTCCTAGTAAATAACTGTTATTCCTATTTCCATATCTTTGCCTGAAAGCCCCTTAGTTTCAAAATTATAATAATTCAGAAGAAGAGGGTTTACCTTGTCCATTCCAAGGGAGGCTCCTGCCTTCCTTAGCACACACCTGTCTTTCCAAACCAAGAGAAAGTGATTCACAGTGAAAACTGGGGAGGAAAATTTGCTATTTGCAGTCAAACAAAGTCCTCCACAGACTTCTGACTACATAACCTTTAATTCCTCAAAAGTGGAATTTAGCTGAAGGGGCTGAATGGACCTGAGAATAAAGCAGTGGCTGCTACTAATGCAGGGGATTTTTCTGCACAGGTCCATGGGAAACATGGAATTTGTGCCATCAGATCTCCTCGGAACTCTGGTCCTCCCTGCCAGCAGCTGAACATCTCTCTATAGATTCACACTCAACAGGGAAGGGAGCAGAAGTTCAAATATTGTTGAAATTTCCTTTGACTCACCTGCTTTTAATGAGGATTTTCTAAAATGTGTAACTCTGGAATGCTTCATGCAATGCCAGCTCCCACTTGATTAGAGAACACTTCCTTCTGTGTCCCTGTGTGACACACTGTTGTTTTTTTCAACTAATTAATCACATATTTCATTAAGTAAACATATATATGTATTACATTTAAATTCATTGAAAGTCAGGTTTCAGGCTCCATGAAGCTCTGTGCAACCTGGCCTAGTGGAAGGTTCCCTGCCCACAGAAAAGGGTTAGAACTAAATGATCTTTAAGGTCTCTTCCAACCCAAACAATTCTCTGATTCTTTGGTTTGGTATTGAATCATCTATTGGAAGAGTCTCCAGCTTCTGGGGGTTTGAAATAAATGTAGTTACTCATTTTAATTTTGGATTAAATTTAGATGCAAGTCACGTGAAATCATGCAGTAATCTAAAAATATCTCATGCAGAGTCCTGTATATGATTCCCAAAGAGATATAAACAGCATAAACAGATATATGATAATTCTAGTGGAGTTTTTAATGGAGGTTTTCTATATTTATGAGGAGAATGTTCAGTTTGGATATCTATGTTTGGAGCAATTATTCTCTGTCCTACACATGTCCAGTGAAACATGAGAAAGAATTTGAGCATATGCTCACATCAGGACAATTTTGCATCAAGTTCATTCTGTAAATTTTGCCTGGAAACCTTTGGAGAAACATAAGCAGGTATTTCACACATGATTCATGAGACTACATAATGCATAATCCAATGTATTCCCCCAAACTGCTTTTTAAGGAGTTTAAAAATTCCTACTCCTCCTAAACACTGAAGGTTGTTCTCTGCTGGCAAGATCCAGAGTATGGAACAAAGGTTAAAAGCCATACAATCCTTAATTCCTCCAGGAACTTGCCCTGTTCCTTTAGTAACACATCCCTTTCTTTTCAAAATACACCAAATTAAACTTCCAGTGGATTTTTCTGTGCAACCATGTTTCCCATGGATAACATATTCACCCAGGCTGCAGGAAGCTAAAGAAGTCTTAGGTGGCAACTGTGGAATTCATTTCAACTACTTTTTTCTTTCTTGGATGATTCCTGTTGCTTCCAGAGATCATTTTATCCCACTGCAAACGGGATTTGAGGCAGGAAATATTTATTTCCTCTTCGCTGGCTGGGAGCAGTCCAGCTCAACTCACCCTGCATGCCTGAGTTTTTGACTGCTGGCAAGACTTAAATGGCTGATTTTTTATGAAGGTATCTGGAAATTCTGGCAATTTTGGACCATTGCACTCTATTGAAACACTGTTCCAAGCAGCTTTTGTCCTTCTCCTTTGAATCATGACTCTCTTCTCAAGTTGCTGAGTGATCTCCAATTTTCCTACTGCATGGAAACAGGATTTACATCCTATATTATCTAGTATTTTATTGTGTGATCTCACAACCAAACTTTGGTTTTGGACTGATTTTTTTTCTTTCTTTATAGTAATTAACTAAAACACAGAAAAAGTGACATATGATACCTAACCAGGTGTATATTATTTCTACTTTTTTATGTTCTATCAGTGGCATTCCTAGTAACTTGCACTTGATCAATACGTAGATAATTTTAAAGTTTGTTTGGGGGTTTTATTTTAGTTTTTTTCCACAGAAGGCATCACATTTAGCTTCCAGCAAAAGAACTGTGATCCATAAGGCATCATTTTTCTCCTTCCACCTATCAATGCTGAATTTAATAGCACTCATTCTTCAAATGATTTATTGCCAATGACTGCAGTTTTCACTTTTAAATCGTATGTCTAATGTCAGAATTATTCAACATTTTATGTAAAGTTGTGTATTACGTTAGACATCCAGGTAAAATGCATCACACTGAAGTATTTTTTCCTGTTTTATTGATGAAGCTTGAACTCAAAAAGATCCCGAGAAGTTAAACTGCAAAGACAACTCTGAAAGTGCCCTCCTTTCCGCAGCAAAAGTTAAAGGAGTGTCATGGATTTTACATCCATATTTCATCAGCACTTGTGGTGCAGAAAAGACACATCCCAGACTCTGTAAGGATTGGGGAATACCGCATGTGAGCAGGGGGAGTGGAGGAGAAGCCTGCCCAAATCCAGATGACAAAGGAATGAGGTTTTAGGCTCAAGGGTTGTTCCGCCTGGCATTGTGTGAGAGAAGCAAGCAGCTTTGCTGCCCAGCTGCTCCAAGGATGCCAACAGTTGTTCCAGCCCTGCCAGGGGGCCGGGTGCCAGGGACAAAAATGAGCAGAGTGTAACATCTGCTTTTTGTGATTGCTGCCCCAAAAACCGGGAGAGGAACATTCTGCTGTTTCAGTGAGCTGGGCTGGAGAGCCCGGGAAGGGTTTTGGAGTGCTGTACGTGCCTTTGCGCTCTGCTGCTTCCCCCGGCAGTGCCAGGCACCTCCAGAAAAATGGCATTTTAGGATTGTCGTTTGGGCTCTTCCTGTCCTGCCCCTCTCCACCACAGACAGCTGGTGCAGATAACCCATGTGAGAATGCACCCCACAACCCAGAAGTGTCTCCGTACAGGGAAATGTTTAAGATTCACCCCTTGCTGTTCTCACAAGGTAAAGGAGCCAGAATCTTCTTTGCTGTCCTGACAGGAGCTGCCTCAATGCCAAGATAAAAACGCTGATAGGTCTCTTTAGCTGTTCCTCAGAAACGCAGCTAGATTCTATTGGCAGCAAGCCAGCTTGTCCCCCCTAAAACATTAAATATTTAAGAAGGAGCACAGAGGACCTCAGGGCTTTTTGGGGGTGTCCTAGTCAGGTGTCAGATGCTTCTCTGGCACCTGCGCACGGTTTTGTTCTTTTATTTCTGTTTCGTTTGTTATTTTACCATTTATTAAAACCTTTGCTGTACAAAACACACCCAAGGAGCCGCCTGGCAATATTATTGAGCTGCTCAGGGAGGTTGCAGGTCAACCCTCGGCCTTGATACACCTTCAGGGGGCTCATTACATTCTGACTGTGCCAAACCTCAAAGGGGTCAGCTCTGCAGCCAAAAGGGCTCAGGCCCCAGCTGAGAATCAACATCGTATCCTGGAGAACAGATGTGGGAAAAGATAAAAGAAATGTTCTTGACTGACTGACGCTTTTACAAACTGTAAGAGACACACGAATTATCACGGAGTCAGAATCCCTCTACGCACACACCCTGAAAGTGTTCAAGGCCTCTCCCAAAATTTGGATGCAGATTCCGTCGTTAATTTCCTAGGAACTGAGGGAAAGGATCTCAGTGTGTGCCCCAACAACAACTGGATGGTAAGATACATTAAATCCCAAATTTTATTATTTCTTCATTAGCTGGAACATTAGTAGGTACCTTTAACTCCATGCTGTATATACCTACAGGTAGTTTTCTTTTCGTCTTTACTCCTTTACGTGTAGTATTTAGTTTAAGTCTTATGTCTGTTAGTTTTGTTTCTATTAAATAAATAATTCCTTCTATAATAGACAGAACCAGCCATTTCACATGTGTTATCGTTAACCATCTAATTAATTTTGCTTGTCATCTGAAATATTCTTAATTGTTGTACCTGAATTTTTGTGTATATTTTACTATAATTGTAAATTTTGTAATTTTTATGAGTTGATTGTTTTTGTATATTTAGGGGGTTGTACTAGTTAGTAGATTGGGTATGTATTTATGATTGTTTTAACTTGATATTTAGAAATATAGATATTGTGTAAGTGTATAGGTATTTTGAAAAAATTTGTGATTTCATTAAGAACTGATAGTATTTAGGAAAAATTTAGGTATAACAATTAAGAATATTTTAGATTATAAGTAAAATTAATGATTGTTAATGACAATATATGTGAAATTGGATGATTATTAATTATTAAAGTATTGTATTATTATTTTAGAGTTCGTAAATACTTTATGGAACTTTTTTTAGTGGGGACTTAGATTTTTTTTGGGGTAAGGTGTTTAGGTTTACTTTTAAAATTGTTTTAGTTGTTATATTTATAGGGTTAAATTGTTAAGTAAGTGATTTGATTTATTTTTAAGGAAAAAAAAATACTTAAGTTTGTTAGTAGAACATTTGTTTAAATGCCATTATTAAAGAACCTGTGAATGACAGTGGGTTTGGGAGTGCTGGCCACCTCAATAAAGCTACAGCCTGCTGCCCTCCTCCTCCTCCTCCTCTTCTTCCTTCTCNCCTCCTCTTCCTCCTCCTCCTCCTCCAAACGTCTCAGCAAGGCGGCCGAAAGTTTCATTCTCCCTCGGGATCTGCTCCTGGCAGACACAACCAGGCTGTTGGAACCCACAAGCAGCTTGGTGAAACATCTGCCCTGCGCTCCTGAGGTGCTGAACACCTTGAGGAAATGTTTGGCTCAGAGCAATGTGAAACAACTTCGGCAGAATTTTAAGTAGAGGCTCTGTGGTGGAGGAGAGTCATCAGGCAGGAAGAAAGGCAGGTGTTGGATCCTTGCTCTCAGGAGTGGGATGCTCTGCTTTGCCTGGGCCTGATTCACATATTCCAGGGTGGAATATGTGAGATCTAGAAGGTGTTTGGGAATTTTGTTCTCCAGATGTTTCCAGTCCTTTTTTTTTTT
>WBMY01006365.1:64461-81327 GCA_013397315.1 Donacobius atricapilla | reverse complement strand
TTTTTTTTTTTTTGTTATTCTTCGTTTCTGTAGCCAATTAGTCCTGTTTTAGGGCAATAGTCTGTGTTGCTATTAGAGTTGAACCTGGTTTTTCAGACCTTTTCCTCATTACGTCGAGATCATTTTGGATGCCAAACTTACGCTTTAAAATACTAAAAACATCATTTTATCTGACAGAATTGGGCACTCCACAGACCCAACTGGACACATCCTTCCATGCTGCCAATGCACCCCTGGCAACTGCTCCTTGACATGTTTTACAATTAATTTTATAGCCACGAGAAGGTAATTTCTCCAAGAACAGCTTTCCCTGCTTCCTGATTAGAACACTGTGGCAGATGGTGTAACGTCTTAATAAAATCAAAATATATGACCCTCCTCAGCTTCTTCCTTAGCCTGTGTTGATCTGCTGTGGAACGAAATGAGGCAGGTTTGATGCAATGTGCTGTTGATAAAGCCATTTTGGCTTATATTTCCTGGTGCCTAAAGCAGTTTTTATATTTTTAAAGAGCTTAATTTGAGTGGTCCATAATTCACCAGTTCCTTTTTCTGCCACACATCCTGCACATTTAAGACAGGCACCACATGTGTTCTTTCGAGCCCGCTGGAATTTCCCTCACTCTCCATGAATTCTCAGGTAGATTTGATGTTGTCTCAGACTGGCTTTTAGTGTATTCTTCAGATTTAATTGAGAACATCAAGATTTCTGTTATGTCCTATCCAGTTTTAGGGAAGGATCTTCCTTTTTTGTTTGGATAGTCCCTTGCTTACAACAGGCCTTTATCCTACTAAATATCATCTGCATCTTTCCCTTCTGTTGAGAAGTGGGACAAAACTCTCCCAGCACTTCCTTCTTCCTACTGATCTCCTCACAGATAAATTTCTTGCTATTACTGTTGCCTCTTCCAGGCTGAACTTCTCTTTGCTTCTTGGCTTCCAGTGTTAACCCCTATGCCTTTCAGAAATTATCTTTCATGTTATGGCACAATCTCTGTGTGCTTTGTTCTTGTGGGGTCAGTGTGAAATTCTCCACTTAGCTCAGTTAATCTCTTATCATTTAATACTTGATATGGGTTCCTCTGGGTGTGCCCTTCCTCTGGGGGACAGATTTCCCAAACTGCTGCAGTTTTCTACAGAATTTCCCCAAATCCCTACAACTGACAGCTCCTGGAATCTGTGGGACTTTTCTAATTGCTCACAAGAGACTGGGTGTTCTGATCGTTTTAGATCAGTGATCTATTTTCAATCCCCAGTTTATTAGCACCTTGTTTCTCTCCTCTCCTGTCACTACCTGTCACTTGCGTCAAGTCCTTCCTTCCCAGTGCAAAGTATGTCTGGAGAAGCACTGGACAAACCTTCTGTGCACAGGGGTTGCACCAGGAGCTCGTTATCCTGATCATCTCGTCTGTTGTCTGTGCTGTTGCAAAAATACAGGAAATAAAAGGGAATAACCAGATTTGTTCAGTGGATTGACTTCATCCCACTTACAACCTTTTCGTGAATGATTCTAAGCATGGCTTTGATTCCAGGCCCTTGCCAAAGTCACTGGTGTTTGCACACACCTGGAAATTCAGAATCATTTGGGTTAGAACAGATGCTCAGGATCATCCAAGCCCAGTCATTCCCCACCAGTGCCAAGGCCACCATGGCCCACGTCCCCAAGTGCCACATCAAAGTGTCTCAAGGATGAAGATGCCCGAGTCCATCCCTCCTCTTTCTCTATGCTGACACTGGGTCTGCAGCAAAAGACTTGCAATCATCTAAGGATGATAATACTGATAAGGGAGCCTGCAAGAAAGATGGAAAGTTACTTTTCATGATGGCCTAGAGTGACAGGACAACAGGAAATGGCTTCAAATTGAATGAGTAGGTTCAGGTTGGATATTAGGAAGGAATTGTTCCCTGGCAGGGTGTTGAGGCCCTGGCACAGGGTGCCCAGAGCAGCTGTGGCTGCCCCTGGATCCCTGGCAGTGCCCAAGGCCAGGCTGGACACTGGGGCTGGGAGCAGCCTGGGACAGGGGAAGGGGTCCCTGCCCATGGCAGGGAGTAGAACTGGTGGAGCTTTAAGGTTCCTTCTCACCCAAACCATTCCATGATTCTATGATTCCATGATTCCATGACCTACTGCTTGGTCTTTGAGGTGTCCTGTGTTAAAATATTCATGCTCCTGATTATGCATATTGTGATGCTCTTTAATTTAACTTAAATACAACGTGTTTGATTTAAAACTCCATCCTGTAACTTTTATTTTGTAGCTTTTGAGAGCGGGCCAGTGCCTTACTGACCAGTTATCCCAAATGAATTCTGCTGCTTTGTTGTAAGGCAGACACTGAATCCTGGGGTAAATTAAAGATGGGACGTTTTCTTGTGGAGGATTGCTAACTTGGGCTCTGAGAGTTGCACAGCAGTGTTACTGTGAGCAAATTCCTGTGTCTGGAGAAGGCCTGGCTCTTGGTAGGAATAGTTCTCCAGGCAACAGCACCACATTGAAATTTTGGGTATAAATGAAGCCTTTGCACTGCATTTGTTCCATGCTCTGTATGCCCAGAACAGAGCTGAAGGCCTTATGTGCATGTTGAATAGTGAGATTTTAATAAATAATAAGTATTGCTGCTCATTTATTACTTTCTATTAATCCCTGCTCAGGCACCTTGGGAGAAATTCACACCCTTACTGAAGGAAAGACTGAAATTCTTCCCTGGAATATGAGCAGCTTTGCAAAGGTGCTGTGTTCTCTTGGACTCTGCTGTTTGCACATTCATTCCCTCCTCTCTCCATCCCAGCACTGCAATTCCAGTGGGAATTGGTCTACTCTGAGTTTGTGCCTTTCTCCAAGGAGACACCTGGATGTGGCTGTGCTGGGCTGGGCTCTTGAGCTGGGTTTTCCTCCAGCTTTTGCACAGGGGTGGTTATGTAATGCTGCAGCAGCATGGAGAGACAGGAATTGCTCGGTGAGGAAAGTGGCAGTGGGATGGAGCACCGAATTCCGGGAGAAAGGTGAACAGCCTCACTCTGTGACAGCTAAAAGAACAAAATTCTTTAACGGGGATTAGAGGATAACTGTGCCAGGTAAAGTGTCCATCTGTGTGTGTGTGTAATGGGCTGCTGCAGCCCAAGGATTTCATCCAGTCACCTGATAAAAACATGGATAACTGAGTGCTTAGCATGAGGCTCCTGTTTGGTGCAAATAGGTGACTGTTTACAGGAGCCGGCCCTGGAATTCTTCTTGCATCTCTTTTTATCAGATCTTCCCTATCTGGCCCTGTCGCTGCTGTGGAGCTGAGAGATGCCGTGTGCTGCATCTACTGGAACTGTGCTAAGCTCCAAATGTTCCTCTTTCTGTGGGAGTTGCTAGAGGCAGGAGAAAAGCTTCTCTTTCAGATGCCACTTAAGATTTCAAAACTCTGGAAATCAGGAGAGAACCATTATTTGATTTTGCACAGAAAGTGTCTCCACTGAATGCTCTGAGATTCTGATGGATCTGTGGGAGGAAAAATAGAGCCCTGCAGTGTCACCCTCCAGGTTCTTGTCCTGATGCCACAGGTTTGTTCCCTAAAATAAACTCTCCTTGTGTTTTTTTTTTTTTTTGTTTTGTTTTTTAGTAAGGACTCTGTTCTTTCATCTTGGCCCCTTGCCTGTAGAAGGGGCACAGGTTAATAAGGGCTAATTGCTTTTTTGCTTAGAAAACGGCATTTTCTGTCTGCCTGTTGTTTCTGTTCTGAAGGGTTTCTTAGCGCTTCTTAGTCCCTCCGCCTCATATTTTGAGGATAAAGTATTTTGTCCTCATGCTTTGAAGACGAAATATTTTGTCCTCATATTTTGAGGGCAAAGTTTATCATTCCGGTAGGAGACAGAATATATATCCAGTGGGGAAACAAGAACCATTCCAGAACAGGTGAGGGTTTGTGCTAGAGGATGGAATTTACTCCCTTCTAATTGGAGCAAATTAAAATTTGCCTACTCCTCAAAACAGGAGAATTCACCCACTTGTCAGCATACTTTTATGAGCCTGAGTTTTGTCGTTAGTATTTATTGAGGAAAAGGGAAGAACACCTTCAGGAGGGATGTGGGAAATGCATCCAAGCATGGGGGGTAACCATGGCACATTTACAAAGGTACAGCGGGGATAAAAGGCTTTGTTCAGCTGCCTTGAAAAACCGAATGGAGAAAAAAAAAGATTTTTTTTTCTCTTTTATTTTGCTACAGATGTAAGAAGCAGGAGAAGGAGCAAAGGGAAAAGAGGGTGAGGTAAAGATCAGCCACTTGAGGGGGAGTAAATAATGAATATTTAGTTTATTTCAGCACCTGAAACAGCTCTGATGGCTTTGGCTATAGTCTAGAGATGTTTGTAGTCATGAAGCTGAGAGAGGAACTGGAGAAAACAGTTTGTACAAAAGCAGAGTGGAGCAAGGATTTATTTGTTTCAGAATTCCTTGTAATCCTCCTGCTCTGCCTTTAATGGCAAAATGGCAGCTGTTTAATTCATGTCACTGCTGTAGCAGTTAAGTCAATCAGAAATTTGACTGTCTTAGAAAAAAACCCCTGATTATGTGATAGTTAATGCAGTTAATTCACATTTTGAATTATTATCCCACAAGGATATGCCTAAGAGGAAAATATCACTGTGCTGAAGTTCTTCCACAAAGATTGATAGAGATGACAAAATGTAATTAAGGGTTTCAATTTATTCCCACTGAAATGAGTTGGGAAACTCTCAGTCACTTCAAAAGCAGCCGCCACCTTTTATGTTTGGCTGGGATCAAAAATATCCACTTGGAAATATCAGAAGCAAACAAGGAGGGCTCAGAAGTAACTAAAGCAAAATTCCTGAAGAATTGTGTATTCTCTGTGGGTTCCCGCAGTGCAGAGCTGCTCACACAACAAATATTTGCCAATTGAATGATTAAACTCTTTTATTGACCTTCATTTTGTTGCAAATTACTTAAAAGTTTCTCAAATTACTCCTATTCCATTGCTGGTGCATGCAGAAAGGATAGAATTAAAATATTTAGTAAGGGCAGGAATTTCATAAATATAACACTTCATAAAGGAAAATTCCAAACCCATTCCTGGACTGGGATGCTGTGCACCTACTTTCTGCATGAGGAGGCTTTAGAAATGAAATATAAACCTTCTAGAAATGTGACACAAATCTGAAAAAGATTGCCAAGAAATCATCCAGTGATGGACCGTTCACACAGAAAATCAAGTTGTACCCTGAGAATCAGCCAAGTTAGCATCAAGAGACAAGGATGTTCCAAGTGGAAGGAATTAGAAAATCTAAAAATTAGAATAACGAACATGAAAACATTTAAAATGAAACTACATTAAAAATTCCCACATGGCTGTGACAGGGAAATGATTTATTGTCCTTTTAAGGAAAATAAGAAGGTGGATTTAGGGAACAACAGGCTGATTAACTTTCCTTAACTGCCTGGGAAAACTAGTGAATATATTCTCAAAAAAGCTATTTCCAGAAATGAATGATAAAATACAAGAATATGGTCAGGAACAGCCAGCTTGGATGTAGAGTTGTAGAATGTAGAATAATAGAATGTTTTGGGATGGAAGGGACCTTAAAGCTCATCCAGCTCCAGCTCAGCCATGGGCAGGGACACCTTCCACTGTCCCAGGTTGCTCCAAGAAAAAAAATCCAACCTGGCCTTGGGCACTTCCAGGGATGGGGAGTCCACCACCTCTCCAGGCAACAAATTTATCCACGGCTGTCCAATCTGACAGATTTTTACTACAAAATGTCTGCATCTTGGGTGAGGGGAGAGCAGCAAGTTTTTAGCAAGATTTTCAGCATTATCCCGGTTTTTCTGGCTGAAAAAAGGACAAATGGAGTGGATGGATGGACTGTAAGGAGGAGTGGGAAATGGGCTTGGCCTTTGAAGGGTCTGCAGATTCAAATCTCACAGCTCCTGGGGCCCCTTGGGGGTTGATTCTTTTTGGGGCACTGAAAGGAATCTCAGCCGGCAGCTGACCCCAAACTGGAAGGAGCAGTGGATGCACAGGGATGTCACTCCGACAAAAAAAGAAAAATGGGCTGTCAAGAACCTCATGAAGTCGAACAAGGGAAAATATCAAGTCCTGCACCTGGAAAAAGGCACCCCATGCATCAATACAGGCTGGGAACCAACCCACTGTGGGATAAAAGCTGGGAGTTCCACAAACCTCCACTTTCACCTGGGTCAGCTGCCCAACCTCCAGCAGTGAAGGCTGAACGTACACTGGGATGCTTTGGGAAAAATTGGCTGAGGAATGGGATTATTCCCTCTTCCTGGCACCTGTGAAGGACCTCCAGAGCTCCCTTCTAATCTATTTTTCTGTAATTCTATGAAATTGAATAACAATTCTTATATTTGTATTTTTGTTAGATTTTTTTTTTCCTGAGTTCATTTAAGATCCATGATAAGTGTTAAATCAGAGTAATAACTACACATTCACTGGACAAGAGTCTTTCCACATGCACCAAAATCCTGGAAGTTGGAGAGCACACGAGATCAGGTCCTTGTACATGATTAAATCCTTTATATTTGCCCAGAGGAAAGAATCACAGGCAGTATAAAGATAAAAAAAAAATTTCCAGTTAATTTTATGAACATTTCTATTTAAGGAGAGAAACTTTTAAAACTTTTTTTTAAAATTTGAGATCAAACAGTTCTAATTTTGACCTCTCTACTAATGATCAGTTTATGTTTATCCAGCTGCATCAAACTACACTGGTCCCCTCTTTTTTTGCCTCCCAGACTGGTGTGAGACTGAGCAGAAGGACTAATTCTAATTTATTGAGTATGGCTTTGATAATTACAATTAGAACTGGAGAGTTAGATTTGACATTCAGGTTTTTTCATTTTTGTTGTGTGTGTGTGTGGAGGGGTTGTTCTGGTTTGTTTTTCTGCTAGTGGTTTTTCCTGATGGTGCCTCTTCACTAGCGATGGTCAATTCATCTGAGTCCAACTCACAAAAGTGCAGATTTTAGACTGTGACTATGCTGAAATATGGAATATATGCTTTGGATCCAGCCTCACACAACTTCAGATTTCACTGAAATGAGAAATTCACCTGAAGCCAGAAATTGTTGTGGAAATTTAAAGTTCTTCCTCTGTGCAATTTGCAAACAGTGAACTCAGATTTTTCTCCCTCTTCTGCTCATGAGAAGGGTGCCTGAGGCATTGTTTTCAAGAACAAAATGAAGATTTTTCTTGCCATTTCAGCTGTCAGTGTTTGCTCCCACCTTTTCCAACTGCACAACCCAGCTCCTGGGGTGGTTTTTGTCTTGAAACTTATGGGGTGGCCCTGCCCACACATTTGATGGTTTGAATCTCACTTGTCCTTTTAATGGGCTTTTTATGGACTGGTTACTGCCATAAATTGTCAAGAGCCTGTTAGTGCACTACTTATTTCTGGAAAACTTCATTAAGGGGAAGTAGGAATAAATCTGATTTTTTTTCCCCTGCATTACTAAAAATAATACGTAAAACATAACAGATGGCTTAATATTTTTATTTCACCATTTCAGCTGTGCTCACCTCGACCACTCTTGACTGACGTTCCACGCAGGTGCCAACAGTCATTAATTTTAAAATAAGCTGCTTTGAAATCTGTTTTCATATTTACTCCCAAATTCATGCTTTGGACCTAAGGCAGGCTGATCTTAATTAAAGATCCTGCAGAAAAACTCAGGCTGCAGCTCCTGGTAAATGTTTGGGTTGATGCACATCCACCTCTGTTGAAAATGTGCTCTTTAATCCTGGGGAGCTGCAAAACTCCCATGGGAGCACCACGTGCTTGTTGTGGCCAAATGGGAGAAACTCCATCTAGAAGCACCACAGTGGGAAAGGATTTGGAGTATTTGCAGAGGTTTCTAGAATGTGTGTCGGATGAACTTCCCTGGCTCTGCTTTTACACTGACAAAGCACAAATAGGAACAGGGCCGAGGCCGGATTATACAAATATTTCTGATGCCAGTCTGAAGGAATGAAGTCATCCTGGGATGTGCTAAGGAAGCCGCATGTCAGACCTCTCTCTCCTACATACCAGCCTGTTTAAAATAAATTTACATTTAAGGTCTGATATGAAGCCCCTTGAAGTGAACGGAGAGACTTTAATGCTCTTTGACTAAAATGCATTTAGAAGACCTCATATTTTCTGTGATTCTATTTCTGTAGCAGCTTGGTGGGTTTTACTATTCCTGAGCATTTCCTGCAAGGCTTCCTCCACTGTCTTTTGTCATTATTATTTCTTCTTATGTTAATATCATAAATCTTTGCTGTAATTCCAAGGCCCTACCTGATTTTCCTGCTTATTTCTCTTCTAATATTTGAGTGGTGCCCAAACCCACCAGTCTGGCTTCTGAAAGAAGCTGGAATTAAAAACAAAACAGCAAACAATGAGTTCGACTCTTTGCAAACAATATTATTATTATTATTACTATTATTATTATTGACTTTATATGATATTCCTGTTGAAGCTCTGGAGGTAAATTCGCTTCATATCTGCTGTCATTTTGTCTTAGTCCATGGAAGAGCAAAGCTCTTTCCTGCAGCAAACACTGCTGGAATGCAGCATGTCAATACCAGGCATTTGCTGCTTATACACAGAGAGCCCTCTTTCCTTTCTGGAGAGCAGTTTATAAAAGATAATTGCTCAAGGAAAAATATTTTCCATACATCCAGAAGGTGAAGGCTTTGGTAGTATTGTGTCAGTGAATTCACTGCTGTAGCTTAGACCGCAAATTTGCCACTTGCAAGGGGTAGAAAATAGTGATCAGCAACATCAAATATTGCAGGTCACCTAAATTCCAGGGAGCCATCCCAGAACTGTGGAATGGACTGTTCCAAACACAGGAGTCTTTATGATCCAATTCCAGGGCTATTTTCCCATTTCCTTTTTTTTTTCTTTTTTTTTTTTTTTTTTTTTGGATGTAGTTTTCCCTTCTCTCTGAAGCTCTTCTCCTTCCCACCCCTTCCAGATTTTAACCATTTTATATTTCGATACAGCTTTCCTTCCTCTGGCTAGAAATGAAGAACTCAGCCAGACCCAGAATTTGGAACTGCAGCAGAAGTTTAGGGTCACCCTTAAATCTTTAAGTCCTGTTTTAGGGAAAAGTTTAGTGGTGGTGAATGTGTGGAGAACATCTACAGTAAATCAATCCTTAATATCCCGTTGTAAACATCCAGCATGTAATTACAGTCACCATCACTAGAACATTGCAGATACTGCTGAAATATTTTCTTGGTCACTACAATGTTCTGTTTGTTTCTCTTGCAGGTTTTGGTGGCAGCTTTGGTGTGTTTGGGGGAAGCGGATTAACTCTGCTTTGTTTGTAATCGGGGAAGGCTTGGGATGCACTTTATGCTTTAATGTAATTATGCCTCGTAGATAGAATCCAGCAGCTTCCCAAGGATTGCTCACATCCCTGCGGGATACTCGGCTGAGATAAACATGTATCTAGTTTATTGAACATGATTAACTACCTGAAGTATTGGAATTCTTGTGCAGTGAATCACACCAGCCCTGGATTTTGAGATGACTGGAGAGACACTGGGTTTGGTGGGACGTGCCCAGCTTGTGGACACAGTGGCTGGGTGCCACTGATGGGCTGGGATCCCGCTGCCTCCTTCCCCCTCCTCCCCTCTACAGGTGCTGCTGGGGGAAGGTTTGATAATCCCCAGCTCCCATTCAGTGAAGACTAAATGAGACATTTCATTCATTTCTCATCTAACAGCCCTGCTCTCCTGCACTTGTACCAGACAAAGCCAGCAGCACACTGAGAAGAACACACCAAAGCTGGCACAGCTCCCTTCCCTTCCCTTCCCTTCCCTTCCCTTCCCTTCCCTTCCCTTCTCCCTTCCCTTCCCTTCCCTTCCCTTCCCTTCCCTCTCTGCACTGACACTAATCCACAGCCTGCTGCAGTTGATGGCAATCTTGAGATCATTAAACAGCCTCCGGTTTTAATCAGTTATAAAGGACTCCTTCCATTTCCTTGCCCATCTGTGCTCTCCCTGCCCCTGCTGTTGGTTCCAGCTCTGAGAGTTCCAAGGCCACCTCTGAGACCAGGGAGCACGGAGCCACTTCAGCCTGCAGCTGGAGAGTGTCAGGAAGCATGTGAGAGAGAAAAATAAACCTGACTTCTACATAGACTGGGTATTTTTATAAGCCCTAAGAGAGTGGTGCAGGACAGTGCAAAGAAGTTTAGTGGGCACAGTTCTGTGAGGGAGCTCTGAAGACAGAGGTTGATCTCCCACACCTTCCTGCACCTGTAGATGGCCACGTTGCTTTAATTGCTGGAGAGGCATCCCATGAAACTGGAGGCACCAAGCTGTGCCTCATTTCTAGAAGCCTTCTGAGGCCTTTGATGGAATAAAATTACTTTTTGGAGTTGATGATCATCAGCTCTTTTCATTGATGCTCTGAGGGGAGACCTCATTGCTCTGCACAGCTCCCTGTCAGGAGCGGACAGCCAGGGGAGGTTTGGTCTCTTCTCCCAGGGAACAAGGGACAGAAAAAGGGGAAATGGCTTCAAGCTGTCCTAGGGGAGACTCAGGAGCGATTTATTCCTGGAAAGGGTGCTCAGGCCTTGGCAGGGCCTGCCCAGGGGGTTTTGGAGTGCCCATCCCTAGAGGTGTCCAAGGAAGGGCTGGAGGTGGCACTCAGTGCTCTGGGCTGGGGACAAGGTGCAGACCAGTCACAGCTTGGACAGAATGATTTTTGAGGTCTTTTCCAACCTTTATTATTCTATGATTCCAGCCAAGGATACTCAAAGAAGCCCAGAGAAGCTGCACTTCCAAAGTTGGCATTGCCTTTTGAAGATCTTCCTGTGAAAACCTGGCCCCATGGAAATCGACGGGGAATTACCTCTGCGTGTCCAGACAACTATTGAGCTGTAAGGAGGTTCTTAATTACAAACATTTAACAGAAATGCTTCTTTTCAGGAATGGGAAATTGATCTGGCAGGCTGATAGAAACTGCAGGCTCTGAGGTGTCAGCAGGAGATGGCGGGAGAAAAAGCAGGAAGGTAGGAAATACTCTTTTCTCATTCTTCAAATAACTACTCTGAGAAATAATTTGACAATTGCTCATTGTTATAATTAACCCCTGCTCTTGATTATGATAAATACTAAATTACACAATAATTCCTCCTTTGCTTTCATTGACGAAGTTGTCTGTATTGACAAGGCACAATGAGATTATTTTTTTTTTAAATGGGAAGCAAAAAGCAGAGGATTTCCTGCAATGCTGCAAAGTGCTCTGAGCTGGAGAGGCTGAAGCAGGGATGGTTGTGATAAAGCACTGCAGAACACAGTTGATTAGAGCATTGAATTAACGATGCTCTCGTGCAGGCTCTCATCATGCCATTCGTTCCCTCAGCCTCCTCTTTCACCCTTTCAATCTGCACATTATTGTTTTCTTGTCCAGAAGTGTTTTGGGTTTGTTTCATGGTTTTTGGTGAGTTTTTCTTTTGTGGGGTTTTTTTTTTTGAGAGATCAGCACAAATGCTTTCAACAGGAAACAAGCCCCAGCGTTCTGCTCCAGAGTCCCCCAAAAATTCCTGTGCATGGTGGCTTCCTCAGGTCAGCCCCCAACAGTCTCCACAGATGCAAGGGATGTGGGATAATCCAGACCAGCTGTACAAACCTCGGATCTTCACTGTTTATTTGCCTCTGAAATGCCATCACTGCTGTGGCTGTAGCAATCAGACCTGGGACTGCTCTTCCTAAAGGCACAGCTGAATTTAAAGACCCAACGAGTGTCAAAGGAAATGAAATGAAATGAAGTCAAGACTGAGGCTGTTTCTCCAGGCCTGTGATGGGTTGTGGAGCCAAGGGTGTGTTGGAGCACCTCTCCCCACCCAAACTGTCTCTAACATCCTTTAGCTGTGGGGCACAACGAAGATCAGGCCTCAAAGCCAAATGGCAAAGTTCACATTTAGGTTGGTGCCAGCACCCCAAACTCATAAAATCCCCGAATAATTTGGGTTGGATGGGACCTTAAGATCACCCAGTGCCATGGCAGGGACACCTTCCCCTGTCCCAGGCTGCTCCCAGCCCCAGTGTCCAACCTGGCCTTGGGCACTGCCAGGGATCCAGGGGCAGCCACAGCTGCTCTGGGCACCCTGTTCCTCAGTTTTAGGATGAGTCAGAGGTTTCCTGTGGCTGAGAGGTTTTGCTGAGGGTGTGGATGTCCACGGAGGTGTCAGAGTCTGCAGCTGAGCTCCCTCAGTACGGACACGGCCAGAAAGGGTGGGGAGGTCACTGGCAGTCAGGATTAATGAGCGGCTCCCTGGTTTAAGTGTTTGAGCCTTCACTGTCTGCACTCACACACAGAGTTATTAATGCAGATGCTTGAGAAAACCCCTTAAATCTCAGTGGAATCGCAATTTATTCCCGTGGATTGCAAGCTGTGTGTGCAAATGTTCAGAGTTTTCTGACTGCAAGGCAGGCTCTGCCCTTGGATAGACTCCGTTGTTTTCGTACCAGAGTGAGACAAGAAAGTAAATACTCCTTGGAAGTAAATAATTTCCAGCTGCAGATTGGTGGATATTGTGGATATTGATGTCCAGCTACTATTAATGTCTAACCTGAGGTTGTAACTGGAAAAAAGCAGCAGAATGGGCTTCTGCCTTGGGGCTATTTTTTAATTCAGAGCTCTCTTGAGTAATACTCCAGAAAAGAACTTCTCTGACCAGCCCTTGGCACTTCTGTTAAAGCTTCCTGTGCAACCTCTGGCATAAATTTGGGCTTCTGCAGTCAGGGCTGTGGAGAGAGCCCTTGCACTCGTGAAGATTTTTCAATGGGTGTTCAAGGCCAGGCTGGATGGGGCTCTAGGGGAAGGTTCCCTGCCCATGGCAGGGGGCTGGAACAAGAGGATTTTTAAGTTCCTTTCCAATCCAAACCATTCTGTGATTCTATAATTCTTCAATTTTACTGGGCATTGTGTGACTCTGAGGGAAGAAACTGCCTATTTTTGAAGAACTTGAAAATCTCCCTGCTTTGTTTTTTTTTTTTGTCCTGTGTCTGAGGACAGGATGTTCTGCTGGCCATATGCAAGAACTCGTGAATAGGCTGCAAAAATCCACTTCAATGAGCTTTTCAAAGGGAAGCAAGGTGTGTTTCCTCAGCTGCCAAATTCCCCTGGCCCTGGGGGATATTCTGCGAGTCAGATCATGGCTGAGGAGTTAATTGATGAGGAGGTGATGAGTTAAACGAGGAGTTAAAGATGCTCTGGACAGGACAGGATCCATACTTGCCATACTAGGGACAGAAAAATTCCAGTCTCTTTACAAGAATTTTGATCACAGAGGTTTTTCTCCTCCAGAACCAGCACGGGCAGGACTGATCCCATTGGTGTCCTGCAGTGTGGGGTCGGGATGGGCTGGTTTGGGATGTCCTTTTGGCAGAGACTCCACAATGCAGTCATGGGGCTCTGTCAGAAGGACTCCAGCTCCCACCACCCTGTGTCCTTGGGCATCATTAAGAACTGCGGTGCTGTGTGGAAAAACTGGATTCAATAACCTCCAATTGTTCAATACTTCTATTCCAGCTATTAATAAAACATAAAAATTGTACTTTCAACATCAGCAGCATTCTAGCAAAGCATCTGGAGAAAACCTCCAAAAGCTAAGCAACTAAAAGCCAAAAAAAAAAAAATCTTCCAGAAGGTCAAGTGGGAATGAGATTACAACTTTCCCCTTGGGTTTCCTGTTTGGTAAATTTGGGGGTTGTTCAGAAACATCACATTCTGCACAATCAATATATAAATATTAACACTTAATGTATTTGGAATATTGTTTTCTAGTATCAAACTGCCTCCACCAGTAAAAGCTGTACATCCATAAAAATATAACACATTAACCCTAACATTATATCTTTTTAAAAACTGCCAGGGCTTAATTATCCCATATAAAAAGTAACATCCTGGAGCAAGGAGGTGATGGAAGCACTGAACAGAGGTGCAAAGCTTTTAACAGCAATGAAAATCAAAGAAATTATACAATAGCAATGGGATCTTTACAATGTGGCAAGCACTGCTGCTTCAGACATAAATTAATTTATTTGGGAGGGCATTAATATGAATTATTTTACTTCTTACTTTTATGGAGGGATATAGACAAGTCCTGAATAAAACTGTTTGCATATGTAAAAATACCATGAGAAGATCACCACAAAACACAGTAACCCTACACCAACAGTGTCCCGAGTTCCTGAGAGGTGAAAGAAAGAACATAAAGCTTATACCTCAACCTATTGTGAAATACTTGAATATACCCATTGTGATGGGGGATTTTATGAAAATATAAATGAAATTCTGTTTCTCTTCCATGGTTTGAAGGAGAGATCTTATTTTCCTTCCGAAGTACCACGTTTCAACAAAATGACTACAAAACAAGGCTCCAAACACATGCTTGTGAAAAACAAGTCTTTTCAGCAGTGAAATGATGTATCTTGGGAAGCTCAAGCTGAACGTGGCGCAAATGCACTGGCAGAAATTCCACAAAGAATTGTGTTCTTTACTAATTGAGGCTGTGGTTGTGGGGCTTTCGGTTGGTGCTGCTATAATTAATTCTTTCCTTATTTGCTTATGAGGCAAAATCATTTGGTAATGATCCGATAGCATCGTTGTGACACGGCAGGAGCCCTGCCTTATGTAAGGAAATCAATAACTTCAAGTATTGCAAATGGTTTGGTAACTGCCCTGAAGAGCTGGCTTCTATTACTTCTCATTTTCCCAGAGGAAAGTAATGAGTTCCCCAGCTTGTACTTACAGTTCAGGCCTTTATTCCCACATTTCCAGGGAGATAGGCTTGGAAATGGGAGGTCCAGCATTAAAATATCCAGGGCTCCCGTTTCCATAAAGGCTTAACTCATTAACTGACTCCAGAAGTGGAGTTGGGGCAAAATGTGGATTTACATGAAAAAGGATTTGTTATTCTCAGCAAGGAATTTGCCTGGAGCCCCTGCAGGGAATCACAGGATGGTTTGGGTTAAAAGGGACCTTAAGGATCATCAGGGACACCTTCCACGAGAGCCCCACCCAGGAATGCCCACCCTGGGCATCCCAGGAACAAATAAAAAACGCAGTTAACTCTCACACTTGACTAGGACTCACCCATGCGTTTGTCTCTTGCAGAATTCTTTGAGACAGAGAATTTACAAGCAAGAAGAAAGGCAGGCAGAGCAGGAAACCAGTCCTGGTGTGGTTTGATAGATTGCTGATAGTTAAAGCACAACCCCGAGATGCCAGGGATTCGGATTCCAAACCAGTAACTCTCCATGTTCCTATAGTTTACTGCCTATCAGCACCGAGGCAAGATCAAATAAATTTCGCTTGCTTAATGAAAAACGAACGTCCTGACACAGTGAACAGCCCAAAAGTGACTAATCCATCTCTATCTCCCCCAGTGAATAGTATTAATTATGCTGTTTGCTTTCCTAGACTAATTTTTTCCTAGTCTGAGGTAATAACTGCATATGTAACTGCTAGGACGAGATAGGTATAGCTGAGCCGAGCCAGTGATTTACAACCCATCAGAGCAAGAAATGTATCCTGGCTGTTGGTGCATTATCACTAACCCCAACACTTTTTTTCCCACTTTCTTTTATACTGATTTAAACTGGTCTGAGGAGGGGAGGGCTCTGCCAGGAGGCGTTTTTGCAAGGAGCTGACCACGACTGACCGACACAATCTGCACCTGTGCCCCTCAGCAGTGGGATGGCTCCCGGAGCAAAGAACGCCATCCCTCCCTATTTGTGCGCGAGTTTCCTGCAGGCAAAGCAGCCTTGTGAGGCGAGGCGCTCCTCACGATTTCTGCGGGGCTCCTTTCACGGGCTCTGTGCGTGTGAACGCTCCTGCTGGGGGATGCAGTCACCTGTAACCGCTTACAGAGAACCGCCGCAAAACAGCCCCAAAAAAAAACAACCGCGAGCGAGCTCGTGGGAAAGACGCGGTTTGGTGTTTTTTTTTNAGTACGCGTTTTGGTGTTTTTTTTTTTTTTTAATGTCTTTTCTACCAGCTCCTGCATTCGTTTGGCTCGGGAAAGTTTAGTGGCCCTGGGTGAGTCTTCCCGGCCCAGCAGGGAGAGGCTCGGCGGGGATGGATTTGAACAGCGGGGACACCTCTGGCTGGGGGCTTCTCCCGGCTCTCCCGGCGCAGAATTCCCGTTCCGGAGCCGCCGAGCCCGCGCACCCCGCGCTGTCCGCGGTGCTGGAGCGGGGCCGGAGCGGCGGAGAGCCCCGGGGAGCGAGGGGGGAAAAGGGAGGCATCCTAAGCAGCTCTGAGGGGAGCAGCTTCCCGGGGAAGATGCTCCGGCCACGGCGATGCGGGAGCGCCCGGCCCCCCGAAACTGCGGTCCCATCCCCAGCCCTGCCCCGGCCCTTCGCCGCCCGCTTTTACTACAGAGGAAAGTTTTGTCCGCGCTTCGTCCCCCGCCTTTGGCGCTGGGCCCGGCCTGGAAGGGCCGGCGAGGGTCGTGGGGGCAGTAGAAGAAGAAGAAGGGGGGAGTTATCTCCTACTTATTTATTTATTTAGCTCTTTCCTCCCTCAGGTCGCCATGGTGATACCGAGCTCGCTCTCCCTCCGAACGAGAGGAGACGGGCACCCCTCCGTGAACACCCCCGTCCCCTCCCGCCACCCGTGTCCCCCGGGGGAGGCTGTCCCCTCCCTGAGCGCCCCGCGCCGCCCCCTCATCCCGGCTGCGGCTCCTCTCCGCCCGGCCCCGGCTGCCTCCAGCGCTACCCCGGCTCCCCTCGAGCACCCCGGCTCCCCGCAGCGCATCCTCCTCCCGGCGCAGAAGTGAGACGGCGGCTGCCGAAACATCCCCGTCCCCGCTCTGCTTCCCTCCTCCCCGCTTTGAAGTTCTTC
>WBMY01006365.1:37510-63873 GCA_013397315.1 Donacobius atricapilla | reverse complement strand
AGCCCCGTTTGCTCCGAGCTCCGTCCAGCCTGGCCTTGGGCGCTGCCAGGGATCCAGGGGCAGCCACAGCTGCTCTGGGAATTCTATTCCAGGGCCTGCCCACCCTCACAGCAAAGAAGAGAGCCACAGGTGTATCCAGGGAACACCAGGTTTTTGTCCCGAAGTTCTCCGGTGCATAACAATGGCCGATCTCATGCCACAAACGAATCTCCATCCCCTTTGGGGCACTTCCCAGCACCTTTGCCCCCTCCTCACTGATAGAGCCTTTGGCATTGCTTTCCCACTCTCAGGCTCGGCTGAAATTCCCAACAGGTCCCTCATTCCCGGCTGGAACAGCTGCCAGGCAAACAGGCGGGTGCACACCTTCAGACATCAACAGATACTTCAACCTTCTTTGCTGAGAAAACTTGGCTGTAGAGCCCAAATCCTTCCCAGACATCATCATAATCATCCTTTCCAGGCCACTCCACCTGAAACGCTTCACCTTTTGTATCTTCACTGTGATAAATTACCCATATTCCAAATTTTTGCCTCATGCCAGTGGGAACCAGTGGAATTGTGGATTTTCAGGTAATGGAAATGATAACAGTTTGCACTTTCAAAAATCCTATCAGTTTCTCTGTATTTTTTATTTTGTCTTTGATTAGCAGCAAGCCCAGCTCCACTCCCCATCTGTGCTCTCTGACCATAGATCATCAGTGATCTAATTTTTTTTCTCCTTCTGAGGAAAAAAGTAATACTTAAAACCAGCACTGCTTTAGCTTGTAACATCTCCTTATTTGCATTTCCTTTCTCACTTCACCCTTTCTTCACACCTTCCTACATTTCCTAATGTACCTTCTGGGAATAATTTTTTTTTTTCCTGTCTCTGAAATCTCATTTGAGCCCATGCAATTGTGTGGTGGATGTATTATTACATCATGATAGGTTAAAAAATGGCTGTGTTCTTGCTCCTTAAGCTTTTCCCATAAAAGAGAACCTGGCTGAAAAGAGCAGCATGAGGCCTCTTCTTCCTGGGAGATTTGCACAAACTCTTATTTTCTTCCTGCAAACTACTGTTCTTTAATTCTCTCCCCTTTTGCTGGGACCAAACCTCCTGGAACAGGAGCTGTTCTCCAAGCTGAAGTTGCTTTTCTAGAGCCTGCTCTACTTGTTACTCATTTTTCCTGCTTTCATTTGCCAACAGAGCAGGAAAACTGGGCACATTCAAAATGGAGAAAGGGTTTATGTGAAATGAGGATATGTAGGATCTTATCCCTTCACAATCCTGTCACAATGTGATGGGCTATAGCCCCTTTTAACTCTCTTAATTGTTAAATATTTCAGGAGAAGCAGCATGTGAATGGTTAGGTTGAGCCTGGAACCATAACAGCACCATTTAATTGCACAAACCCTTGTGCTTTCCAAATGGCACTTTTTCTCTTGGGGCACAAAACCTGAAACGGTGCTGGAACAGGTGCACAAATAATTATTTTATACTTAGCCTGCTGTCCCCCTCTGATCTATTTGTCTCAGTCGCAGCTCACTCAGTGTCAGCTCCACGAATCTCCCTGCAGAGCCTCTCAGAGTGAATGAAAGCTCGTGCCAAGACACACTGAAAAGGTCCCTGCTGCTTTCTGAAGGTCCCAGGCAAACGTCTGATGATGGGATTTTCACCCCGACATTCCCCTAATTAGGNAATTCATCTCAGAGTGTTGGAAGTTTTTCCCATGGACTGAGGTCAAAGGCAATGCTTTCCTGGGGTCCCAGCCAGAGTCTGCCCCCCAGGGCAGTTCCAGGGGTTTTCCACGTGCCCTGGACTCCAACAGCCTGACCAGTGAGCTGCTGAGATCTCCTTTCCCTTTCCATTCCAGTCGAAGGCCAAGGAAGAACCTGAACTGGCAGTGCCTAAATCTGCTCGTTCAGGGGGATTCCAGTTAAAGGGCTTTGACTCCGTTCCCCCACAGATCCCTTTGGGCACACAGTCCCAAAAACAACTTGAATTCCCCGGACTTGTGCCATGCTTGAGGGAACAGTTTCCGTCAGGAAGCAAAGTTTGTATCAGCTTGAGGATTTTGGATTTGGTTTTGGACGGTTAAACAATGGGAAAAGCAGAGGAATGGGTTGATGGGAGGGGATGGGCACATCCTACTTTAAATGCCTAACTTTGAGTTTTACCTTTAGGAGTCTGCTCTACTGGGGCCACTGGGGAGAGGATCCCACAGAGGTCAGTGCACCTCAAATAAACTTCACTTCTGACGTGCCCTCGGGAGGGTTTTGCTCTCCCTCACCTCCTGTTAATTCTCTGGGGGTTGTGCAGAGAGATTTTATGGAGACAAACTGCCTAAACCAGGCTCTGGCACATCCCTTTTATCCCCCTCCAGTTTTCATTCTGCCAAAACAACAGAGCATTCACACACAGACAGATCTTTCACTGCCACATCTCCAGGAGGGATTTTGGGGGATATTTGCCACTGGTATTTCAGTGAACTCACAGTTCCCAGGACAAAATGGGAATGCAGGTAGTATTCCCATGAGTTTATCCTGCAGTTTGTGCAGATTCATGTTAGTGTGATTTAATTCAGGATCATTGAGGTTGGAAAAGAGCTCCAAAGTCATCAAATCCAAGCTGTGACCTGTCCCCAGCCCAGAGCACTGGGTGCCACCTCCAGCCCTTCCTGGGACACCTCCAGGGATGGGCACTCCAAACCTCCCTGGGAAAATTAAAAGCATAAAAAACAGCATCTGGACTGTGATGAAATTGGCTCTTCAGAGGCATTGGTTCTTCACTTCAAGTTCTGAAATGCTGGCTTTTCTTGGTGTCCATTCCTCCTTACCTCTGAAAGAGATAAGTACTTAAAAAGTGGTTAAAATGTAGGAGTTACTACTACAACTAGTAAATGGTAGTTAAAAAGCAGTGAAATCCAAAATGTGTCTGCAGAAGAATTTTGGCCACAGAATAGTTCTTGATACATAAACTCTAAGCTTTAATTATTTTAAAGAGTCTGAGTTTTTATCCTGTCTCAAAGGATCCCTGTTTATCTGCAAGCCAAGAATTTTCCAACGTCCTCAAAATTACAGCATTTACCTGGAGATATCAAAATAACTCATGAGCACAAGAAAAATCATCTGTTTTTATCATAAAAATGTGCACTTTGACAGTCCTGGGGCTGGCTGATCCTGACCTGTGGCTCTTGAGGTGCCACCATAAACCAAAACCTCACGAAAATGAAAAGCTGGACCCGATGTTGGAGGTCTTTTCCAACCTAAAGGATTCTGTGATTCTGTGATCAGGCCCGGGGGTGTTTTGATATGCAAAGGGAACAAATCATCTGGCAGCTTGGGAGAAGCCTTGCCTGGAGCCTCCTTTGCTCCTCCTCTTGTTATTACACTTTCCCTGCCTGGCCTAAAAAGTGTAAGTCTAGATATTGCCTCAGCCCATATGGCAACACTGAAAGCTTTTCTTTTTTTCCTCCTGCACAGCAGCAAGGGAAGATGTGGTTGGAAATGTCTGCTTAAAGATCAGCTGAAACAGTTTTGGTTCACACAAACCGATGATATTGTCAAAGGGTCAACATTTGCTAATCTGAGGGGAATTTTAAATCCTTGGGAGTGCTGGAGCTGGGGGAATTTTACGGAGCAAGCCATTAGGAACTGAAGGGAAGATAAGGAGAGACCAGTGGGTGGAAGCTGTCTGGTTTTGTTTTCTGGCAGGAAGAATACCAGAGGGAATTCTCTTTCCCAGCCTACCACCCCCATTTTTTCTCCCCCCTTATTTGCACATCTAGGCCTGGTTTTTTGGTGTCTAACATTTCCATGGTGCAATCTGCTAAACCTGGCCCAGCTGTTTTGAAAAGCTGCCCGATATTTAAGGTTGCTTTCCTCTGCAAAAGCTCCTCTTGCACTTGCTAACCTTCCCATTTCTGGATGGCAGGCTAGGGAATGGCTATAAATACAGAGTGAGGTGTCACAGCTGCCAAAATTTGTTATGGAGAGGTTGGCAAAAACCTTCTCCCCTTTGCCCTTTCTCTCTCTCCTGTATTTTGCAAGGTAAAGTCTATCTTTCCTGATATTTTTGGATAGAATCTGACACAACAGAACAACTTTCCAGCCTGCAATCAAGCACTTTGGTAACGTGGGAACAAAACAAAACAAATAAGTCAACCTAAAGCTATTGATCTTCATGGAGCATTATAAAAGCTGCTTATGTAAAGCTGTTTTGCAAGCAGAGGCTCAAATGGCAAGCCTGGAATTTTGCTGCATGCAGGAGCAAAGTCTCCCCATCTTTCTCCCAGTGTCCCATTTGCTGTGCAAAAAATCTCCCTTGATAATGCAGCTTTGTGTTTTCTCAGTATTCCGTTCCTTTGCCACCTGCAGGGCAGGTACCAATCATGTGAAGCTTTTCTGTTTCCTCACATTCAATTTAATCAATTAAGGCCTGTTTATTTTAATTCCCCCCTGCTCCTCTTGTGAGTAATCATTTCAACTCTTTAAATCCCCAGTGGCTCCTTTCAGCTCTCTTCTTTGGCTGCGAGTTCTTAATCAATTCTGAAATTTAATTTTCAACAGGTAAACTTTTGTTATGTGGGCCAGGTTAAACACTGAATTTGTGGTCTTAATTTTATATATAATAAAGCAATCACAGAATCACAGAATCCTTGGGGCTGGAAGGGACCTCTGCAGATCCGGTGGAACTCCCAAAGACCCCACCCAGTCTAGTCTGTCACTGCTTCTCTGTCACTGCATCTGCTCTTTCCTCTCTGTTTCCTCTTCATCCTGTTTCTATTTTAGCCTCCCATTTCTTGAAAATTCATTCATAAAACCTCTCAGCTCTCTTGTGCTGTTCTGGATTAGGAATACAGGCCCAGAAACAATGTGCAGGGTGATGGGATCATGTCTGCCCTGGGCTGTACAGTTCCTCCCTTCCAGAAATATCTGTGATTTCTGTTCACCATAAACCCAGTCTGGTTATTCATGGGTTTTTTTTTTTTTTCTTTTTTTTGTTTGGGTGTTGTGGATTTGTTTGTTTGTTTATTTTTTAAATTCCTGCTACAAGTCCTGAATAATTACTCACTTCTCTGATGTTCATAAATTCCCTTTGACATAGCACTTTGCTTATTTATTTGATTTTTTTTTTTCCTGTGGTGATTTTCACATGAATTTAAAACCATGATTACCTCCTTTTCTCCCTCTCCTTCATCTGGTCTGATATATTTATAGTGAACAACTCCATCCCCTCTTCAGCTTTATTTTCCTAGAGTTCAACTGGACCAATCCTTGCTATTTTTCCCTTGTGCCACAAGCCCTCCACATTATCCTGCTGGTCTTGCTCTGCTCCATATCAGTTCCAATTCATCTGCCTGGTGCAGAAGGGACCAGGATTGTGACAGTATCCCTGCAAAGGGCTCATCAGTGTCATGTCCAACAGAAACAATATTCCCCTCTCCCTACAGGAACATTCCCAGATGATGAGATGTAGGATCACATTTACTTCTTTACAGTTGCCTTGCACTCATGGCTCTGCTCTCCTTCTGACTGAGGGAGATGAAGTCAATTCCTTCTCTTCCCTTGTCAGTCCAATCATGTTCATAACTGAGGGCAGGAATTTCTGTTGAATTCCTGACTCTGCACTTTGTCCTATTAAGCTCCATGCTATCCATACCTATTGCTTGACTCCAGTTTTCAAGGTCATGCATTGGGATATTCCCAATCTTCCTGTTACCTCAATTTGGGTAATGGACACATTTCAGAGCCACTCTGAGATATAAAATGTTTTTGGCCATATGCCCCCTTCTCTTTTAGCTGAGTTATTGTTTAAAGTGGAGGAAGAAGAAAACTGACTGCAGAGGCAAAAGGTAAAAAGATGTGAGGAGTCTCATTGCTCCAAATCCAAAGCAAGGTATTGAAAATTGAAAGGGAGGTATTGAAAATCAGAGAATCACAGATTGGGTTAAAGATCATCAAGTTCCAGGATGGGACAGGGATATCTCCCCCTGTCCCAGGCTGCTCCCAGCCCCAGTGTCCAACCTGGCCTTGGGCACTGCCAGGGATCCAGGGGCAGCCACAGCTGCTCTGGGAATTCCATTCCAGGGCCTGCCCACCCTGCCAGGGAGGAAATTTTTTCCTAATATCTGATCTAAACCTGTAATTTTTCATTTTGAGGCCATTCCCCCTGGGTCCTGTCCCTCCATCCCTTGGCCATTGTCTCTCTCCATCTTTCCTGCAGCTCCTTCAGGCCCTGCAAGGCCACCCTGAGCTCAGCCCAAAGCTTCTCCTGCCCAGGCTGAACAATGCCAGCTGTGCCAGCCTTTCCTCCTCGGAGATGGTGAGTCCTTCCTGCTGTAAAATCGGTGGGATTTTGTGCTCCTGGCTCCAATTCTGCCGCTGTTCCATGGCAGGACTGACTGGCTGCGTCCATGAGACATTCCATTAATTTCTCCACAGCTTCGATAATTCACTCTTTCCAACTCAAAATGGTGTTAGAGTGGAATAGGTTGTACCTTGCAGGAAAAGCTGCGTGAAAGGAAGGTTTGTGTTGGATTGTGGGTAAGAAATGATGCTTAGCACCCTTTACTGTGCCTGGAAATCTGGATTCTTGCTTGGGGTCACTGCTGGCAGTGCCGTGAAGGGTATGGGAGCTGAAAGGGCAAAAAGGCTTAGTGAGCACCACCAGTTATAAAAGCAAACAGGAGAACTCGCTCCTCCAAAGTGATGATTATAAATGGCTCAATTAAGTAAACAAAGAAGTAGTTAAAAAAAACCCAGCACTGACAGATATTAGATAATAAAATTAATTATAAACAGCAGCCAAAATGCAGCAAGTGCGAACTAATCAAAATACTTAATTAGGCTTTGCAGTAGCTACTTTTCTCCCTACCACTGTTTATTCCAATTTTATCTGGGGGTTGGTGTCTTTGGTAAGGCTCCAAAGAGTTATAATAACTGGTTTAAAAGCCTTATGCTCCTACAAAATAATAATATTTTGAGACATGGTGCACTTCAGGCTGATTCAGCATAGCAAGGAAGGAGCCCCTTGCCCTAAATGGGGAGATCTGATGTTGCCTCTGCCTGTTCTGTGCCTTTTTCGGTGTTCAAGGGGCTTCAGGTACTTATAAATGTGTTAAATCTTAGCCTGACTCCTGCCATTTGGTGACTTCTCCAAGGAACACAGGTAATCTGATACTGTATTTAAGGAGTTAAAGATCTCTATGAAGAAAAGCAAATCTGAGTGCAGAAAATAAACTAAAGAGGCTGCTGGCAATTTAGTGAAAAGGTCTTGCAGATTGTAATGGATATATTGGTGTCCTCTGAGGTAAAAAGGAAAATAGGGGGGAAAAAAAGGGAAGTTTTATTCTTTTGAATTTGGGCAGGTAAGAAACAGCTACCCTGACTTTTTTTGGCTCCTGGCCTGGGTTCAAGGTAGGTAGGACATGGTGGTGATTCCACAACCTCCCTGCCAAGGCCTGAGCGCCCTTTCCAGGGGGAAATTCCTGCTGCTGCCCAAGCTGAGCCTGCCCTGGCCCAGCCTGAGGCCGTTCCCTCTCCTCCTGTCCCTGTTCCCTGGAGGTAGAGCTTGACCCTCACCAATGAGAAAAATGATAGAAGTCAGTGAAGAGATGGCACTCAGAGGAAAGCTAAAACCAGACTGGAAGAGGATTCTGGTGAGAACAAGATATATTCATTTATTCAGATATAAACTACAGAGAAATGGGAAGATCTAAATTCAGAGCTTGTGCTTAAAAAAAAAAAAAATCAATTCTCTTTAATTGTTTTGTATCCAGCTACAACTGAACGTGAAACTTCACGGATGTGAAGAAAACCGGATATTTGGTTACCTGGAAGAGATTTCCAGTGGAGTTGCTTGTTCTATTCCGTTGTAAGCCAAAGGATCTGTAGTCATTAACATCACTGGAAAATCTGCCTTTGCCAGAAAGTGCTCAGGCAAAAAAAAAAAAAAAAAAAAAAAGCCAGACAGCTGAATTTCATCAAATTCACAGATCCAGTTCCATGGAGATGTCAGAACAAGCAAATGGATGAGTTAAAAACGATTGCAGCACAAAATTTACATTTTTATTTTTGCTTGAGAAACAACAGAAAGCTGTGTACATCCTGTTTCTGGGAAAGGCAGAAATTAAAAATCCAAAATAATAAATGCTGCATAAAAATAAAGCATTCACAGCCAGTTTGCTTTTGTACAGTGTCTGCAGCCAAAACTCAGTAGCCAGTGCAGTGAGATTTACTTCCAACAGAGAAGGCCACTTCTAATTCAGGAACTAATGGGATTTAATAAAACACAGTGTAACATGCTCCTACTTTCATTTTCACAGATGTACATGAACCTCAGAAAACAACAAAAAAAAGCATGTTATAACTCATGCTCTCCATTTCACAAATAAATTCTATCTAACCAAAACCACATCGCTGGGTTTGGGAAATTCCTATTTGGCCTGCACAGGCATTTTCGGGGGAAGGAAGGATGGAGGAATATTTCCATGAGTATTGATGATGCTGTGGGCAGTCAGTTAATAAATAATCCTGACTCCCCGTGAAAATGCAAACCACTCAAATGCACAAGAATATACAGAGTGAGATCGTGGTTTCGGAAATGTCAACAGTAATTTTGCCTTTGATTCCAGAGGGTTAAGGCTTCATCCAGGAGGTTTCTACCCTCCAGCACTTCCCACTCCTAAGTGGTGATAAGGGCTTATAATTTAATTTCTGTCACAGCAATAACAGGGAAAAGCAACTCTCTTTCTCTGAGCACACTTTTTTTTATTGCGCCACAGGCTCCTAAATAGAAACCTGAATAACCACAGATCCAGAAGCTCTCCAAACCTGAGAGATTTGTGCACGTCTCCTGGTGGAAATGGTTGGTTTAGTGACGTGGGTGGAGTGGGAGCTTCATAAAATGTTTATTAAAGAATGCCAGCCACTGAGTCACGAGTGCTGAGGAGGCCCCCACTGGCTTTCTAAACTTCTCAGAGAGGAGCCTGGAGGGGCTGGACCCAGTCCTAGCCCCAGAGTTTGTCAGCAGTTTGAGTTTTACAACTTTGCCCTGCAGGTTTTAATGATGGCAAAGCAGATACACGATATAAAAATGAGTTCTTTATTATGACGAATGATCAGATGAAAAGGACTCCATCAGAATCATTTACTACGCAGTATCAAAGCTAAAACTACATTAAAACAGTTACATTAAAGCCTGGAAAGTAGAAATTATTATTTCTAAGTAGAGATTAATGTAAGTCACCCATAACAACAATCATGGCATTCCTTTCTCTTAACCTCCCCTGGTGGGCATCCCCAAAGTCCCAAGGGAGAGTTCTCCACATTCCAAGAAGGAATATGCTAGAAGAACCTTCCAGAAGGGAAGTGGACTGGGCTTCCATAGTGGTTGAGTGCCAGCCAGAGGCCCCCAGGTGAGTTTAGCAGCTCATCTGCCAAGTCTTTGCCTCATCATCAGGATGTTCATTCGGGGTTTAATTGCCAGATTGAATTTTATCATAATTCAAAACCAAAACAACGCTTGGCCACCCCTCGATCCACCCTGATGGATTTGAAAACAGGACACTTCTGAGCTGCTTGACCACATTCCAGAGCAGAGCACCCAGGTCAAAGCATCCTGCCAGGGTCAGTAGGATCAGAACTAGAGCCGTGTTATAAATGCATGTTATGAAGTTGGCTTTTTCGCAAATATTAAAATGAGTGCTGTATGTGTAATATGGGAAGGGTTTACTGTATTTTCTTTTATTAAGAGAGTTTAGAAATGTGATGAATCTGTATTTTTTGCTTGTAACAGTTAAAAGTAAAGACTGGGGTTTTTTTGGTAACATCTAAATGGGCCAAACCTGAAGGTAGAGGGGATCCTCCTGCATTCCTGAACTAACTAGATCAAGATAGCAGCGGACCAAAGGCCACCAGAAGGAATTTATTGATCTCCTGGTATCAGAAGAATAAGACATAGGATGACTACAAGTCACCAACTTTATTTATAAGAACTTTATCTAATAAAATGTTAATTTAGTGAAAAGGGACAAGTTGGAGGGGGGAAACCAAGAGAACATCTGAACTCAAAGGAATGTTCGAATAATGCATTCGGGTCTATCGAATATGTAACACACTGATCCTAAAAACAAAGGATCTGAAGGGGTAAGGTGTGCTGGCTGGCAACCTCGGCCAAGGGACTTTATTTATCTTCTGTCTCCTAATTGTCTATTTTTTTATTTTTCATTAAACATAATTTTTTTCTAAGAAAGTGAACCTTGTTTTTCAGAAGCCACACATGGAGCAAGTGGTCACCTGGGCAGGGGCACAGCCACACCCAGGCTGACCAGCAGCAGGGACAGTCCAAGGCACAGAGCCCTGCTGCCTCATCTAGCCCAGCCACAGAGCTGACCTGGTTTTGTGGGCAGATCGATGGTATCACAAAGCAAAAAATGCAGGCAGAGTGGGACACAAACTCCCCTCCACGGAGAGGGCACTTTCAACGGGGCCTCTGGTGTTAAATCTGGCATGAGCTGAGTTGAAAGAAGTAAACAAGAAAAAAGTGGGTGTGGAAATTCTGCAGCATCAGTGGTAGGCAGAGTGAGATTGACCTCTCAGTGTAAAATGAAAACAGGAGGCAGCCAGGTTTGCCAGTTCTATTTTGTATTGCACAGCAACGGGAAGGTTGGTGGTGGTTTTGTTTTTGTTTTTTTTTTAAATCAAGTGCCTCTCCAGGACTTAATGTAAGGTAATACATAATAGCTAATGTTTCCATGGGAGAAACAGCTGGTTTAAAGGAATTAGAAAACAAGCTGGAAATATTTTTGCTACTGATTCACTGGGTCAAAGCCAGTCCATGCTATCAAAAGTTGCCGCCATCTGTTGTTCGGTGGCCTCAGTGAGTGAGCTGCAGCTTGGTCTGCCTGTTCCTCATGCAGAATTCCATTCTCTTACCTGAGAAGAAGCACAGGAAAAGGGACTTGAGTGTGTCCGGAGAAGGGCAATGGAGCTGGGGAAGGGTCTAGAGAAGAATACATGTGAGGAGAGGCTGAGGGAGCTGGGGAGGCCCAGCCTGGAGAAAAGGAGGCTCAAAGGCTTTTCACTCTGCCTGACAGGAGGTTGTAGTGAGGTGGGGGATTGGGTTCTTCTTCCAGGGAACAAGGGATAGGAAGAGAGGGAAAGGCCTCAAGCTGTGCCAGGGGAGGCTCAGGTTGGACATCAGGAGGAATTTCTTCATGGAAAGGGTTGTTAAGCATTGGAAAAAGCTGCCCAGGGAGGTTTGGAGCGCCCATCCCTGGAGGTGTCCAAGGAAGGCCTGGAGATGGCAGTCAGTGCTCTGAGCTGGGGCCAAGGTGGGCATGGGTCACAGCTGGGACTCCATGGCCTTGGAGCTCCTTTCCAACCTAAAAAATCTATTTCTGACTGCTTCTGCTCCTTATCTTCCCTCCTGCCTCTCTGCTGGCTGTTCTCTCCCTCTGGTGTTGAGCCCTGTGTCTCCTTGGCTTTGTTTTTCCCAGCATCCTCACCCTCCAGAGAGAAGACTGTAAGGTCTTTAAAAACAAAAATCAAAAAAACCAAAAAACCCAGGAGAGTTCTAAGTTAACAATCCTCTGGTAACCCTTCCAAATGCTGGCCAGTGGCCTGAAGCAGTCTGGGCTTCTCCAGCACTCTGCACTTTAAGCTGCCAGTAATTTGGTGGATCCTTCCTGATTTGCCAGGGTCTAAATTACTTCCGTGCTGCTGCAGTTCAAGTGCTGATAAACAGTTTGTTTTCAAGCAAAGCAGGAGCTACCACTTCTGCACTTCCCCCTGTCCCTCAAAATGTTTAAAGAATTTAGCGAGGGGGTAAATGGACTGCGCTGAACTAAACTGTCAGGATTTCTGCTGGAATTGCAGCAGTAAAACTCCTGAATATGAGAGTATCAAGGCATTTTCACTGGAAATGCTTTTTAATTCAAACTGTTTTTTTAAAAGAAAGACAATTTCCCTCTTGGTGCGTGGGATCAAATGGAAAGCCAGTTGAATAGAAATAGAAAGTTAATAGAAAGAGTCTCATTTACTTAATAGGTTTGAATCAGGTNCGGGAACAGGGACAGAAGGACAGGCAAAAGTCAACCCCCCCCAAATTTCCTGCTGAAAACCGGTATTCGAACACCTTGAGGCAGCTTTAGCTTATCTTCAGCTGACTCAAAAGCCCAGCTTGGTCTGTGGACAGAACTGCGCTGCTCCAGTTGAGTTTTAATTGGTCCTAACTCTGTAAAAGGCTCTGTGGTTGAGCAGGAACCACCTTTGATCAGAGGCCCCTGTGCAGCCCTGGCTCTGTGGGGAGCTGGGGGTAAATTGGTGAGGTTATAAAACCCCAGGCCTGCCCTCAGTGACTCCTGGCTGAGGGTTAATGGCTGCTGCTAATGAGGGAATGTTTGGATACAGCTCCATGACTTACTCTGAGTCTCATTTGTGTCACACCAGACCTCTTGGTTTGCACTCAGCAGGGGGAAAAAAAGAGACTGATTGTCAATTTATGGGGCTCTTCAACTCACATTCATTGCTAGAAACATATTAACTCTCCTAATTAGCCGGGGATAAAAACCTGTTAACAGAGACCTTCTCTCTGGCCTGGGGAGTTCAGGAGAACTTTGCAGTTCCTGCTTTTCTCTGTCTCCTTTTTGTGAACTGTCAGGATTTCCTCTCACCCCTCTGTGGTCGTCTCTTTTATGGTTTATATTGATTCCTTTTACTGGTTGGCTATATTTAACTCCCTTTGATGAAGTGTTTCTTCAGCGGGGCTGAGATGAGTTAAATGTTAAGGATTTATGACCTTGCTCATTTTTTTTTATCAGTTCCTTGGGAAGATTTATGAAGTATTTTATCATCTCTGAAATGCTCTTGATTGTTGATGGGGGAAACTTCTCAGGCCACCGGATCTTGATAAGGTGTTTTTTTTCCCCTCTAACCTAACAGCAGCAAAATGGGTTCAGAAGTTCATCTGTACTTTATTCCTGGTACAGAAAGCAGGAATTGCTTTATCTAAGGATGTCACGAAAATATGGTGCTGTATTAAAATATGATCTATGTACATAAACTGAATAGCACAAGTTATTAAATGGTAATATACATAAAATTATAATTGCATCGTGTACTTGCATCCTTATATACAGATATATAAAATCCTCACCTCCTGTTTATATAAGTAGTTACATCTTTGATTCTTTTTGAAACTTTTTAGGTTCAAACCCAGCTCTGAGTTCTTCCAACTCTTATTTCCTGCTGCTGGAGTTCGCAGCATCACTTTTATTTCAGTAGAAGCCATTTTGTTTCCTACATGGCTTTGGGCTTTCGCACCCTGAAAATGCTGACTGTTTTCCACTTCAGACTTACTGCTGAGACTTGAGGTGTCCAAATAATGTTAAAAACAAAGCACTGGCTTGGAAGATGGAGTGAGACAGCCTGAACTTGTGCACCTTCCGTGCTTGTGACTCTGTGTCTACTCTGTGAGTGAACGATGGCAGCTTACTCAGCACAGCCAGCTCCCCGTTTTCTCCTGGTTGTACCATTTTCTGGCAACCAGTCACTAAAATCAGCAGAGCTCTGGTGACGTGCTGAACTCCTGGGGACGTGGAGACAAGAGACGTGCAAATATTGAGGGAGTCTTTAAGTCACGGTTTCTCAGAAAGTCTCCGCGTTTAGAAATGAAACTCTTTCACTGAATAGTGGAATCCTGCTCTTTGTCGGCAAGACTCTATCCCTGAAGGCTGGCAGAGGCAGCTTCACCCTCCTGTGGTGGCTTTCTGACCCCGTTGGTTATAAATTAGGATTCTTTGTGCTCTAGGATGGCCCTGATTGGGGTTGGACCCCTGTGGTCCCTCCCAGTCTCTCCCATTCTGGGATTCTCTGGGACAACTGGGCTCTGTTTCCTGTTCTGACACTCATTTGATGCTTGACCATGGGAAAATAGCACCTTTTGCAAAGGAATTGCTCAGCCTGGAGAGAATCTCCTGCATGGTGCAGCAGGCTGAAGCTCAGCTTTAGCCTCAGATGGTGCTGAACCCCCTCAGGCCTGGCTTTGTCAGGCAGGTGGTTCTACACAGGCTGGAGCTGGAGACAAATCCCATCTGCTCCGCCAGCAGGTGACTGCAGCAGCCACGTGGGAGGGCCAACAATCCCGATTTTCTGGGTGTCAGGCTCTTGTGTGACAACTCTGGGACAGCAGGTGGGATGGGCTGCAGATGGATGGCTTGGGAAAAGCTCATGGAGCTCCTCTGCTCCTCAGCTGGGAGCACCTTTGGGTGCCCTGCCCAGCTCTGGGCTGGAGTTTGTCCCTCAGCCTTCCAAGCTGGTTGTGCCCTTAAGTTGTCCCTGAATATGTTTCTGAGGGCAAACGGTTTGTTTATTGTTTATCAATTTGCATTTTAGCTCAGCCCTGGAGCCACTCTGAAGTGACCACAGAGGTGGAGCCCTGGAAATGCAGTGACAGGACAAGGGGAATGACCTCAAACTGACACAGAGAGGGATTAGATTGGATTTTGGGCAGGAATTGTTCCCTGGCAGGGTGTTGAGGCCCTGGCACAGGGTGCCCAGAGCAGCTGTGGCTGCCCCTGGATCTCTGGCAGTGCCCAAGGCCAGGTTGGACACGGGCTGGGAGCAGCCTGGCACAGGGGAAGGTGTCCCAGCCCCTGTCCCACCCTGGAACTGGATGATCTTCAAGGTCCCCTTCCAAAAGCCCTTCTTCTTCTCTTTCCCCTTCCCCAAACCACTCTATAATTCCATGATTCGCTGATCTCAAGCACTTGTATGAACATCTCTCACTTACAAAACAGGCACTGAAGTGAAAAACTGCTTACGTGTGTGCTTATAATAAAATTTTCTCTGCCTATTTTAAGCAGAGTATTTGAAAAAAAATTCCCATAGCTCACAAAACTTTCTGCTTTATATCCAGCATTTTCTGGTGCAAAAGGTTAAAGACAAAGCATATTATTGTTTTCACCTTCACTGGACACGTTTGCAAACAATCACATATGTTTAGGGGATTTTGGTGCCAGCTGTAGTTGTACCAAACGATACAATATTTCATAAATAAGCTGTCACTTATTCAGCATCTTTATTTAGAGGTGCTAAACAAGAGGCTTCTTCTCCCTGCCTGGTGGAACGCACATGGAGAGAAAAATGTGAGCGGTGTAACCCGTGGAATCATTTCACTTCTCAGAGTTGTTACAAATTAAGTCCTACAGTCAGACACCCGAGCTCAGGGACTTCTCCTGCTTTTTAAAAGAGACCTGTGTGGGTTTCTCAGGGTCAAATGAGCCCTGACTGGGGCTAAAACTGATCCAGCAGCATCTGGAATGAGTCACTTGGAGGTCAGGATTTCGTTCACTCTGGGATTGAACTTCTGACTTGAATAAAACAAGTAAATATGTATTTATGATGTCCAGTAGTTTTAGAGCAGCACAGATATCACAGCTGGTACCAGGTATTTGCAGAGTTTTTGTCCCATACTATTCTATGTATCTTCATAGAACAGCCTGCTTGGCATATGATTAACAAAAAAAATTTAAAAAATTGATGGTTTTTAAATTAAAAAAAGATTAAAATCAATTGAAGCACGAATGTAAGAAAAATAAACTGTGTTAATTGTGCTAGCATTGGGCTTGATATTTCCACAACTTGAATTCTGAGGGAATTTATGTTCAGCCTGTTTTTTCTGTTAATTACTTTTTGCATATAACATGAGAGCTCCTCATGAGTCAATTGCTCGCAGGGTTTCATGTAATATAAACAGAATTCTACCAATGGAATTGATAAACAACTTTTTAGCCTTCCCTTCCATCTCCACAGCCTTGAATTCCTCTTCTCACACACTCGAGGCTCTCCAAGCCCCTCTCATGCTGGAAAGCCTCTGCATTCTGCATTGTGGAACAATTAAATGCTGTGGTAAGGATTGTTAGAAAAGAGCTTTTCTGACTGTCACTGTCGTCAAAATTATTGTGAATCACATTCACTGTGACAAAAGCACCTCCAGCCTGGATTTAAAGCTGGAATTATAAGAATTCCATGCTGTCTGAACGGAGTTTGTCTTGAAATGCAATAGGGGAGGAAAGTGATGTTTTTCCTTAGTGGTGGCAAACCAGGAAAGAAAGACCATTTATTCAAAAAGCGATTTTATTCCTTCTGCTCACAGAAAATACGTGTTGGCCACATCCTTTGTGCTACAGAGTCATTACTGGGTTTATTTCTTCTGAAATCACAAGTTGAGAGCAAACAAGTTGTACTCTCTCAGCAGGGTTTGGAAGAGTGAAGAGGTGTAAACACGTGTTGGTTCTGAGCATTGTTCATAATCAGAATATGTGACGAGAAAAATCAGAGAGCACCCAGTTGGAAAGTAAATGTTTCAATACTTCCACATGACACAGGGTACAGGATTATTGATTGATTTATTTATCCTCCACGTGGGAATTCAGTGTTTGGGTTGGATGTAGTCGGTGTAATTAACCCAGATCCTTCTGAGATCAAACGTCTCATGGGTTTGGCGGAATTTGAAATGCCAGCTGTGCTTTTGTGCTCATTTGCACACGCACAGCCCCCACGGTGTTGTCCCCAGGGACAACAGCCTGATGGGGCTTTCACGGATGGACTGGGGAGATGGGTCAACTTTTTTTTTTTTTATGGCTGTCGTTCCCCGGGATTAACAGCCAAATCCTCCAGCCTTTGTCATGTTTAGGGAGTTAAAGGGAATCTGCTCCTGCATCCTACTAAAAACCCTAATTCCTGTGAACAGCTCCAGTGGTGAACACCTTTTGTAGTTCAGTTTACAGAGATTCCTCTGGAGGTGGCTGTGTGAGTAATAACTGAGGGAGAAGAAGTTGTAAACACTCCCTAATATTTACATTTATGGAAAAATTGGATTTTAGACATCATAAAATTGGGAAAACTCATACATTTCGTATCTCTGTGGATCTAAGGGATTCAAATGTGACATAGTCCAGTTACTTAAAATAAGCAACACCTTTTCCTTGATTTCTGTCTTTACAAGAGAATTATGTCAGTTACTCTTGGTCCATGTTGAGATTTTAAGGCTCAAAAAGGTCACCCAAAACATTGAATATTGCATCCTTCAAAAAAGAATCTTCAGTTAAAGCATCCATTCCAAATATTTCCCCTCATCTTCTTGTGAATGGAAGGCATCACGTTGTTTTCACACAGGACTGATCGCACTTCCGTTAAAAATAAATGTCTTAAATCGGCTGCCAATTTATTTATACACCATTCATAAGAGCCATTTGCAGACCCAGACTGAAGTTTCCTTTATTATCAATTATTTTCTCGTCTTCAAGATATTTAGAAACATTAGTTGGGTTTCTTCGTGCATCAAACACAGGTGATCCAGCCAAATACCCACATCTTACATGGTGCAGTTGTTTCTCCAGCCATTGGGTAAATTTCTTTTTCCTGTAGCACCCTTCCACTTTTCATTTTCTCCTTTTGGAATGTGGACCACAGAGCTGATCATAACAAACCCATATCACTCTTCCCTCTGCCATTGTAAAATCATCTTTTTTTTCCTGCTTCTCCCCCATGGAAATACAAAGATTTATAATTTTAACTTTTGTTTTTTTTTGTAGAGGTCTGTGACTCCTGTGACTTTGAGACTGTTGCACAAGCTCTGACAGTGTCTGTTCTTGAGGTCTAAGTTTTCCTGGCAGAACAATAAAAGTTTTGCTCCTACAACTTTGCTTCTTCCACTCTTTACCTGCAGAATACCTCAATATGTTCAGCTCAACATGCAAACCAGGTGGCTTTGTCCAGCTGCTCAGTCCTCGATGTTATTTGCCAGTCATTGTGCCCTCCACAAATTTCATAAATAGTAATTTTATATCTCCACATCAGTGAGAGCTGAGCAGGCAGAAAAGTGTCTTGTATGAAGAGGCTGAATTGCAATGATTCATTTGTAACACTCCTTTGTTATTTCCCTCTGCTGATTTTCCAGCTTTTGCACTCCAGGGTTTTGTCCTGAAATCAGTGCTGGAATGCAAAATGCACTTCACAAGCGAAGGTTGATTTTATTTCAGTCCAAATCCTTCATTTATATACCCACTAAATTCTACCAGGGCACCATCTGGTGAGGAGACAACAGGGTTGAATTACACATAATGCAATTATGGTGTGAAAACACAGCCGTCTCTGCTATTCATTAGATTGTGTTCCTAAAATACTTAGTAAAGATTAGGATGTAAACTAATAATACTTTTCATTAGGCCCATAAAAATATCTCTGCAGATTTCACAGTGTGTGCATCTCTTAAAAATGTGAGGCAGTGTTCGTTGAAGGCATGAAGGATGGACCAAAAGGGACTTCTCAGCATCACCTCTTAAATGCAGCTTCTTGACCTTCCTCCTACGCTCTTTTTAATTTTAATCCATTAATTTTAATGATGTATCTGCTGGGCATCATCCCTGAAACGTGACACTACATCAAAATACAGGTGGGATTATTTCCTGCAGAAGTGGTAAAGCTTGAAGTTCATCACGAAAAGGAGCTGGTGGAAGGTATTGATCAAAACATTTTGGGCTTCATGGGGATTTTTGTGGGTGCTGGGATTGGCAACATCGTGTTCTGCCTCATGTCCCTCAGTAATAAAACAATTACAGATATTCCTGCAGTTTATGCTGGGTGCATTTTCATCTTGCTCTTTATGCTTTAAAACACGCCCTTAGAGATTTTTCTGTTGTTATTCCAAACGAATTTTCCCCATGCTGTACCAGACTGGATTCTGCATTTCCAGAGGGTTTTCTATAACTTGCTTGGAGCCACTTGGTCTAGTGGAAAATGTCCCTGCTTGCAACTGGATGAGCTTTAAGGCCCCTTCAATCCAAACCATTCTACAGTTCTGTTTCCTATATTTATTTAATTTGAGCACAGCTTTTTAAGGGGCAAACATATGAAGATGATGAAAATATAAGATTAAGAGAGAAGCTTATTAATCCAGCCTATTAATAGTATTGGTTTTTTTTCCATGCATGCACAAATATTTGTGCATATTTACCTAAACATGATAAGGAAGTCCTACATTCACTCCCCATATTTATTCAAACCTCTAATTTCTTTATATGTATTTAAATGCATAAAATATTTATATATACATTTATAGGTGCTTTTAGGCTTGAAATTTATTAGGCTTTTGTGAAGAACACATAAGTTATGTTCTCTGAATCCGATCTTCAATGCATTTTATGCAGTGATAAATAACACAGCTCCAAGTATTTAGTGGGAAAGGTCATGGTCAATATCCATCCTGGAATTTTCATTTGTGAGGGAACAGATTTCCTGGCTAAAAGAGACTGTGCTAAAAGCACATCACTTTAAGCTTTTATCTGTCAGGTTATGACTGAGATTCTGATAAAAAATCTGCTTTGTTTATCTTGTTCCTGACTGCTACTGAGAATAAAACCTTTTAACTAAAGGATAAATAATGGGAAACAATAATGGGATGGGATTTTTGGTGGGTTGTTAACTAATTAATCTTTTTAAATCAAAGTTCACTTGGGGGTCCCTAATTGTAATATTATTTTATGAGAGGCGGATATGTTGAGAAAAACAAGAATAGTGGGGATTTTTCTTCATTTGAAAGGGTATCCACACAGTATAGGAAGCTTTCTTGGAAATAAAAATACAATTTTTCTACTAAGTAAAGGAAGTTTTGGATCCATGACCAATTTTTTTTTCTTCCCTCGGAAGGATGAAATCCTGAGCAGGACTTTTTCATACTGCAGTGGTGGTGATTTTTCTGCTTTAATGGACTCACAGAAGATCCTAAGGTGGCAAAAGAAACAATACTTCGAGTAAATGCTATAAAATCCTGACCTGAAAAGAGCAGTGCTCTCTTTAGTAAGAAGAAATTCGATTTCTCAAAATACAGATGTCTCATTTTGGTAGATTATACCTGGCAATATCTATCAAATATAAAGTGGTTCATGATTTGAAGGAATTACCACTCAGAGCCACAAGTTTAGGTCATTGAAATTGCTTTAGTCCGTGGGCTTCATTTCCAACAGCTGAGCCCTCAGCTCACTGAATCTCTTGTTGCTGCTGAGGTTAATTTATCAGAAAACAAAAATAGATGTGAAGTCTCACCCAGAAAAGCCTGTGTTTGTTTAAATTCCGCTAAGGTTTTTTTTAGTCATAAATATTGCTGGCCTCCAAATGAGTTGTGTGGGAGTAGGATTCCTATGTGTCCATATTGCCTGCAGGATAATTGAAGTTGATGTGTTTTTTAAACTTCACATCACTGAATGTAAATGAAAGATGCATGGTAGGATTCGTTAACTTGGCTACAAACAGGATTGCTTTTCTTCTTGGGTTTTATTTTTTGCTCTAGCTTGCGAATGTAGAAGTTGAAAGGTTGGCATGGAAATTCTTGTCTTGTTGGTATGAAATTCTTTTTCGGCTTCAGCTGGGGATGTTGTGATTCAGAACTTGCTTGGGTCCACAACGACCTAGAAGCTCTGCCCACTTTTTTTTTTGTCCCCTGGACAAATAAAAGCAAAAATCCATCTTTTCCATGCTTCCCTGGCAGCTGTTACTTGGAGGGACCATTTATGTCTGCAGGGATAAGTTGTTCACCATCTGAGTTTCAACTGAGCCTGTTAATCTGTGACAGAGGGGTGCCCTCAGCCACCTTTTTTTTTTTTTAAAGATCAGTGAACCAAAACCTGCCAATCTTTCAAAGAAGAGAACAGCATTAACAAAAACTCTCTGCTGGCCTGGGAACAACATCATCCATTGCTGGCACAGCTGCAGAAGATTTTCACACTGCTCCCCTGACTCATCCCGTCCCTCTGCAATTCCCTGCATGCAGGATCCGTTCCTTGGGAATTGGAGGGGTGATTTTTCACTCAGTCTTCCAGGAAATGGCTTTACCTAGCAACAGTAAATAAGCCAGATGAGGAACAAAGCTGAAGTTACTGCACAGGTTCATGGCTGCTTCTTAACAGAGCGTGATGGGCGGAGCTGAGAATATATTTACTTAATGTGAGCTGTAAGTCAACTCAGATAGAAATCTTGAGATCCGAAGTACAGCCTGATCCCTTATGAGCTGCCGAGTTTTGATAGCTGACTCAGGGTTTAGACTATTTAGCATCAGCAAAAGCCTAATATTTACAGCGGAGCTGACACGGAAAGGCTCTAACCAGGGATTTCAGCAGCTTGGTATTTAAAATGTTTGGTACCTGCAGGTACCAAAGCCTGAGGCAAGAAAAAGAATTCATCACAGCATTCGTTTTGAAGCCTATTTCATATTCAATCACAGCGTGCATTGTCATCTATGGAAAAATCAAGAGATTTCGAAATATATATTTTGGGATTTGCTTGGGGAAGCTGTTAAAAATAACTGAATTAAGACCTAGGGAATGTGAAAGGAGAAAAAAAAGGCCATTTTTTAAAGGAAGGGTATCCTGCTCAAACTGGGACCAACAAGAGGAAAGACAATCTTTGCTCAGGTAGCCAAGAAGGCCACTGGCCCCTGGGCTGGATGAGGAATTGTGTGTCCAGCAGGAGCAGGGCAGGGATTGTCCCTCTGTGCTCCAGGGCTGTGGCCAGTTCTGGCTCCTGCAGGAGAGCCCTGGAGGGGCTGGAGCATGTCCAGGGCAGGGCAGGGAGCTGGGGAAGGGGCTGGAGGCCCAGGAGGGGCTGAGGGAGCTGGGCAAGGGGCTGAGCCTGGAGAAAAGGAGGCTCAGGGGGGACCTTGTGGCTCTGCACAAGTCCCTGCCAGGAGGGGACAGCCGGGGGCATCTGGCTCTGCTCCCGGGAACAGGGACAGGAGGAGAGGGCACGGCCTCAGGCTGGGCCAGGGCAGGCTCAGCTTGGGCAGCAGCAGGAATTTCCCCATGGAAAGGGCGCTCAGGCCTTGGCAGGGGCTGCCCAGGGAGGTTTGCAGTGCCCATCCCTGCAGGTGTCCCCTGGAGGTGGCACTCAGAGCTCTGGGCTGGGGACAAGGTTGGCACCGGGCACAGCCAGGACTCAGTGACCTTGGGGCTTTTGTCCGACCTAAACCATTCTGTGATCCCATGAAGGTGATGGGTACCAGGTACCTTGTGAAGGAGATTTCTCACTTCTGTTGTTACAGCCTGGCATTTTAGAAGTTTTCAGTACAGTTGTGATGCCTTGGGAAGGTTGACCTGGAACAGAGACTGGACAGAGCTAGACAATAAAGTAGGTATTTACTAAAAGGCCTTTAAGGATACACCTTGGGCAGTACACGAGCCTGGACAGGGCTACACCCAAGATGGACACAAAATGGTCACAAAAAAGACACAAAATGGACTCCCAGTCATGAGGTCTCACACTTTTATAAGTTTTGGTCCATTTGAATATTGGGGTTTAATTGTCCAATTACACCTTCAGGTAATGAAGTCTCATCCTTTCCCTCTTCAGCCCACCCTTGTCTGCTTTTGGGCCTGAAAGTTGCAACCATTGTCCTTGGTCTCCAGCAGGAACAGGATTTGTTCTGTCTCCCTGCTCTGTGAACAGAGCTGAGTGACACTGAGTGTGAGCTCTGAGCTGCACCCCTGGGCAGCACAGAGTCTGGAAAACATGAAAGCTAAAACTTAAGGCATCAGTTGCACTTAGACAGGAGCTGTTCAGCACAGACCCTCACAGAGAGCACCTGACCTGGCACCCAGTTTGAGTTTCAAAACCTGCAAGGTGTGGTCTGGTGCCAGAGAAGTTTCTGGAAATCCAGAAAGCTCCAAAGCACTCAGAGGCCTTCTTTACCTCCAAATGATTATGGAAATATGAGAGAAAAATCTGGAGGGTCAGCAGAGACAGAAAAGTTGCTAAGGAGCAGCTCAATTAATCAGGTTGGGAGGAAAAATAGATCCTTTGGAGAGGAAGGGAGCACCTTGTCAGAAGGGAAAAAGGAGAATAAGCTATTGGGAAAACAAATATCCTTTGCAGAGAGATGGGAACAGGGCATTGCTCCTCATGGAAGGGACACCATGAAAGGAACAGGGACTAACAACAGGTCTGAGAGGAGCTGTGATTTCACAGCTTTGGATCCTGATAATTTAAGTGGATGAATCCTGGAGCTTTTCCAAGGAGTTCCACCCCTTAGAGCTCGGAGTCACAATCCTTTCTTTGGTTTTGTAAACTCTTCTGCTGGAGGTTGGTGCAATCATTTTATCCAACAGTCATGTAAGCCCTCAGGGTGGGATTTCCCTCCCTTAACTTCAGTCAGATCCCAAGCAGGCGTCTGCAGCTGTACAGTTCACCTGGGACTTTGTGCAGTCAGTGCAGACAGCTGCACTTTTCCTGGAAGGGATTCTGCTCTTTCAAATCTGTTTGAAATTTCTACCTGAGGAGGAGAGAAGTGATGCTGTAGCCCTTTGCTGTCTAAGCCCACCTACACCCTTCCCTGCCTGCTGTTTAGTGCCTCATGCATATTGAAATTTGTTGTTTGCCATTTCTCCTGCTCTAGTGAAAGCTTTCAATGAGTTAGTTCTGGCACAGGGATTGTTCTGGAGAGTTTCTTGGCTATTCTCTCCGGCAGAAGTATTCTCACAGCAGTTTGTACAGCCTGCAAGTTTGGGGAAGGCCAAAGAGGGGGAGAGAGTGAGTGAAGGGGATTAAATTAATTATCCTAGTAAACAGAAATACATGTTAAATGTTTCCTGTGGATAACAATAATTTATTCAGTTCAAAACTTCAGAGAGCTAATTAAAATCACAGTTTTACAGTGCAAGCTTCCAGCAGAACTATTTCTTCCCAGAAGGTAGGAATATCAGAGTATTTTTAGGCAGAGAAAAAATTGCTTGAGCTCATAATTATACGGGATCTTTGCTGACATGGAGAGAGTGGCAAAGTCAAGAGTTGCAGGCAGTAGTTGAGATCTTTCTGCAAAGAACTTCCACTCAAAGCAAAGTTTCCTTGGCTTGGTGATCAGAGCTGGTGGCCCAGAGTTTATGCAGTNTTTTCAGGTTGGAAAAGGCCTCTAAGAACACCAAGTCCTGTTAACCCATTCTGTTCCCCCTAAACCACATCCCCCAGTGCCACAACCACACAGCTTTTGAACTCTTCCACGTCACACCCACTGCTAATTCCTCTGAATGAAAAAAGTCAACTCGGATTTCCTGAAAGTCCTTAAAAAGCAAAATAAAATCCCAAAAGGTCCTTGCAAAACCTCAGGCCTAACAAAGACTAAAACATGCCTATATCCTCTTTTGGATGTTAAGGACAAGGGGTAACACAGCAATAAAAAGGACTGGAAATTAAATAACCTAAACAAGCAGGGTGAATTTGTGGCCCTGTAGACCTGCTTTGTTCTCTTAATAAAATATCTTAGCTCTCTTCATAAAATATCTGCTTAACAAGGTAAGAACCTGGACCCATCAGGGAGTTTTCCATTTTTTATTGTATAATCTTTAAAATGAATGTTGGCACATAGACATTTTCAACATTTGGTCACCGTGGAAAATACTGAAATGCAAATGTTTGGGTTTTTTTTCCCTTAAGACTGAGATTGCAAAGCCTGGAACAACCCTTTTTTTTCTTCAATCTTTGTGATCAGAGGTGGAAGCCCTATTTTATGAATGTGCACTCACACCCAGTGTCTTCCAAAGAGCCAGCTGAGATCTTTAAAATCTTTAAATCTGGTTTTAATAAAGGCAGGTCAGAGTAGCGAGAGGCAGAGCACGAGGCTTCTGAGGTCATCGGTGGAAAAATTAAAAAATGAATGCTTTAGAAAGTAAAAGAAAGAACTTTCACTTCTGTGCAGTGGGGAGATGTGAAAACCTCGGAGAGAAACCAAGGATTTTCCAGTGTGTGATTAAAAAAACCCCCAAATTCTAACCCTTCAAAAGTCAGTAGCATGGCAGACTGACCTGGCCTTCTTAGGCAGGGCTTTATTTTTTTTAAATTGTCAAGACTTCTTTACAATTACCAGGTTTGCCCTCTGGGCTCACCTATTCAGGTTTGAGAGGAAAATGTTATCCTGAAGATGATTTGGAGCAATTTTGGAGATTTTTTTAAAGGGAAAAAAGCAGAAAAGTTTTTAAAACGCAAGTGAAATTGCCTTGTTATTTGAGCATTTTATGGTGCTCAGCAAGAATCTGGCAGTTTTTAAAAATACACTGAGTTAGACACTGTAGTGGAGTCTTATTATTTGGACTGTGGGATTTGCTACCAAATTTACTACATTTCATTTATTAGGAAAATCCCCTGAATTATTAACGCAACTGAGGGATCTTCAGGATAATGAACAAAGTATTTTATGAGAAGCTTTGTGCTTGCTCATTGCTCATCTTTGATTATTCATCAATTTGCAGCCCATGGTAATTCACAATTCATCTGCCAAGCATTAATGTGAATTACTGCTAGGATTAGGTCTGTTTGCTGCATTCCCTTGCAATATGAGAGAGGATATTGAACAGTCAATTGTCCAATATGTGCCTTTACTATGCATATAACCAGAAAAAAACATAAGCATAGAAGTTGTGGATGTACTTTAAGATCTGTCCCGAGTATTGTTCTTATTTCATGAGCCTTAAGGGGAAATCTGTTCAAGAGTTGCCTTTACATTTAGTTTCCCTGCTAGGAGAAAGGGGAAATGGAAATAACAATTAATTCCTTCATGTACAAACCAGCCAAAGGGAAAATGTCATAAAATCACAGAATCATTGTTGGGAAATGTGGTAAAGCTCGGTGTTATCTTTCCTTTATTTTAATTAACAGATTTCTTTGGGTGTTAAAAAGATGAGTATCCACACAAATCCCTGTCATCCAGTTCTTTAAATAACCAAGTTTTATATTCTTGACTCAATATACCTCCTTTTCTACTTGCATATTTTATAGTTTTATTGCTCTTTTCCTCTGCTTTTTCAAACCTTGACATTTTGGGCAAAATCGAGGAAACTCTATTATAATGCTGATGTCAAAGTTCCTGTTAAGTTATTGAAAGGTATCTTTGTTTTCCTTCAATCCCTTTCAGACAAATGGAATTCAACAAGATTTATAACTACACCCTGGCCTGACACTGGAGTGTAAAAGTGATTTCATCGAATTAAAAATTTTACAAATCTTACATTGTTTATTTGATTAAGGCTAAAAAGAACAAATTTCTATTCCACTCACTGTGAAAATTACTTCCAGAATCTGGACATGAAAGCTCCCAATATTTGTCATTGTCAAGCATAACTCACTAATTACTAATTAACTTCATTAAGTAACAGCTGCCATNGCTGGGTCTTTCAATCCAATATTCCCAAAGTGGGAGCTCGGGATGCACTGCCCAGCGATTTTTTTTGCTGTTGCTTTTAAGGACAGAGATAACTGGTGTCACATATTTTCATCTCTCCTGTCTGAATGATCATGGATTTATATTTATTTATCTATACTTATATATTTATTTTATATAA
>WBMY01006365.1:0-37470 GCA_013397315.1 Donacobius atricapilla | reverse complement strand
AGCCTGGAACAACCCTTTTTTTTCTTCAATCTTTGTGATCAGAGGTGGAAGCCCTATTTTATGAATGTGCACTCACACCCAGTGTCTTCCAAAGAGCCAGCTGAGATCTTTAAAATCTTTAAATCTGGTTTTAATAAAGGCAGGTCAGAGTAGCGAGAGGCAGAGCACGAGGCTTCTGAGGTCATCGGTGGAAAAATTAAAAAATGAATGCTTTAGAAAGTAAAAGAAAGAACTTTCACTTCTGTGCAGTGGGGAGATGTGAAAACCTCGGAGAGAAACCAAGGATTTTCCAGTGTGTGATTAAAAAAACCCCCAAATTCTAACCCTTCAAAAGTCAGTAGCATGGCAGACTGACCTGGCCTTCTTAGGCAGGGCTTTATTTTTTTTAAATTGTCAAGACTTCTTTACAATTACCAGGTTTGCCCTCTGGGCTCACCTATTCAGGTTTGAGAGGAAAATGTTATCCTGAAGATGATTTGGAGCAATTTTGGAGATTTTTTTAAAGGGAAAAAAGCAGAAAAGTTTTTAAAACGCAAGTGAAATTGCCTTGTTATTTGAGCATTTTATGGTGCTCAGCAAGAATCTGGCAGTTTTTAAAAATACACTGAGTTAGACACTGTAGTGGAGTCTTATTATTTGGACTGTGGGATTTGCTACCAAATTTACTACATTTCATTTATTAGGAAAATCCCCTGAATTATTAACGCAACTGAGGGATCTTCAGGATAATGAACAAAGTATTTTATGAGAAGCTTTGTGCTTGCTCATTGCTCATCTTTGATTATTCATCAATTTGCAGCCCATGGTAATTCACAATTCATCTGCCAAGCATTAATGTGAATTACTGCTAGGATTAGGTCTGTTTGCTGCATTCCCTTGCAATATGAGAGAGGATATTGAACAGTCAATTGTCCAATATGTGCCTTTACTATGCATATAACCAGAAAAAAACATAAGCATAGAAGTTGTGGATGTACTTTAAGATCTGTCCCGAGTATTGTTCTTATTTCATGAGCCTTAAGGGGAAATCTGTTCAAGAGTTGCCTTTACATTTAGTTTCCCTGCTAGGAGAAAGGGGAAATGGAAATAACAATTAATTCCTTCATGTACAAACCAGCCAAAGGGAAAATGTCATAAAATCACAGAATCATTGTTGGGAAATGTGGTAAAGCTCGGTGTTATCTTTCCTTTATTTTAATTAACAGATTTCTTTGGGTGTTAAAAAGATGAGTATCCACACAAATCCCTGTCATCCAGTTCTTTAAATAACCAAGTTTTATATTCTTGACTCAATATACCTCCTTTTCTACTTGCATATTTTATAGTTTTATTGCTCTTTTCCTCTGCTTTTTCAAACCTTGACATTTTGGGCAAAATCGAGGAAACTCTATTATAATGCTGATGTCAAAGTTCCTGTTAAGTTATTGAAAGGTATCTTTGTTTTCCTTCAATCCCTTTCAGACAAATGGAATTCAACAAGATTTATAACTACACCCTGGCCTGACACTGGAGTGTAAAAGTGATTTCATCGAATTAAAAATTTTACAAATCTTACATTGTTTATTTGATTAAGGCTAAAAAGAACAAATTTCTATTCCACTCACTGTGAAAATTACTTCCAGAATCTGGACATGAAAGCTCCCAATATTTGTCATTGTCAAACATAACTCACTAATTACTAATTAACTTCATTAAGTAACAGCTGCCATAAAGGGAGGGAAAGAAGTAAAGTGTAGCTTTGTGGGCTTAATCAAAATAAAAGAGGGTTGTGTGTGTCCATTGCACAGCCAAAATACTTCCCTATTTTCAATTAGGGGAAACTGTGTCTCCAAAACTCTGCTTTGTAACAGTAAATGAAATTTAAACCCCCAAATGTGGGTTTTTCACATTCCTGCCCTGCTGCACATTTTACTCTGCACAGGTAGCTTGTCTCAGGTATTTAAAAATAGACTTCGTGTGTTTTAATTAAAAATTACTGCTTAATAAATTCTGCAGCTCTTTGTCACGAGGGCCATGGCACGTTAGCAGGAATTTTCAGATGAAAACTGCATTCCCAGCACCTTCTGGTAGGTCCTTTCATCACTTGGTCAGCTGTTCTGTCTGTTGAGTCCAACAACAACAACATCCAGCTCAGTGAGAAGGAAATTAAATTTCAAATATTGAGTCCCTATAGAGAACGTCTCCTCGTGGCTCCCTTAATCAAAATATGCTCCACTTCAGAGAGGAAATTAAATCAAGGTGGCCAGCTTCCCTCTCCTCTGCCTCCCCCCATGAACAAGGCAGCCAGAACTGCACTGATTTATTGAGGAAAAGAGTGATGTCCAAGGGGTAAAAAGTGCATTTGGAACAAAAGCCCGTTGTCCCCGCAAAGCAGAGCAGAAGACAATTTCTATGCCTGCTCAAGTTTAGTAGAAAATCTCTTTGCAATATTACAAAAGGTGTTATAAATATCCCACGTGGAGGAGGATAAACAGTCTCTGGGATGTGAATCCAGCCTGAGCTGACACGTGTGGCTGGGAAAGTAAGGATGGATACAGATTAAAATTTAAGTTTGTTTTCTGGCACTTGCTGGGCTCAGTGTGGGAAGTCTGAGGTGCTTGGAGTGTCCCTGGTCCTGAAGGGGAGCTTGGACTCTCAGGATCACCTGAGGGAGCCAATTCCTGTTGCTTTTTATCTTCTTTTCTGCCGGGGTCAGGATTAAATGTGTGAGAGAGTATTTCTTGTTCGGACTCAGATGTTTATTAATTCTCATCTATATTATAGTCTCACAAACCATGAGTTCTTCAGCACTTCTAGCTCAAACTAAAAATGGCCCCTGTTCCATTCTCTACAAGGCCATTTAAGGATAAACTGTCCAATTAAGAAATGACACCTAAATTATTTTTACTTTTAACCCAATAACCAACTATCCATGGCCGGCAATGCAGACTTTTCTATCCAATTACAAAAAAACACCCAGACCCATGAAGAAGAAAATGAAAAAGAAGGACTGGCCTCCGCACTAAAACCTCCATCTTGCTTTATATATATTACTATCTTGTAAACCCTTCAACTCTATGTTTTGCACCCTGTGCTATCACACCCTTCTATTCAAACTGCACAGCCACAATCCCAGAGCTGTCACTCAATTTTGGAAGCCTTCTCCACGGGCTCAGGTGCAATGCAGGGTTTTCTTGGGGGTCAGTGCCTGCCAGCACAGAAAGGCTGGAATTCTCACTGCCCAGGGTTCCAACAAATTCCCACTCACAGGGAAGTCCCAGGAGAAATCAGAAAGGCCTGGAACCAGGAAGATAACCAAAAAATTCCAGGGATGACCCTTATCCACATGCTAGACATCGCTCGGAAGTTTTATCACAAGCTGATGGCCACAGCTGTGTACCAAACCTTTGTGATTTTTTTTTTCCATTTTACTGTTTCCATGAAAAATTTCCAACACTTGGAGCAACGTTTTCAACTAATTTTGTGAGAGAAACTCAGGTAGGAAAATAAAATTCAGAAAACAAAAGGGATTTTTTGGTGCTCAATGGGAAGGCGTAGTGGGAGATGTTTAATGTCTAGTAGGGGAATGAAACACCTGAATCCCGCTCATTTTCTGTGGGACTCGGTTGCCATCTGTGCCTTCAGGGTCCAGCCCTTAAAATTTTAATTTAAAAAACCAGTCTACCGTTTAAACAGCTCGAAATCAATGTAAGCTTCCCACCAAACCACTAAAGAGAAATTAGTTTGAAAACTGTAGCACCTTTTGTCTCGGTTCTATGCAAAACCATCCTCCAAACTAAATATAGCAGTTTTTATTCCCCTGCAGAGAGGAAAACGAAGAGACCTATGTCTGTGCATAGGATTAGAAGACTGGAGGCAGGATTTATTTCAAAAATAACCAGCCCCTGGGCTGAGAGCTGATCACTGGAAGTCCTGCTACCCTGTTCAGCTGATTCAACAGAGCATGAGCTGGAAAAGGCAACGTGCCGACGTCAGACTCAAGTCTAACAATTAAAACACCTCCTAATGAACCAGCAGTGCAGCATATGTCTCTCTGTCAAAAGCAAATGGTTTAACAAACATTACCTTAGGTAATTTATGCTGTTCTGATGGTGACTCACAGAAAGTTGGTGATTCAATGACCTATCTGGGTCTTGCTATTGTTAGATTGCCAGCTCCAGCTCCTTTTAAGTGCCACTCCAACAATGCAACTGATTAGGAGAGCGAAGCCTTATCAAAATGAAGCTATAAAAGGACTATTTTGCATGTTTGTTTGGAAATGCAGGCTAAATCGGAAATCTGGGCCTTATCTCAGCACCGAGGTGTCCAATCAAATGATGTTTTACCCAGCAGCAAAAAATGTGGCCTTTACCCTCACCACTGGACACTTGACCTGCATCCCCAAAATCTACAGAACTGCATTTTGGGGCATTCTTTCCTAGGGGGAATTTAGCAATTCTATACAGAGATAATTATCTGAATAATTTGTGCCTGGAAAGTTTTAATTATAATACTGGTTTACCTGTTCCTGCTCAGTTCATGCTCAGAATCACTCTATGCTTGTTTCTTAGCCCCATCTACCATCACTGAGATAAATTACTTTTTGGAGACTTCAGTCTTGAACTTCTCTCTGGATCATAAAACCATGGAATGGATTGTGTTGGAAGGGAATTTAAAGCCCGTCCAATTCCAGCCCCTGCCATGGCAGGGACACCTTCCCCTGTCCCAGGCTGCTCCCAGCCCCAGTGTCCAACCTGGCCTTGGGCACTGCCAGGGATCCAGGGGCAGCCACAGCTGCTCTGGGCACCCTGTGCCAGGGCCTCAACACCCTGCCAGGGAACAATTCCTGCCCAAGATCCCAGCCAGCCCTGCCCTCTGGCACTGGGAAGCCGTTTCCCTTGTCCACTCCATTCCTTGGAAATAGTTTCTTTCCATGTTTCTTGTCAGCTCCTTCAGGTATTGGAAAGCCACAATTAGGTAATTCCAAAGCTGAATAACTGCAGCAACAAGATTTCTTCAAGTATATTTTTCAAGACAGTGGGTAGGTGCTGTAAGGCAGACTGGCAAACTAAAAAAAAAAAAAAAAAAAAAAAAAAAAAAAAAAAAAAAATTGGTGTTGCCAAAGAGAAGAGTAAGAAGTCACTCAAATGGCTCCATGCTGGAAAAGTCAGCTCCTTAGGATTTGATTACCATTTATCCTGAAGCAGCAGCAGACAATGATAGCGAGCAAAACAAACAAATTTCTCTTATTTTCAATTTTCACTGTTTAGTTCCTGGTGGAGATGTGGGGACACTGAAGTACTTCCATAAAGGGCCGTGAAGATCATCTTTCTCTCATTGTTGTGAAATAAAAATTGTCTGCTGCAACACCCTGTACAGCTGGGGGGGGTGGTGATTCCTGCTTACAGACCCAGTCCCAGCTCCTCCAAACTCACCTTTATATTTTATATAGGAACACCCTTTGTGTTTGTATTAAATAACTGCATTTGAGCAAAGGTGGAGGAGCTGAAGAGAGATTTTAAACCATATTAAGCTCACATGTGGTTTCTTAGTCTTATTTCTTATTTAATATTTATTATTTATTAATTTTTATTACAGAGGGCACAGGTTATCACAGGGTAAGAGCCCTTCTTTCAACAGCTGACACAGGATGGGAACTTGTGTGTACTTTGTCTTTCCCCTGCATTTCCCATGCAAAACAGGATGTGATTTATGCAAATGTGGCTTTTTCAATGAAAGCTGGTTGAGTAAACTCAAGTTACCTTTCCTTTCCTGCCTGCAATGCACATGTAAGAGAAAAGGAGAGCAGCAGATGAATATCAAATTCTTACTGTTTTTTGGTATCCCAGGCAGGACAGTATTTGCTTCTCTGGCAAGACCTGACTGGACTCTTTCTAAAATTGGCAGCTATCACTGACTTGAATGGGTTTAAAATTCAAGCTAAAGATGTATCTTTATGTAAATAAGCAACATATTTTATATTCTCAGCCAGTATCCTCTAGCACAGCCTGAACGTGTTTGTGAACAACCCATCATTACATCTTAAAAAAAACCCCCAAAACCTCAACATTTGTTTGTTTGTATAACATTTGTTTTAACTCTGTGAATTGTTTATGCTTGGTGGGAAGTGATCACAAAATCTTAATGATTTGGGATTATTTTGGGGACATCTATGGCAGTGCTGACTCTTGATTCCTCTACTTGCACACACAAGCCACTCTGAGTTTCTGTGCTCACTAAAACTGGCCTGCAGTTATTAATCTTGATCTGGTATCTGATGCTGGTGTTTGAAAGCTGCAGAATTTCCAGGGCTGTCATTACAGGCGTGTGAGTCACATCCCATCCTGAAGTTTTTTGGGTTGTGCCACTTGCTGTGGGTAACATTTGCAGTCAGCTTTGCCACAGAATGCCAGTTCCTGCCGGGGTTTTCTCCAGGAGCCAAAGATTGTGCAAATATTCGCTACCTAAGCCTTGCAGAACATTTCCTGTGAGTAAATATGTTGTAGTCCTCAGAGGGGCAGGGAGGAGAGAGTGGTAAGGGAAAGGAAAGAGCAGGAGCAGTTTTCCCTCCTCTCACAGATTTGTGTGAAGTGTTTCCCTTGTTTCCTGGGCTTTGGAACACTGCTTACCTTTTCTGTCCACTTCAGGCTGGTTTTGTCCTTGTTTTATAGGGAAGATAACTGAGGGAAGAAGGGGATTGCACAGAAACTGTGCAGCAACTCTGGCGCAGATTCATTCCGACCAGGAGCACTCACCACAGCACTGCCCCTGGACACACCTCTGTATTTAACTTTCTTCCTGCCAAAATGTTTTTTGCTCAATGGTTTTGACATGGATATTTGCACCATTTTATGAGAAATCCCTGTTAAGCAAACTCTCGTGGATCTAAATATCAGAAGGAAAAAGAATAAATTCACATTTGGCTGCTGAAACACCTCTATGATTAATCGAAAGAGAATCTCAGAATTTGTCAGTGAAACGGTATCATGTCTCCTTCAGGTACAAAAAGCACTTCGAATACAGTCCTGGCACCACATAGGAGGAGAGATTTTATGTTTTCATCCTAGGCCTTGAGAGGAGTTTCTGTTCCTTTTATTTTGAGTGGACGTAGAGAAAATTACAGAGAAAACTTCAAGCCATTCTCTGTCTGGAACTTGAAGTTGCTCACACTGCTCCATGCACCCCAAACACAGGGAAGATCCCTGGAACAGGTGACCCGACATGACTGATTCCTCATATTCTTAAAGACAAGTGTGCTCTGATGCTCTCAGTGCAACACATGAAGGTCAGAGAGGGAAAACAGAGTTCCACAAAAGTGAATTTTGGTTCTCTTGCTCCGAGTTGAACAGGCTGAAAATGAGCAAAGCCACTGCTCCACAAGGCAGAGATGCTGGGCCAGGGTTTGCTGCATCTATCCACGTATCTCTGCCAGGCACAGAAAAATAGCAAGGACTTGTTAAGTGATGTATTTTAAGTGATCAGCTACACGGGCTCCGTAGTCACGCACCTCCTACAAGTGCCAGTGATCCATCAGCTCTCCAGCACGCAGGCATCTCATTACAATGGAGAGCACGTGGAAATCTGCTCAGATTTGCCAGATTTGTCAGATTTTCCACTCAGTGTAGGCCCTTTGTTCATTGCTGTGTGCTGGACTTTGTGTGCTCTCTCCCGTCCTCTTCCCAAATCAACCAAATCCCTGTTCTCCTGATGTCAAGTGAGTTCTGAAATGCGGCCTCAGCTGCAGCCTGAGCTGTTTTGTTTTGCTTCCTTTGTTGCTGAGGCCTTTCCTGCTCTGAAAACACATTTCTATTATCATGAATAGTATAGATATATAGATATAGATCTTATATATCTTATAGATGGCTTGATTCTAAAATAGAAACCAGATAGAACCTGTCTGCCACTTATTCATCTCTCACTTTCATTCAAATATGAAGGTTTACTTCTCACGTGTTTTCCCATCATTTACAGTTGGTCTGCAGAAAATGCCAGCTACAAGAGTGGCAACAGGAAAAAAAGGTGAATTTTTCCTTGTAAAGAGTAATTTCAAAGGTCTGTGTCACCTGACTCCTTATTTCAAATCAGGATTATGATAACAAGGACAGAGGTGAATTACTATAAGAAATGTTTTTGCTGTTTGTTAGTGTTCTGAGCCAAAGGGATATAATATTTTTGCCCTTTCACTGAAATCCAGAGAAGACTGTTAGAAAAAGGGTTCTGTTACCATCTGTTTTGAGCATTCAAGGCACAGCAGCCAATGCCCATGGGATGACATTTGCTGCTGTGTAGAGTACAAGTACAATATCTCCTCCCCAGTTACCCTCCAGGCTTACATGCTCCAGGAGTACTCAGGATTTTCACAGTGAGTTGCACAACAGTGGATTTCAGCCAAAAAAGTGAGCGATAGCAACTGAAGGCAGCATCTGTAAAGCTCTACCTGAGTAATTCATGACAATGTCATTTTTTCCCCCCCCCGCTGCTCAAATGCCAGACTTGTTGATCTGCAAAACATTGCAAATGCTGCCACAGGTTTTGGAGGAATCTGCCCTCTTGCAACGCTGAGAAAAAGGCATGATCTTATCATTTGATGTAGAGACAGCTGTGAGGTTGGACTTGATGACCTTGGAGATCTTTTCCAGCCTAACTGATCCTGTGAAAAGGGTAGAAGTCTGTCATTCTTAGAGCCAGAATCCTACATTTAACTGCTGTCCCTTATCCTTCTCCTGTATTTTGACCCTGTGGGGCACAAGCACCAACCCAGCTCTTGCTGATGGCAGTTCTAAATCCTTCCCACCCAGTTATTCTAGGGCAAGAGTTTGAAATGAATTTGTGACAGCAGCTAAGTGCCACGCGCCTCTGAAGTACAACATTAAGTAAGTGGATTTAAAGCAGGTGGCTTAAATGCTTTAGTGGGGACCGTGATGAAAGGAAATGCCTTGGCAGGTCTGAGGGGCTGTGCCAGTGATTGACATCCTTGGGTATTACTGGTGCTGCAGCTGGGACCTGGAATTTCACATCTTAATCCGTATTTGACTCGTTTTGGAGTTCTGAGGGTGTGGCAGTGACTGAGCAGAGTGTGAGCAGACACAGAGGGAGAATCAGCTCCCGGTGCACCACTGATCCTGATCGTGCATGGGGTGGGTTGTAAGGGGCATCTTTGCAAGGGGGAAACTTCTCTGGCAGACAAAATTGTGAGCTGAGCATTGAATGAGAATGGGGAGAGTCTGAAGAGAGGTTTTTTTCTCTCTTTGTAAAGGTTTGCCCAGGAGAGCTGTTGCTTCTCCCTATGTACATCGCGGAATTAGCACCGCGGTGTCATCAGATCAATACACCATGCCTAATATTAGGCTACTAAAAATTATACTTCTCATATCTGCTGCCTGTTGAGGTAGAGGAGAGAGGAAAACCCCTCCAAGGAGTTATTTGTCCCAGATGTTCACGTGCAAAGCACGGACAATGCTCAGAGTGCTCCGAGGGCTGTTTTTTCCTGATGGAGAGAGACTTTCACACAACTGCCACGAGCCCCACACAGAAACCAATCAGAAAGGCAACAATTCAGTCTTCAGTCATGATTTTGTAGGGTGGGCTGGCCAGAGACAGAATTACAGCAGGCAAAAATCACAGAGCAACCTTTTGGGGGGGTCATTGTCCTTCTCTTTGTACGTGGAACGAAATAGGGGTCCTCTGGGGAAGAAAGGAATGCCTGCCCAGGTAATTATCATCACCCTGGCACACAGAAAGGCTTAATTGGAATTACACAGAAAACAGCGGCTCTGTTGTTTCCTTGCACATGGGGACTAATTTTGCAACCTCAGTATTTTCCTCAGTCCCTTTTAAAATATGAATATATTATTTTTTCACTGCTTGGGTGTCTAGGAAGAGTTTAATACCAAGGGTTACAGGCAGCAGTGTGGGAGTTGTAATAACTGATTTTATGGCTGATTTAACCATGTCAAAGTTGGAACCTGATGTCATATTTTGCGTGTGGAGAAAGACACAGAGGTGGAAAAAAGAGGAGTTACTGAGAGATAGATATGAGTACCTGAAGTAAATTGTTCTACCACAATGGGATAAAATTGCTGGTAAATACAGAAACCTGAAAGGCTGACAGGCAGCAAACTTAGGAAATATAAGAGGAACTAGAGAAGCATCAGCTCTCTCATTTAGTCTGGTATTGATGAAGTTTTTCCCACATTACTCATTTAAGTATTTATGCAAAAAAGCCAGAGTTGCTTCCTATTCCAGAAAAGTCAGTATTCTATAAAACTTGCTGTTGCTTTAATATTTTCCTATTAAAGTAGCATCAAATGCTGTTACATCATTTTAAGGAAATGGATGGATGTTGGCCCAGTTTATTATCAATTCTTGTCACCAACTGTTTCTGCAAGCTGCAGGAAAGGGAAATGATAATTTGCAAAGCTCTCTGACCCAATGAGAGTCTGTAAAATATACTTCTGGATGAACCCTGCCCTTCACATCCCCAGGGTTATCAAGAAATACTCACTTTGCATTTGGACAAGACCTGGAAATTCACCTTCTCACATCTCTGAAAGGCCTGTGGAAAAGAGGGATTTGTGTTTTGTCTTTTGTTTTGTCCCTCCTGTGGTGTCAATGTCCCAGCACTGCTCACAAGTGTCCTCAGCTAAAAGAGAAAAATAGATTTCAGCAATGACAATGTGTATTTTTAAGAGGGCACATCTGAGATACTATGTGAGCAAGAAAATCTGAAAAGGGAATGTAACGAAATTTAGGATTAATACGGTTTCAAACCTCCATCCTCATATCCTGTTCCCTGCCACAAAATCCATTGTTACTTTCCTGGTGATCAAAACTGGTTTTAAATCAGGCTCAAACTGAATGAATTGTAAGGCATTTCCGCACTTTATTTATTTGATTAAAATTCTGGCCCTCATTACTCTAAATTCTCTTGTGTTGCAATTTGTTCCAAGCATTCCCGTAGCTTTAACTTCATCTGCCACAGATGCATTTTTCATGCAGGGATTCATCCAGACATGGTGTAATAGCCTTGTCCACCATCTAGGCCTAGATTTATTATTTGGTTTTCATTAGATTTTTTTCCTATTTTCTCCTTAAGACTCAGTGAACTGAAGAAATTGCACTATGCAAATACTTTTTGAGAGTGTCAGCTCTCTCTATTTTTTCCACTTGCTGTAGTAAAAATACTGCTGTCATTTTTCTTCAGTTGCAATTTCACAAAGCCCCATATTTAATTTTAGGATATTAAACCACCAAGAGTTTTCCTTTTTGATTAAATAAAATCCCTCTTCATGTAAAACACAGCCATTTTTAGGAGTTTTCTGAAGCCTGGTTTTGGTTTTGGGGGGGGGGCTTAGTCTTATTTTTTTAATTTTCCTTTCTGATTTGCTGCTCTAATCCACAGTGATTTTCTAGGAACAAATAGGAAACCTTTCAATCACTTCTAATCAGTCCCAACTGTATCTCCCATCCACGTTGCCAAGGACTGTATTCCCTGCTGGACAGTGAGGAATCTGCAGCAGGCGCTGGAATTTTTATAACAACCACTTTTCAAACACAACGGAGTGGAATCAAAGCTGGTTCTGTTCTCTCCCAAACAATTCCTGCTAAAGCTGCTCTGTTCCCAACAGGAGATGTGGAACTGTGGATGGTGAAGGGGAAATGTCTCATCCGAACCACGGGGCCGTCCAGAGGGACCTGGACAAGCTCTAGGAGTGTCCCATGGAAATCTCGTGAGCTTTAACACCACCAAGGGCTGGTGCTGCCCCTGCCTTGGGGCAATCCTTGGGATCAGTCCAGGCTGGGGATGAGCAGATGGAGCAGCCGTGGGAGAAATGGGAGAGAAGAGACCACAGAATGCTGGAACCCTGAGAATTTCAGGCTTTCTGTGCTGACAGGCACTGACCCCCAAGCAAACACTGCATTGGACCAGAGCCCGTGGAGAAGCTTCCAAAATTGAGTGACAGCACTGGGATTGTGGCTGTGAGGTTTTCCACATGATGGAAAATGTGGAGTTTAAGGTTTAAGAATATAGTAATATATATAAAGCAAGGTGGAGGTTTTAGGGCATTGGCTAAGTCCTTTTTCATCTTCTTCTTCATGGGTCTGGGTGGCATTTTGTAATTAGGTTGGAAAATTCAGTTGCGGGCCATGGGTGGTTGGTTATTGGGTTAAAAGTAAAAATAATTTAGGTGTCATTTCATAATTGGACAACTCATGCTTAAAAGACCTTGGAAAGAGTTAGAGACAGAGACATTTTTCACTTTGTTAGCTAGAACTCACAACTTGTGAGACTGTACTACAGATAAGAATTAATAAACATCTGAGTCTGAACACGAACTGCGTCTCCCAAGCATTTAATCCCGACTCTAACAGAAGAAAAAAGATAAAAACCCCACAACTGAGAGATGGTTGAAGTATGATTCATTGCTACAGTCTTATGAAGGAGTGAGGACATCTTCACCACATGAGTTAGAGGTCAGGTGTCCGTGGTCAGTGGTCACAAGACCACAGGTTACGAGGGGTTTTAAAGCTTTATTAGCCAATAAACTCCCGCCACACAGATTATTTCTACTTTCACACCAATAGCTAAATAATTTGTCATATCCATTTTTGCCGCAATGAGGACTTTCTTAACCAATCATATAATGACACAAAGCTACTTGTTACACCTTAAAACTTTTTACTATTTCTGTAACTACTTCTATATCCAAATTTTAAAACCTTAAAACTTTCCACTACCTAGCTTAATATGTTTTTATGTACAACAAACCCACATTCTTACTTATGGTCTCTAAAGCTGGAAGCCTTTTCCAAGGTCCCAAGTAGAACCCTGTATTCATTTCTATATTTGGGCCTCCACGCACTGGGTTTTCAGAATTTTCTATGCCCGGAATTCCCACAGAGAAGGATTTTGACCCCAAAATAGTCAAAATGGTGGTGGTAAGAGCTGGACCTACCCCAGCCTGGTACCCCACAGTGAGGGGGGGATTGTGAGAGCCCACCTGCAGAGCTGCCCCAGCCCAGGGAGGCCGTGGAGCTGCTGGAGAGAGCCCAGAGGAGGCAGCAGGATGAGCAGAGGGCTGGAGCAGCTCTGCTGGCAGGAAAGGCTGGCACAGCTGGCATTGTTCAGCCTGGGCAGGAGAAGCTTTGGGCTGAGCTCAGGGTGGCCTTGCAGGGCCTGAAGGAGCTGAGAAGAAAGATGGAGAGAGAATATTCACAAGGGCTTGGAGGGACAGGACCCAGGGAATGATTTCTCACTGTCAGAGGGCAAGGTTACATGGCATATTAGAAAAAAATTCCTCCCTGTGAGGGTGTTGAGGCCCTGGCACAGGGTGCCCAGAGCAGCTGTGGCTGCCCCTGGATCCCTGGCAGTGCCCAAGGCCAGGTTGGACACTGGGGCTGGGAGCAGCCTGGGACAGGGGAAGGTGTCCCTGCCATGGCAGGGGTGGGATGAGATGATCTTTAAGGCCCCTTCCAACCCAAACCGCTCTTTATTCCATGATCTCTTCCTCTTAAGAGTTCCATTAAACCAGAACCCACCAGGGCTCTGTGGGGTTTCAGATGTGTCCGTGTGTTAGAAAAAAATGCATTTTTGCATTGCTCAGTGAAGGAGCTGGATAAATGGGGGAGCAAATGGAACATCTCCCCGTCCTCTAGACCAGCTGTGCCAACATTCCAGCATTGACAGCAGTTGCAAAACTTTGCCCGGTATTCACTTTAGGTGAAAACCACGGAATAAGTGGTTTGCAGATAATGGCATTTGACCCTGATTGTGGAGAAATGTGGAGACAGAGACCACCTGCATAAAGAGAGTTTGGCCAATAGATGCAATCGTCCCCAAAACATTTGCCTCTGCCCACCACCCCCTCTTCCTTTCCAGGATTCCCTGGTGGAATACACTGAGGGCTTGGATTTTTTCCCTGTGGATTTGACTTTCACAAGGAATATTTTCTTTTTTAAAGGTTTGGACTCATGATAATTCCTTTTAAAAATAGGCCGTTCCTTGCGTGCCTTTCATGCCCAAAAGCCAGCTCTACTTTCAGTAGACTGGAAAGTTTCATCTCTTTTTTTTTTTAATGTGAATTGAAGACTGGCTGGTCAGCTTTCACTACTGATTGAATCCTTCAGCTTTGTTCTGGATCATGATTATGCTTGATGATGAATCAAGTTAGTTCTTATGCTTGACAACCGGTAAATAAAAAAAATCTAGTTTAAAAAATTATTTCAAGGGAAATGAAGTTTGTAAAGGGTGGAAAAAAACCCCCCAGTCTAATGAAAGCCATGTTCTTGGAAATAAAACTAGGGGACAGATAAAATTTAAGTGAAATGCAAATTATAAAGACAGCTTCTCTGCTGAATCAGGCAAGTGTCCAATTCACTGTTTCCATGAAACATGGTGCTGTGTTCACTTGTCACAGACAATTTGTAAATTCCAGCAGGTCTCCTGTTTATTCCAACCATTGCTCCAGCAGATATTACATATTTGCTGTGTTTTTAGTATCACGCTTAAAGAAATTAACACAGATTGTGGGCTGGCAGGAAAAAAAAAAACAACCCTCCCTGGGGAGGTGCAGGTTTGTACCCTGCCTTGGGTGAATGAGTCAAACCCCACCAACTCTCCCCTCTGGCACAGGCTCTGGGAAGCAAAAGCTTCAGCTCACACCTGCCCAACAGGACATCTCTGCTGGAAACCTTGTTCAATAAATTATTGTGGACGTGCAAATAGGAAATAATAATAATTTCACTGAGGACAAGAGGCCACCAGTTACTTCGAGGTAATTATATGCTGATAAATTGTGTAATCGTGTATTTCGCGACTTTATGTCATTTAGGTGTTGCACAGATCATCTCCTCTTGCAAAAGCTGATTGATGTGGTTTGTCCTGCTGGTAAATGTGGTCTGCAAGAAGCATGAGGGTGGCAAAGCTTAAGGCTAAACCCTGAGCACAAAATAGCAGCAAGGAATGCTGCAGTAGCAACTCAGTCACTTCAGAGCACCCCCAAAACGCTCTCATTCCCCTTCTCCTCTCTAATGGACATCATGATGATTTGCAGCATTTGATTGTTGCAGCTCCGTGGTTATTCATTCCTTCTTGCACTGGAAGGACAGAGCACAAAGAATCAAATGTCAAATGTCCTGTCATTTCTCAGCTCAAAGCGCCTGAAATAAAGCCACGGATTTTTCCTCTGTTGCTGTTTGTAGCATGCTATGATGGAATTATGCAGGCAAAACACCATCAGAGCTCTGTGCAGGTACAGGTGGGTGGAAAGCTAACAAGAAGCTCTCTGCACACTTGGCGTGATGGTGTTGATGCTTTAGGAAGGCTGACCTGGAACAGAGACTGGACAGAGCTAGAGAATAAAGTAGGGATTTATTAAAAGGCCTTTAGGGTACACCTTCAGCAGGACAAGAGCCTGATGAAGCCTACACTCATGGTGGACTAAGACGTCACAAAGTCTTAGATTTTTATAAGTTTTGGTCCATTTGCATGCTGGGGTTTAATTGTCCAATTACAGCTTCAGGTTATGAAGCCCCATCCTTCTTGTTTCCTCTCCTCAGCCCACCCTTGTTTGTGCTTTTGGGCCTGAAAGTTGTCCTTGGTCTCCAGCAGAAAAAATGATTTGTTTTGTCTCCCTACTCTGTGAAGAGAGCTTACCAGCACTTAATATAAGGCTCAGAAGTACAACCCTAGGCAGCGCAGAATCTGAAAAACATCAAAGCTAAAACTTAAGGCATCCGTGTTCAGGAGAGTTTTGATGGCAGTGGGGTCTAACCTGATAAAAACAACCTCTCTGTGTTACAGACTCCTCGAATTCCCTGCTCCTGCAGCAGGGGACACAGGGTTATCCCACCAGCACAGATGTCCTCTCTGCCTGCCCAGTGCCTCCAAATATGTTGATCTCATGTGAAAGGTTCAAAAACAATTAGACAGAAGGATGAGACAGGAAGACAGATTGTATAATTTCTTTTTTTTTCTTAAGGAAACTACAGGAAAACCCCATTAATTGTTAAAAAAACCTTCCCCTCTCCCCCTGCCCCCACTGGATCTCTTTATGTATTGGCTTTACATGCAATATATCCATAGGATCCCGTCAAAACTGTGTCCAGTCATTGCAACTTGATGCTATTTAGCTGTGCTACAGACAGGGGACACATCAAAAGATGCATCTGAGGTGGCCCTGATTTCCCAGGAGATGTTTAAAAGTCTGACTCCATTCGCTGTTCCCATTGTTGTGGTGCCATGTATTTTCTCCCACCAGTCACCAGTGTCCCAGGATTTTGTTCATCTCCTGCACCCTGTCTCTGATCTGGAGCTGCACTCCTGCCAGGACACCAAACACAAACCAAAAGTAATTTCTTTTGCATTCCTGGCAATTTTGGATGACGTTTAATGCTCCTTTCCCTTTTTGTTGCAAAGACCTGGGGACTCTTGCCAGATCCTGGGGTCCAGAATTCCTCCTGCACCACTTCCAGTCTACTGCAGTCACCAGGGGAAGGAAGGCAGCTGTCACACAACCATAAAGCAAAAAAACACTGCTTATCTGTGAAAGCATTTTCCCTATTTTCACAGGTTTTCCTTTAAACTGTCTCCTCCATCTCCTCCACACTTGGCATTTCACTCGAACCTTGTTTCCCAACCTTGTGCGTGTGTGCCCTGCTCCCAGACTCTCCTGGCCTGGAAATTGTGCATTTTTCCCCAAGGGGAACACATAGACTTTCTCTTTAAAATGTGCCTGGAGCGCGGCAGCAAAAATCCTCCATTGTCATTTCACATTCAGGGAACGAACAGGGGAAGGAAGGTTCTTTACTCCCCGTTTGTTGCAAAGGGGAAAAGGGAATATTTTTGTCAGCCGTCCACACTAGGGTTTTTTGTTTTGTTGGTTTTTTTTTTTTTGTTTGGTTTTTTTTTGTTGGGGTGGTTTTTTTTTGGTTATTTTTTTTGTTGCACTGCTGGGCATGGAACTTGTGAATTCATTTCTGTCTGCAGTCATTAGACAGGTATTTCCAAATATTCAGCTTGGGATTTGGCAGCGTGCTGGAGCACGGGGTGCATTTTGTCAAAATCATCTGCTCTGCAAAGAGGCAGAGAACGTGTGAAATTCCCTCACATTTTCACTCTCTCAGCCTGGAAAAGCCATTCCCCTCTTCACACTGGACAAGGCACCAACTGGGCAGTCTCAATTTCAGCCGAATCAGCAGCAAAGTGCATTTCCTCAATTTAGAGTGAGTGTTGGACATGGATTTGAATTGGATTCCACCTGGCTCTGGGAGACAGATTATTCCCAGTATTTATAAAGACTCCTGGGGCAAACATACTTTCCTGACACCTTTTAAAAAAAGTTCCAACTCAGAGTTATCTTCTACTGGCTTGGCTGTTTGTATCCCAATATTTTTGGCATTTTTGGTCTGGTTTCTCTATGTCTCGTAGTTCAAATGGCTTTCTTGGACATACTCTCCTTGTAGCACTGTAGAAATGGGCGGGTTTGGCTGCAGGATATTGATGGGATGTGATGCAGAAAACATTCAGATGTTGGGGTTTGGCTATTTCAAATAGAGCTTGTCAGAAATTACTTGAAAAGCTCTCATTTCCTTTTACATTTCTGTTTATTTTGGAATTCTGGTGAGTTTTTTCCCACAAATATTCCAAATTTAGTGGAAAGTAGATATGGTGACAATGAGTTGCCTGGCTGTAAATGGTTTGGAAAAAGCTTTCAAAATTGTCAGTACAGTTTTTATCACAAAATCACAGGATTATTTGGGTTGGGAGGGACCTTAAAGATCCAGTTTCGACCTCCTGCTATGGGCAGAGACACCTTCCACAAGACCAGGTTGCTCAAAACCCCTTCCAGCCAGTCCTTGAACACTTCCAGGGGTGGTGTTCCCACAGCCACCCTGGACAAATACAAAATACTGTTTTACAATTCAGATCTATAAAACTTCATTTTTAGTGGCTATTTTGCATTTTCCCCCTTAAAAAAATTCAGGCATTAACTAAAAAGCAAAAAAAATTTCCAATAATATTAAGAAAAATATGTATTCTTATAACTCAGAAATTACACAATGGCAGGCAAGTCAACTATTTTTTTCATTTTTGGAATTGTTTTTTAAATTGCTGCAAGCTATTTGGCAGTGTAAAGACAGGATTTTTGAAATCTCAAGAAAAACACTTTCAGCTGGTCCCCAACATGACAGATTTCAGCAGAAAACATTTTGTACTAAAATGTCCTTAAGAAATCACTGAAACCTCTTCAGGTCTTGTGTTGTTCCCTTCAGAATTTTTGTCGACGAGGAGCAAATGGAATTAATTATAGGCCTTGTGTATGTGCGTCTTAGAGTGTGGAATAGTTCAATGTTAATCCTGGACTAAAATGTGAAATTATGATCAGAAAATCTTTGCTTTGCTTCTCACAGTAAGATAAAAGACACTGCCCGTGGCTGGAGTTATATAATATCCATCTATATTATGTCCTTATATAATTTACGCAGTAGATTTGGTGACAATAAAATGGGATTGATGTTTTGAGAGGTTCAAAGTGCCCCAAAAGGAAACTGCTAAAGAATTCTACCCTCTCCTTTCCTGGAGCCTGAAGTCTGTGAGAATATGAGACAGAGGGAGAGCTGAATGTGTGGGAAAACAATTTACCTGGCAACTTGTCTCATGTTTGCTGACTGTTGAGGGTGAGAAACCTACAGCTCTGTGAGGAAAAAAAAAAATCCCCCATTAACTTTGCTGCCAGAAGAAATCGAATTTGAATTCCACTGTAGGTGCTTTTAAAATAAATCTGTAATTCTAACTCCAACAGGTGCAACTCAGCAGAGGAACCTCAGCGGAACCTGCCCACTTTTTCCTGGGTTTTTGGATTGAGGGGACACGTGGGAACATGAGTGTGAAAGGCCTGCAGCCCCATATGTGTGGGGATCCTCCTTCGGGAAGGCATCCAAGGCAAGTTCTTGATGTGCTCCTAGGGATTAATAAGAATGGGAAATGGTTATGGGATATGGATACAGTGACTGTATCCCCGTGACTTGGGCAAAAAATCCTCCTGAAAAGTTTCATAAATTGCAGTGTGGGGTGACAGGAGAATCCTCCCAGCCTGCATCCACCTGTTAGTTTTAAATGACCTCTCTTATCATTTATAAGCGTTTTCTCTCATTAGAAAGTGATCACCCCAGGCTGTTAACATTTTCAAATGTTTCCCTTGTCATAAATGAAGTGCTAAGGGTGTTCTGTTGACCTGGTAGAGGAGAGGATGAGTCTAACTGGGACACAAATGCAGGTGGATTTAGGAGAGAGGCACATCAGCAGTTTAGTCCTTCACGCAGCTCGCCTTATTTTTCTAGACCTCTGAGAAAGAAAGTGAGATACGTAGGCCTTTGACACCAGACTTGCTCGTTTGGCACCTGTCCATCCTGTATGTGGCTGGAATCACCATTCTTTTAATTTCCAGTCAAGGAGTGCCTTCAGCAGCCTCACCTTCATCTTCATGGACAGGGAAATGGCGGGATGGTTATTTTGTGAGAAAAGGCAGCATTTTTCTCCCGCAGTTCTGTGCCAGTTCTAGTGAGTTACTTTTATTTATTTCTTCATGGCTGGTGTATAAAGGGCTTTGTTGCCACCGCCGATCAGGCACTGATTGCTGACCCAAAACTGTGACCACATCACAAAGTTCAGCTGAAACTGGAGGGGCTGAGAGAGGGTGGGAATCTGCAGGCTTCACCTGGAGCTGACCAAAGCTGAAGTGCTGAAGGGCACTCGGGCTCTCCAAGGTGTTTGAGTTGGCGTTACAGGGTGGGTCAGGCTGGAAGGGACCACAGTGGGTCCCTGGTGCCACCTCCCTGCTCCAGCAGGGCCATCCCAGGGCACAGGGCACAGAGCTGTGTCCAGGTGGCTCTGGAATATCCCCAGGGAGGGAGGAGACCCCCTAGGCTCTCTGGGCTCTGCTCAGGGCTGGGCACTGCCCAGGGCAGAAGTGCAGGGCAATTGCTGGGCTCAGTCCCTGCCCAGGGCAGAATTTCAGGGCAATTGCTGGGCTCAGTCCCTGCCCGTGGCTCTGGGGCCATTGCTGGGCCTGGAGCAGAGCCTGGGGCTGCTCTGCCCTCCCTGCACACAGGGACAGACTGGGACAGACTGGGACACACTGGGACAGACTGGGACACACTGGGACACCCAGGGACACCCAGGGACACCCCAGGCTGAGGGCCCCTCTCAGCTGGGGCTCCTCTCCAGGCTGAGCAGCCCCAGCTCCCTCAGCCTCTCCTGGGCACGGAGCTGCTCCAGGCCCTTCCTCAGCTCCAGGAGCTCCTGTCCCTGCTGTGCTGAGGAGCCAGGGCTGGGCACAGCACCCAGAGGTGCTTGCAGGGCTGGGCAGAGGGGCAGGATTACCCCTGACCTGCTGGGAATGCTCATGCCGATGCCCCCCAGGACACCATTAGCCCTTAAAATCAGTGCTCAGGGAAGGAGAAAGCTCTGTGTGCTCAGCCCTTGCAGCTGCTCTGCACTCCCTGTTCCTGACACTGATTTATGCTGCGGGGGAGCAGACAATGCCTCAGAACACAATAATAGACTTTGGGTTTGTTTACTGACTTTCATGCCCTGAAATGCTCTGAGCAACCTCCAGAAATGGCAAGTGAAATGTTAACAGCTCCATGCGCTGCAGAGTTCCGTGGGTGAGTTAACCCCCGTAGACTTTCCACTTGTGAACTTGCAGCCTACCCTCTGCTCAAGGCCCTGCACCCTTTTCATCTGCACTTCTCGGGCAGTTTTTCCCAGAGATTTGGTGGCAGAACTCTTCCCCTGGTGGGTCTCACGCTGTGACCTCCAGGGCCCTGCTAGCCCAGATCCAGCTGTTTTGGTGGCCCTTTGTGGGAAGCAATATCTGCCAACAACTGTGGGCTCAGCTGGTAAAGCTTTGGGGTATAAACCTACCTCAACACCCTGTGTGCAACAAAAGCCTGAGCAGACAAAATTCAGCAGCCCGACTGAACTCATCCTGCCTAAATTTCTGTCTTAGAGCGTTTCCAGCTGCAGAAAGCACCTGCAAAGATCATAATCCATTTGTATCAATCCTCCCTCTTCCCCCTGCTTTCCCTCAAACTTCTGTCCCATGTTCAAATTAAATAGCAGAATCCCAGCAATGTATTCCGTCAAAAGCAAGTGGCATTTATTTTTCTCAGCCTGGCTTCCAAAATAAGTGAGGCTGGTGTGACCCATCTGACAGTCAAACCCTCTCTCTGATATCTTTTAAATCTCTTGGGGAAATCAACCTGCAAGTCATTAAAACAATAAAAATGTTGTAGATTTGTTCCACCAGGGGAAAAAAATAGCATTCAGGTGTGTAATTCTCATATCCATCTTCACTTCAGTCGGCAACCTTGCCAACTGTCACTCATTTAAATCTTTGGCAAGCTTTAAACATTAATTAATGTACTGTATTATCATTTCTGTTCAACTGTTTCTGGCAATATTTGGCAAGCTCTTGTTCCTCCTTGCCAATCTCCTTGTTTTAGATAGTGTGAGGAAATAATGTATGCACAGATCAGGCTGTGACTGGGAGTTATTGCTTGATAAAACCAGTGACTTTCTTTTCCTGGTTATTGCATTTTAAGCTCTGTGTGTGACAGACTGTCTGACATATTAGACATAATAAAGAGCCTAATAAACAGTATTATTGAAATACATGTAGAAGATAGGTCAAAACTCTGAGAAGAAAACACTGTTAATTATAGATGGAAGGCTGGCTTCTCAAAGTGCTGGAGGGCCTGTTTTAAGGATGTTTATCTCCAGTAGGTTATGAAAAAGTCAAAAGATCACATCCTTATCAACAAATATGTATAAAATAAATTTAGAAATGAATATCCATTATATTCCTTTATCGAGTTATGAAGATAAATGAGATGCCAGGAACCAAACTTTTATCTCCAGTGACATGATGTTTTTTCTGTTCTCTATATTTTTTTCCTTCCTCAAGTTTTCTTTTCCCCTCCAAGCCAAAATGGTTTTCTCTTCCCTGTGCTCAGCTGAAAGCAAATGAGTCTTTAAATGATTTCTCAATTTTTACTGATCCTTGCTACTCCATAGTTTTGTAATCAAAAACATCTCAAGTGTAAAGGAACAAAGTCTACAGCAACACCACATGCTCACTTAGGTAGGACCTTTTGCTACAAATTTAGCTTTTTCTGACAGCTATAAGTTATATTAAAGCTTCAAGAATTCTTAATGTGTTAAAAATATTTCTCCTTTCTCGGTGCCTTAATAGTGAGTGATGGCTTGAACCTCTGGATCTTAATTTTATTTGGTTGGCTTGGGTCATCCCCAGGTATGTGATAGTGAGTAGAAATTATTTCCATAATCCAATAATTCTCAGATTGTGTCAAATAGGAAGATAAAGCAAAGGCTCATGGATCTGTCACAACCTCTTGCTGAAAAGTTTGGGGATGGGTACCAAATATTGATGGGATAATTTGTGATGCTTAAAAGGCACCAGGAAGTGCATAGATGTGGGAGAAGCTCTGAAGAGACACATGGGATGAAGAGAGACAGAATCATAGAATTACTTGGATTGGATGGGATCTTAGAACTCATCCTATTCCATCCTCTGCCATGGCAGGGACGCCTTCCCCATCCCAGGCTGCTCCCAGCCCCAGTGTCCAACCTGGCCTTGGGCACTGCCAGGGATCCAGGGGCAGCCACAGCTGCCAGGGAACAATTCCTGCCCAGGATCCCAGCCAGCCCTGCCCTCTGGCACTGGGAAGCCATTCCCTGTGTCCTGTCCCTCCGTGCCTTGGCCATTGTCTCTCTCCATCTCTCCTGCAGCTCCTTCAGGCCCTGCAAGGCCACCCTGAGCTCAGCCCAAAGCTTCGCCTGCCCAGGCTGAACAATGCCAGCTGTGCCAGCCTTTCCTGCCAGCAGAGCTGCTCCAGCCCTCTGCTCATCCTGCTGCCTCCTCTGGGCTCTCTCCAGTGGCGCCACGGCCTCCCTGGGCTGGGCCCCGGGGCTGGGAGTTGGTTTTGGAAGCTGCTTAGGATTTTTGCAGGTCCCTGTAAAACGGAAGAAAGCAGAATTTTTCTTTACCTCCTCAATCTACCCAATACGAGGTTGTGCAGAAGCTGTGGAACACTGGTGTTCAGTGACGCTGGGGATCAGTGACTCTGGAAGTCAGTGACGCTGGGGATCAGTGACTCTGGAAGTCAGTGACGCTGGGGATCAGTGGCTCTGGAAGTCAGTGGCACTGGCTGCCCCTGCTCCTAGCAGGAGCCTTCTGGACCTGCCAACACCTGCATGAGGTGTCTGGAGGTGGGAGGTGCATGGAGAGAAAGCTGGGCAGGGCTCTCACCCCACGCCTGTTTTGTCTTGTTATGTGGTTCAAGTAGCAGCTCACCAGACTGCTGGAATTCATGGAATTGGACCTTCCTGTGGCTCTCCCTGTCTGACCTAAAACTCCCCACTGCACTCAGCCTCCCAGATGGATTTGTAGCACCTTCTGCTATTCCTCTGCATCTGCGGATGTCAAGCAGGCCTGTGGAGTCTCCTGTGGTGAGGGTGAGATCCTTTAACACCTGTCTCCTCCTTGGATACTGCCGTGCCACGTCTGACACATTCCCTGAGGTGTCCCCTCCGCACACTCCTGTCCCACAGCTCTGCCTCCTGTTCCAAATTCTACCTGGTGCACCCGGCAGGAGCAGCTGTTCCTGCTCCAGACATTCCCCTCTGGCAGCTGAATCCCACGGTCTTGGAGCAGATGTGCTCCCCTGTTTTGTGACTGGACATCTCCAGCCTGCGGCCCCACATGTGACCCTCACATCCGGGGATTTGACTGACCCGCAGAAGGAACAAGATTGCCTGCAGGAATGGTGACATTGTATGGAATCTGTAGCATCTAAATGCTTTTCTTCATGGAAGGGGTGGTCAGGCCTTGGCAGGGGCTGCCCAGGGAGGTTTGGAGTCCCTGTCCCTGGAGGTGTTCAAGGAATGACTGGATGTGGCACTCAGCTGACAGGTTGGTGAGAAGTGAAACACTGGATTCGATGATCTTGGAGGTCTTTTCCAACCTTAATGATTCCTTGATTCTATGAAAACAGAGGAGTGACATTAATGGAGACTGGGATAGGAACTGAGCTGCTGGTGGACTGGGACCACTGCTCATGGCTGGAGAGATCCCCTGTCCTTGATTTTCTCTGCTGGGAGGGCAGGGATGGAGTCTCCAAAATCAGTGATGATGTTCTGCTTGGGGTGCCAAGGGAGGTTGAATGGGAGCTGCTGTGGTGGAGAGGACAAGGAGGGAGCTGTTTGGAATTCCCCTTGCAGGACAGTAGCCAAACCACCATAAAAACTTTCATTTGTAGTTCCTTAGATTCAAAAGGCTGTTCAAACACCACATTTGTTTGTGTGGGTGGAGATCATGATCAGAACACTTATTTTGCACTTCCCTTCAGTTCTCTGAAATGTAAATAGATTTCTTTACGTGCTGCGTGATTTACTTTAGTCCACACAGGTGCCTCCAAACTCTGAATTGAAGGACTTGTTGGGCTCTGGTCTTCTTTAGTGAATTGTACTCCCAAAGAGAAGGACTGGGATTATTGAAAGTTATTTATGTCTCTAATGATGCCTTGGAAAAACAGGTCACAGTTGATGTCATGTTGGCTGCCAAGTGTTGAGGATCTGTACAAATGCATCTCTTGGGCTGTGAATAAATATATTTCTGCAGAATTATGTTTTACTTGTACTTTATAGCGTTGGTGTTTTTACCTTTCATTAAACTGTGTAGGTATTTGGGGATTTGCAGTTTGCATTTTAAGGAATAAAGCCTCTTGCTTTTCTACAGTGACTGGGTTTTTTTGCATTTATTTATACAATGTTGAGGTGTTTTTCACAGGTGTAGGTAGCAGTCATTTTTATTCCCTTTCTCCCCTATTAAGTGGTTGAGTTCAAACAATTACTAATTACATTCTTAGTTAGCTAATTTGTGTTGCAATTTAACTTCACTGAGTTTGTAAAAGGTGCTGTTACTTCTGAGAACATTTGCGCTACAAATGAATTTTTCTACACTTCAACAGAAAGTGCCTGAATACAGGAGATAAAAAATATTAATTTTAGCATACACTGAGTGATAAGTCACAAACCTCTGCGTCTAGGTCATTATAAATCAACGTTTGATTGCCCTATGCAGATGCAGTAGGAAATGTGACACTAAAGTTAATTTTTGGATCCAAGTACCTAGAACAATACTGGTTCACAAATATGGCCAGGAGATTTATGGACTCAGACCTTTATTTTTCATGAGCAAACAGAACATTCACAATTGGTTCTCAACTGTTTCTTAGTTTGAAAAAAAGAAGGAATTTGGTGCTGATAAAAGCCTGATCTTCCTGGTGAGCTGCTGGGGATAGTGTAGTTTCTCCTGCAACTATAAGGAAGTAAATTGGTATTATTAGTGTAGGAGGAACCATTCCCTGTTATTCAGATTGTTTAATACTTCCCACATAAGAGCCTGTATTTAATTCCAGTCTTCTTACTGAACTTGAATTCCACTTGGATGAAACTTTTCCAGAGAGCCACGTGCCCTGGGTGGATATTTTTGAAGGAGAGAGGAGACCTTCCCTGAAATAATTTGTATTCTGTAAGAGACTCAAGTAAAAAACATTTCACTCCAGTGAAACCTCCAAGAATCTTTTCTTCAAGTTAATCACCGCCCCATGTTCTTGGTACTTAGACACTGATTTTAGCAAGAGGAATCCTTTTGCGTATCCATGAGCATGTTCCAGGATCTTTCCTGGAACTGGAATTTCAGACACCTGGGGCTTGCTCCATCTGTGCTCCTTTGGGGACAGGAGGAACATGCTCTCAGTTGAATCCAGCACCTAGAACCTATTGCCCACTGATGAAATCAAATGTGAAAACTGTGAGAAGAACTGAAAGAGGATAAAGAGCCTGGGGGATGATACCAGCACTCAACATCCGTGCTTGGACTGGAAGCAGCTCTGAGGAGGGAGATGCCAAGGGATCCTTGATGGAAAAAGTCATGGGACTGCAACGCAAACCACTGGCAGTAGAGTAAAAATACTGACATTTTTCAGGCATGGAGTTTGCTGTGGCATAAAAAAAAAGTGAAAGCACTTCAAATGTTACTGTTGTGATGTAGAACTTTGTGACATCTGAAGGTTTCCGTGCAGGCTAAATTATCTTAGCTAAGTCACTAAGTCACCTCACTGGCGTCATTGTTTCTTGGGCTTTAGACACCTCTGTGTTATCATTCAGTCTTCTGGCATTGTAACACCACCTCTCAAAATGTCCTGCACAACCTTTCCAAGAGATTAACTGCTTTTAATTCAATGATTTTGCCCTGACTTGAAAGTAAAAGTCCACTCTGTTGTCTGGAAGTGGGTGAAATGAAAGTGACAGTAAAGACCTGCAGCTTTAACTCCCTGCCCCTGTCAAACTCTTGAGGAAAGAGCTCCTTTTCCTGCTGTCTTCCAATGCTATATTCCCTGAATCCTGCGCCTCAGCAAGATTGATGCATTCAGTCATTACAACAATTTACAGCTTGCTGCAGAATCCCATTGAGTTAAATATGAACAAACTCAGTAAATTAGGTTTTCTCACAATGGTCAAGTTGATTTTATTAGCGACAAATCAAAACTTTTCTGTTCTCCATTTCCTCCTTGCTTCGTAACAGCGTCTTTATCAAAGAACCTCAGTTTTTAGATGTCCAATGCATTAATTCTCATTGGATTTATTTGACATCAGCTGACACAGGGATTCTGTTGTGCTTGTGAGAGGTGATTTTGTGAGTGAATCACGTTAGGCAAAGCCCACAGTAAGGGAAGGATTGTACAGGATGATGCTGAAGACTTGTGACTCTGAGATCCACAGCGAAGCACTTCCATAATCCTTGCAGGAATCAGCAGTGTCTTAGGAATTCATGGATATTCAGAGGGCTCATTTCAGAATAAACAAATTAACCTCAGTTTATTGATTTTCCTAATGCTTTTGAGAGGGTTGAAAGGTGTTCTCTGAGAAGAGAGGGAGGTTGTTGCTGCCTGTTACAGAGATCTGTCTGCAATACCATAAATCACTTACCAGATTAAATTATTAAAGGACAAAACAAAATTGAAATTGAAATTATAAATCAACAAGGAAAAAATCAAGCAGATTAGATTACTGAAGTGGTAGAGCAGTGCTACTCTGACAGAAACAAATGGAAAATGGAAAATCAAACAGAATGATAAAAACATGATGATGGATCCACAAAACAGAAGCAAAGAATATTAAATTAGTTTCCGACAATATTAAATTAAGCCACTAAATTAAAAATGCTCATGTGAAAGATATGCTTATCTCTATATTACATTATTGCCCTCTCTTAACAGTGATCAATTATTTTATCTTGTCAGCTGTATTAAATCCTGCCACGGGTAAAGAATGTTTCAGGATATGTGTTGTTTGTTCAGTCATTTCTTAAACCATCTGTCGTGGTTTGACCTCCAGCTGGGCTGTACAAGGGGTAGGTGTCCCCAGAGGAGGCTGGAAGGTCCAGAAGCGAAGTCCCCTCTGCTGCTGGATCTCCCAGGTGGGGCTCTGATGGTGAATTTGGGCAATGGGGGACAAATTTTAGCACAGTCGCTGCCATTTACAGCCTTCTCAACTCCCCAAGAGAGCGGAATGAAACTCATGATGAGGACATTGCTTATGAGGATGGGGGGCTGCATCCAATTATTTTGTTTTCTCTTTCTAAGTGTTTAGATTTGGGGGGTTCCAGGATGAGCACCCTTTATTGAAAAGCCCTTGGATGAGGTTACTTCTTGGAAATGAAGTTTCTAGGCACTATTGGGAATAAATAACAACAACAAATGATGACAAAAGTGATGATTTCATCACCATAGCAACAGAGGCAATGGGACAGGATGCCCAGAGAAGCTGTGGCTGCCCCTGGATCCCTGGAAGTGCCCAAGGCCAGGTTGGACACGGGCTTGGAGCAGCCGGGGACAGTGGAAGGTGTCTCTGCCCATGACAGGGGGATGGAAGAAAATGATTTTTAAGCTTCCTTCCAACCCAAACCATTCTATGATTCCATGTCAACATTTTATTTAAATATTTTTAATTCAAACCAGGATGTGTCCTGGTTTTTCTCTGCATGGAAATGATACAGAGCAGACTTAAATTTATGGTATCCACATGGAGGACGAGTTGACTTCTGGCAGTGCCTGGTTTTCTGTGGTCTTTGGAGAAAATGCTGGATTTTCTTTGGATAAGTTGATGGCCTTTTATAGAAGCCAGCCAAGCTTAGCCACAGACCAAGGCAGAAAGCTCTTGTTTGAGACTGTCATGGAAAAATTTGGGAATTTCCCCTGTGAAAAAAGTCCTGTCAAGGATAAACTACTGAGAAGCTGTTCTGTAGTAACACTTTGGTTTTAATATGCAATTTTCAAACTTGAGGACTTTTCCAGCTGGTCAGTCTTTTAAAGTGGGATCAGAAGGAAATTTCTGCAGTCCATTCTACTGGGAAGCAGGGAAATGTTAGATGTGTGGATTAAAGAAAAAGGATGACATTTATGGGGGAAAAAAAGGTCTTTTTTCCTGTGCAAATACACTGAGAAGCCTGTGGGTACCTTTGAGGTGTGTAAGCCAAAGGCTGATCCTTTGAGGCTAATTCAGTGTGACAACAGGGAAGGACTGAGCCCACCAGTCCCAGAAATCACTCACTGTTTATGTTTTCTACCAGAATGCAAACGCTTCTGTTCAGATGAGGTCTTGGTGAGCGCAAAGCCTGCAAACCTTCTTCCTGCTTCCATCAAGGGAAAGGTTTCCCATAAAAACCCCAGGCAGAGGCCATCAAAGACATTCTGTACGTTCCCTCCAGCCTATTTTCCGTTCCCCCTCGTTGTGTAAGCGTCTTAAATTAGACCTGATTCTTTTATCAGCACAGATTGGATGTGTCATGAAGGAGCTGAATCCCAGCTGGGTGGTCCCAGCGTGGAGCACTGACGCAGCTCCTCAGAGGCAGGTGAGACTCGGATCCACACGGGCTCCACACCTGCCATGTCAGCATCCCATTCTGGAGAATCAGATTTCCTGGATCACAGGTAGGGCATTCCTGCTCTACAACAGCTCTACGCCAGAGATGTGACTGGCACTGAACATAATTCACCCTTTGAAGATATCTAGAAATAGTTTTTAGGATAACCTGCAAGCAAAAAAANAAAAAAACAAAAAAAAAAAAAAAAAAAAAAAAAAAAAAAGAAAAAAAAAATTGAGCTTGGTTTGGTAATGGGTAGAATTTTATTTCGGCTGACTTAATCTTGGGTCAGTACAGACAGAGAAAATACACCTGGAACAATGGAAAACATTTTACCAAAATGTTCTTCCACTCATTCTGTGATTCTGTGACGTGCTAGAACCAAATTTTGGCAGAACCTCCATGCCTGTACACATAATATTTAAAAATATACTTTAATATACATATATAGCGCTATGGTTTTGATAATACTTTAAAATGGTACATTTAGAATGTTTTCTTGTACCTGTCCTATTACATTTGTACTAAATAATAAAATTCAGCTTTGTTATAAATTGTTTTACGGCTCAGTTTCGTGATTGCCAAAAATAGACAGTGAAGAATCAAATATCATCAAAAAAAGGCAACTGATAAACACTTCTCATGTCATATCTGTCTGGTAACACTTTTCTAATAACTTTGGCAAGTCATGAAAGTGCAGAAAATTATGCTTCTTAATTAGAGAATGTATTTTGAACCTCACGAGAGTCTTAAATCACACCACTATTTTTGAAAACCCCACGTATGTGAGCTTAAAAGCCTAATTTTAGATTTGCCATTTTGAAAATGATAGTCTGTGTGTATTAAAAACTCTCTATTAGCCTATTGAAAGACTAATCATTTCAGTTTTTCAGAGTGACAGATTCTCTGCCACTAAAAGGGTTTAGTAGGAAAATAGATACTTTTCTTTGATTCACATATTTCTTTATAATTTTAATGTCTATTAAAGCAGCACATGAGCAAAGCTTTATGTTCTGTTGGCTTCATGGGCCAACAGTCTTACCTGTAATATTTTGGGCTTTTTTTCTGCACAATTACGGTGACATGGCCTTGCAAGATTTTGTTTGGAGTGGGGCTGAACTCCAGCCAGGAACTGACCCCACCTAGCCCTCACTCAGTCCCCACCAGTGGGACTGGGGAAAGAACTGGAAAGTAAAAGGGAGAGAATTTGTGGGGTGAGGTGAAGACAATAGGTAAAGCAAAATCCACACTCACAAGCAAAGCAAATCCCAGAACCCATCCCCCAGGGCAGGCAGGTGTTCAACCATCCCCAAAAATGCCAGGATCCATCACATTTAACAGTGACTTGGGGAGAGAAATGCCATCACCCCAAACACCCCACCTGCCTTCTTCTTCTCCCATCTCCATAGGTTAGGCATGATGCCATTTGGGTGGGACATCCTTTGGGTCATTTGGGGTCAGCTGTCCTGGCTGTGTCCCCTCCCAGGCCTGTGTGCGCCCCTCATCTCCTGGCAGGTGGAGCGGGGGAGAGAGGCCTCAGCCCCGTGCAAGTGCTGCCCATCAAAGCATCCCCCAGTTATCAACACTGATTCCAGCACAAAGGAAAACCACAGCCAAGCAGTTTCACCTTCATTCTCCCATCTCTTTGGATCCTGGGCTGGATGAGGAGTTGTGTGTCCAGCAGGAGCAGGGCAGGGATTGTCCCTCTGTGCTCCAGGGCTGTGACCAGTTCTGGCTCCTGCAGGAGAGCCCTGGAGGGGCTGGAGCGTGTCCAGGGCAGGGCAGGGAGCTGGGGAAGGGGCTGGAGGCCCAGGAGGGGCTGAGGGAGCTGGAAAGGGGCTGAGCCTGGAGAAAAGGAGGCTCAGGGGGGACCTCACTGCTCTGCACAAGTCCCTGCCAGGAGGGGACAGCCGGGGGGGTCGGGCTCTGCTCCCAGGGAACAGGGACAGGAGGAGAGGGAACGGCCTCAGGCTGGGCCAGGGCAGGCTCAGCTCGGGCAGCAGCAGGAATTTCCCCATGGAAAGGGCGCTCAGGGGCTGCCCAGGGAGGTTGGTGGGTTTTTTTTGTTGGTTTTGGTTTTCTTGTCGTATTTTTCCTGGCAGCTCTCTCACCCTCTGATCCGACTGAATTTGAATGTTGTTGATCCGTGCTGCAAATGAGCAATTAGTGCTTAATGATTGTCAGACACCACTCACTTCATTTATCAATCTATTTAAAATTGGAGGAAGTGGTTGGAGACAAACAAGCGGAATTACCATGCAAAGAACGTAGAGTTAATTGAGCTCAAATATTTGCAGTGTATCAAGGTAAGGATTTACAAAATACAAAGATGTAAACAATGATTTTCCTTCATTTTTCCCAGGACTGAACTGAATATTGAATGAGGTTTTGTTGGTTGAGCCTAAAGGTGCCAGTGACTCTGCAAATGAGACATTTTTAATCTCAACAGTACTCTCAAAATACAGATTTGTTTTGATTTTCATTCTGTTTCCACCCTTGTGGTTACTCTTAAGTGTTTCTTGCAAATGTTTTCATGAGGACTGAGTGTGAGGAAAAGGAGTGTTATCCCTCCTGTGGATTCATGGTCCAGGGACAGTCAGTAGGAATCTCAGACTTTTGCAGGTAGGATAGCACAGAACCCTTGTGGTTTCTAAAATCAGTGAATCAAATCGCTGTGATGAGATGGGCAACAGCGTGAGAGCACCACACTGAGGTTTGGTGGGAATTGGCTGGAAATAGAGAGAGCAAAGAATTTGATCTGACATAAGGCTGGAAGAAGGAATCCAAATAGATGCGTGACAGGTCTGTTGGTTCCAAAAAAAAAAAACCAGCAAAACCCTGGAGATGTGCCCTGTGGGATGGAATGCCTTTGTTCCTGTTTGGTTTTTCCACATGGAAGACCCATTTTTGATGCCAGCCTGGTGGTGCCACTTTTCTTTATGGGAAGTGATGGAACAAGAATGCTGTCAGCTTTTACAGGATTGGAAGTGCTGCTCGCCCTGTTCAGCAGCAGCTGAATGCAATTTGAACTTCATGGTGAGTTTAGTAAGAAGTAAAGGATGGCCAGGATGCTAAAATAAAACCAAATAAAAATTTGTCACTGTCTGGTGGAAAACACAGATGAACACTGCCTGCTGGTGGATGGACTGCTTATATTCCCACATGGACATGATGAACTGCTCATTTGGAATGAGGAAAGACATTTTTCTCTTCACTGGCAAAAATCACAGAGGCATCTCAAAAAAAAAAAAAAATCTGTCCTAACGCTCTCTGCCTCCTCTCCTTTCTTTCTGTCTTTCTCCCTTCAAGGAAATGCTGTCAGATTGTTTTTTTTCTTAAGTGAATCACAGTGACTGTGATCACTGCTTTCCCAGTTCAGAAATAGGAGAAGTGTAGCAGTTTTCCCCCTCCTTTCTGATAGCAGTGGTGCAAAGTGAAGATTTGTCTCCTTTCCCCATTTCCAGGCTCCCCACAGCACTTCTGTTCTGGGTCTCACTTTGGTTTTTACCTCATTTGCCCCACACTTGAGATAGTCATGGCTCAAACCCAGCAGTAGTTTCATTTCTGTTTCCTGCTCCGAACAAATGGACAGAAACTGAGCCAGTCCCAGTTGGATGAGCTCTGGACAGTAACCCAGTAAGTTCCACGTGCAGAGTTGGCAAAATCCACACCAGCAGGGCTTTGACAACTGCCCAGCACCTTAAATTGTATCAACTTTCCAACCTGATGTCCCAATTCCTCTCTGTTTCTGATGCAGAATTGATGAGTTTAACATCATAACTTATTTCTGAGTTTATTTTTTGTTTGCCTGTGTGTGTGAGAGGGGATTTCTGTTGTAATTTTTGTTGGTTCTGTAAGATTTTGTTGGTTTTTTCTTTGGCTCGGGATCTTTGATGATGGAGGCTGGTAATAAATTTTTACTGTCTTGGCTCCACTTGACCTAAAATCACATTTTCAGATAAATCTTGATGTTTTGCACTAAGGTGCACAAGAGGTGGCTACATCTGCTTTACAATCCTCTTTCATTTCCTCCATCTCCTATAAATCATGTTCTCTATTTCCTTCTTGTTTATCTCTTAGTTTACACCATTTGTTTAAAAATGCACAAGAAGACAAATGTTTATTTAGAATTTCAGCTTTTGTCAGAATTTTTTACCAAGTTTTGGCAGCTTTTACCTCAGAACAAATCCATCCTGTTCCTCCTCACCTTCAGGTCTGAAAATCTGCATTTCTATCCCTGTTAGGTTCTGCTGTGCTGTGTGCCGGAATATTGGCAGGAGCAGAGAGATGGATTTGAGGTTGTCAGTGAATTTCAAAACCTTTCCAAGAAAGCCTTGGAGAAAGGGAGCTTCTCCTTAGATTTGCAATTGCTGGTGAGTGGTTTAAAGTAGTTTTATTAATAACTGCAGGCTTTTTAATAAGGTGACAGCTGGTAGAAAAATTTAATGGACAAGCTTGAAAGATTATTTCTTTTTCGTATTCTCTCAGAAACAAACTGTTCAAACTGCAAATAAACACTAGTGGGTACAGAATCACACATTGCTGAGATGGTAATGTAGGTTTGATAATTTGCATATTCAATTAGGAGTGGCTAAGCAGGCATTTTAACCATTGCAATTATGCTCAATTATCCTCAGTGCTGCAGCCCTGGAATACCTTGGACAGCTCAGGATGCCACTTTCCACCCAAGGAGCAGTGTGAACACAAACTGCCTCAGCTGGGACCTGCAGAGGTTCCTAATTTCCAAGATTTCACCCCAGGCTGGACTTCAGTGGTATATTTACCTCTGAAGGAAATGGAAAAGCAGTGATTTCAAAGACAGAGAAATCTGAGCGGAGTTTGTGTAGAGGTTCAGGCTTGATTTCATGGACTGACTGAAAAAACCAAATCTTTATTGTAACAGAATGAAATAAAATAAAATAAAGAGTGGTCTTCAAAGTGAATGTCCTGCTGTACTTCCTAATGACAACGTTCAGGAGAACTTACAAAGAGTTTAAAATCACATGCAACGGTAGGACACGGAATAGATTGACTCCATAGAGTTGTCAGAATTCCAACAGTTTCTTTTAGAACACGCTGTGTAAAAAGGTCTATTATTGGTCCATGGCACTGACACTGCTCTCCATTGGTTCAGGAATAGGAAACAACCCCTGGGACAGTTGTTCTGGCAAAGGGAACACTGTTCGCTGAGCCTGTGCTGAGAAACGGAGAGAGATGTTTTGAAAAGAGAAACTGTTGGCAGCTTTCCCTTGGGAGAGGAGCCAGCAATGGTTAGCAAGCTGAAATTCAGGCTCAGAAATGTCGCGCCCACAGCAACCAATGAACACAAGTCTTAATCCTCTTCCTCTCTGGGAACCCACTTTAGCAAAGGATTTAAGCATGTGTTTATCTCCATTCCTGTGAGTAAAGCACTTGCATCACCGGAGTTGACAGAATTGATGGGGTTTTTTATAAATCCAAGCATGAGTCTTGCTGAAAGAGAGTTGGGTACCCTTCCTGAGGCTCTGGCATATCCAGAGCTGAGGTTCCGTGCCTCAGGCAGGAGCTGGTGACGAGCAAAACTGGCCCAGAATGTAATGCTTTGAGATTAAGAGCTAAATGATTTTTTTTTCCTCAAACTGGTGTGAAAAACAAGAACACTGGTTGAAGAGAGAAAGGAAATGGTGTAATCCACCAGGATTCAGTGGTATTGGCAGACTCCTGTGCTCCATGAAGTCAGAGAGAGAGAATCCAGGGCAGCTGAGGAGTGTGGACTTCAGTGCCAAAAGCAGGTGAAATGCACCTCCCAGGTGTGAAATTCTGGTCACAAAATATCCCATATAGCCAAGGTCCATGTTCACTGGATGCCCTTGTGGAAACCCTTGAACCCCTCAGGGTAACCCCCAGAATCTACCACAGCGTTTCCCCACCTAGGGTGAAAGGAAAAGCTTCCCCCATGGTGCTCCACAACACTCTGTTAATCTACCTCAGTTCTGCTTTCCCCATTAGTCCGTGGGCTTTGCCCACCTCTAAGGTTCACAGATGTCCCCAGTTCTCGTGGTTTCCTTTCCCTGTCTCCCCATCAGTTGTGGAGGCCCAGGGGCCTGCCACCAGGAGAGATACCCTCTTAGATTAGGGTGAGAAAAACCTTCCTCTCATGGGCCTTTGCAGCCACAGGTTAATATTTCTTAGGTTCTGTTGTTCTATCGGTTTGTTAAGTTTATGTCACCCTGTTGGAACCCTGGGCACTGAGAATTTCAGACTTTCTGTGCTGACAGACACTGACCCCCAAGCAAACACTGCATTGGACCTGAGGCCATGGAACAGGCTTCCAAAATTGAGTGACAGCACTGGGATTGTGGGTGTGTGATTTGAATAGAAAGGTGTAATATCACATGGTAGAAAACTTAGAGTTTAACAATTTAGAATATAGTAATACATATAAAACAGGATGGAGTATTGAGGGTGTAGGCTAAGTCCTTCTTTTTCACCTTCTTCATGGGTTTGGGTGGTGTTTTGTAATTGGGTAGAAAATTCTGCATTGCANGTAATTGGGTAGAAAATTCTGCATTGCAGGCCACGGGTGGTTGGTTATTGGGTTAAAAGTAAAAATAATTTAGGTGTCATTTCTTAATTGGACAGGTTATCCTTAAAAGGCCTTGTAGGGAAAGAGACAGAGCCATTTTTTACTTTGTTAGCTAGAAGTCATGGTTTGTGAGACTGTAACATAGATAACAGTTAATAAACATCCAAGTCCAAACACAAACACGTCTTGAGCATTTAATCTCGACTCTGGCAGGAAAAGAAGATAAAAAGCAACATTTAATGATGCCCCTTGTGAGGAGAACACCTGTTAGAGTCGGGACCTCCCTGAAGAAACAGAAATAACAAAAGCAGCTGGAAGCTGGGAAAAAAAAAAAAAAAAGATGAGAAGCCCCATGCAAGCGGCCAGAGGAGAACTTGGCTTTTTGAAGTGCAGGATTTCCCCTGTGAGGCCATGGAATCACCTTACAAGAAAGTGCAGACTCTGCACTATCAATCCAGGGTTCCTGAACTGCCCCCCTGAAGGATTTTGGAAGCACCTGACTCCTTGTTTTTCCAGGATCACATAAGTTTCCAATTTAGATAGTCTGAATCACACTGGTGGGGTGAGAAGCCTAAATTTTAGGTGCTGCAATGCTACACTTAAGATGTCTAAAAGGAGAAGTCTGAATATAGGTCTCAGTATCTAATGTGTGGGTTAGGTACCAATCACTACCAGGTTCTAAATTACAGTGTGAAGATAATTTCAGGCTCCCATCATTTCAGGCTAATTAGTGCACATTACATTTCATCCTTGTCAACTGGGAAGAGCAGTGCAAAGTCAGCCAGTTTGCGGTTTGTTTGAATCTTTTTCTGCAAAGGATCACACACGGCTTGGCTGTAGGGACTGGACCAGAGTCTTTCCACCCCAAGTATATGAGGAGAGGACATAAAATATATGAGGAGAGGATATAAATTATATGAGGAGAGGAATGCAGCATTGTCTCAACCTGAACTTCCTGATGTCCAAACATCCTCTCTTAATTTGAATGACAAGCATTTACATCTTGTTCTGTTTAAGGAGAGATCCTCAACTGACGTTCAGTGTCACTGCACAGTAGGGGAAAGCTGCGAGTTTATAATTGATCTGTCCTAGGAGCCCAGGAGGTTTGGTGCCTCGGTGTCACCCTTGACCTCAGGGGAGCTGGAGAAAGATTTTGGTTTTGGAGAAAGATTTTGGTTTTTATGAAGTTGCTAGCACATTTTAATCATTCAGTTTAACTGTACTTCCCTGTATATTTAATATATATATAGACACATATATATGTGTGTGTATATATATATATATATACACATATGTATATGTAAATATATATATATTTAAAGACTGTAGTTCCCCAGTGCATGTCCTTATCCCTTCAAGCAGCTACAGAGCTGCAAAGTCTGAAATAGAAGTGGGTTATTTTCTCCTTGCTTAGGGAAGACTAGAGCTGGTTGTGACAAACATGCTATCCCCAAAAAACATAAGTATGCACAAAAGAAGGAGGGAACAGCCTGTAAACTTGGACATTATAATTCTTTTGTGTGTGAGCAGATCTTTTTCCTTTTTTCTTTTTTCTTTTCTTTTTTTTAAATTTGATTCTCACATGAATGAAGAGGCCTCACAAGTGTTTGTAACACCAGTGAGACAGAGCACCAGAAAGTCCCTGAGAGATTTTGTCCAAACCTCAGAAACCACGTGTGCATTTACCACATCAGGCACAAATGGACCAAGAAGGACTCTTGGAGTGTCGGAAGGTACTGCAGAGGGATCTGGACAGGCTGGATGGATGGGCCAGGTCCTGTCCTTGGGTCACAACAACCCCCTGGAGCTCCAGGCTGGGCACAGGGGCTGGAAAGCTGGAAAAGGCCCCGGGGGTGCTGGAACAGGGGCTGGACACGAGCCCAGGGGTACGCAGGTGGGCAAGAGGCCACTGGT
>WBMY01006296.1:52166-159411 GCA_013397315.1 Donacobius atricapilla | reverse complement strand
CGCGCTGCGGGCCGGGACAGCGGCCGGTGGGGCGCGGCGTCGCGCTGCCCGCGGGGCCCGACCTACGGCACTTCCTGGGGGCAGCTGCAGCGCGGCAGGGGGGGCCGTCGCAGGAGCTGCCGCCAGAGCCGGGCTCTGTCCCCGGGGCCCCGAAAGGTCTGTGGGACTTCGTGGCCGGAGCTGCTGTGGTTAGCCGAACCTCGCTGCTGTGGCCTTGCTGCAGGGTCAAGGGCAGCCATAAGGCCGGGGCAGACAGTGGTGCTCCACAGCCGGAGCAGAGTAGGGAAAATGGGTTGTTTGGGAGCTTTTGGGATCCTGAGGGGGTTTTGACGCTGGAAGGAGTTTAGTCCTTGGCTGCAAAGTCGTGTGTGTTCTTCCACCATGGAGCTGGGCAGAGAGCAGGCTGCTGTGGCATGTGCCCGCAGTGTGTGCTGGACTATCAGTGTGGCTGTGGTGCCCTGGCTGGGATGGTTTTCATTGTCATGAGTGTTGTCCCTCAGTAAGGACACAGCTGCTGCTGCTGTGCAGTCACGGCCCAGCCCTGGTGTGTTGCAGAGCACACAGGTTTCCCAGAGTCTGTTGTTTGGTTTATCCTTGTGGGCTGCAGGTGCAGGCATTTTTTTTGCTGCTTCCCTGACTCCAGTGGTGGGATTGAAGGCTTCTTCCCGTAGAGCAGGGGATAGGAGAGTTTGTGGATGTGTCACATGCCCTTTGTTGCAGTGTACCTGGAGACCTATGGCTGCCAGATGAACGTCAATGACACGGAGATCGTGTGGGCCATCCTGCAGAAGAATGGCTATGCCAGGACAGAGGAGCTGGATGAGGTAAGGCAGCACCTTGGCAGCTCTCCTGGAGCACAGCTCTCATGCCCTGGCTGTGCCTGCAAGTCCCAGCTTTTCTCTGGAGCGCAGCGCTGTGGGATGTTACCAGTTTTGCAGTCTGAGTTCTGTGAAGTAAAGGAAACTGCTTAACAAGTGTGGTAGAAAGCTGTAGGTTGTCTTTTTTCTTTAAACTACTGGGCTCCATCTCAGTTGGAGAGGGATTGGACACAGCGGGATCCTCCTGTCTCATCTTTGAGTTTACTTTTACCATTTAGTGAAGACTCTGCTTGTCTTCTGTTTCTTTCTTGCAACTCCTTTTGTTGAAACCTGCTGTGTATTCAGGCAGGTCTTTTTCCTTGAGTTAAGTGAGTTTTATACCTTCAGGTTACCTGGGCAGGGCATGAGAACTTATTGTTTGGCTTTCATAGATTCTTCTCTTTTTGTTGCTTTTGATTTAGGCAGATGTGGTTCTTCTTGTCACCTGTTCTGTGAGGTAAGGAAATGTTTGTGTCTGGTTTGGGACAGGTTTTAAATAATTAACATTTGAAAACCAAGGTTATAAAGGTTTTGCATGAGGAAAGGAGTGTGCAGGTGTGAAACTGGCTGTTTAGTTGAGGATAGGGCTGGCTGGTGCTATGATTTACAACATTAATTGTGGGATGAATTGCTTCTCTGTATAATGAGAAGTTCTTCGGTAGTAAGCCCTGTGTATATGCCCTGGGCAGTGAGAGATCTGCACAATTAATGATTTTATTTTTAAATATTGTGTCTTCTCTTGAAGTGACTCTCTAGTACAGTGTCTGTACTTAAAAAATGTGAGAAATGTGTTTAGGGGCAACTTGATATAAAGGGAACTTTGCTTGATTTTTCTGAATGCAGAAGATACCAAATGCTCATTGCCACTTGCAGGATACCTTGTACTGTGGCCAGGACACTTTTTCTCCCCAAGGGCTTAGTCCCTGAGGTGTTTCTGCTATGGAGAGGTGCTCTCAGGCAAGCAAAGTGATAGCAGATATGATAGAGTCAAGACATAATCCCCACACCACAAACGGCACTCTCAGGTGCCATTAGATTCCCTCCTGCCTTTAGCTGAATTCTCCTCACAAAGCACTTGGGCCGCTTAAGGCTGGGGCTGTGCTCAAGAGCAACAGTTGGAACGGCCAGTTTTCCTGGCTCCCCAGGGAGAAGGCAGAGCAGGCCATCTGGAACCGTCTGCAGCACCTCAAGGCGCTGAAGGCCCGGCGGCCCCAGGCTGGTGCTCCGCTGCGCATCGGGATCCTGGGTACGGCCGCGCTGCCTCCCCTGTGCCCGCTGGCAGCACCCGCCTTTCCCTGGAGAAAGCAGCTGGGAAGGGCTGCGGGGGAGTAACAGAGGGCAGGCACTGCCTCCTGAGGACCCACCTTTGTTGGCAGGATGCATGGCCGAGAGGCTGAAGGAGGAGATTCTGCACAGGGAGAAGCTGGTCGATGTTGTGGCAGGCCCTGATGCCTACCGTGACCTTCCCCGGCTGCTGGCAGTGGCAGAGTCTGGCCAGCAAGCTGCCAATGTCCTGCTGTCCCTAGATGAGACTTACGCTGACATTCTCCCAGTCCAGACTAGTGCAGGTGGCACGACAGCATTTGTGTGAGTACCTTTTCCCAGTGCTTGTTTCTGTGGTTCTGGTTTGGAAATCTGCTATGCAGAGCTTATGTGTCAGTGACAGCAGTGCCCTGGAAATGCAGTGCCTGGCTGCACTGAGTCTCCCAGGGTGTGTGTGTGTTTTCTGCTGCTTTGCTGTGTGACTGAGCCCAGGAGAGCGTGCCCTGAGCTCTGGCTGTTGTGGACTTCTCTCCCTCTCCTTCGGGAATGCTGACTCTCAGCCTGATGCTGCATTGAGTGATTTCTGTGCCACTGTCCCTTCCTGGAGTCCATGCTTCTCTCATCCCCTGCCTTCTGTGGTGTCCTGATCCAGGTTCTGCTATTTATTCTTCTAATCCTCCACACATTATTATTTCTGATTGTTTCGTTTTGGTGATAACATTGTCAGACGTAATCAGAATCTGTTTGGTGTGGCTGTAGTGCCTGGAAGGACAGTATCACTCTCTGCAGGAGTGGGATGTAGAAGGATCTTTGATCACTGCCAGGCTGCAGTGGCAGTCTGTGCTTCATTAGTTCTTTCCAGCTTTCTTGGAAACATGCATGAAAAATCAGGAGGTGTTAGCTCAGGGCAAGCTGAATGCAGTGTGGATGGCCTGTGTGTGGAGCTGGCTGCAGGCAGCAGTACTGGGCTCATCCTGGGCAGGATGCAGCATGGATGGTTCTGGAGGAGCGGGATGTGACCTGTGCTTTACCTCTTGGCAGGTCCATCATGCGGGGCTGTGACAACATGTGCAGTTACTGCATTGTGCCCTTCACCCGAGGCCGGGAAAGGAGCCGCCCCATCGCCTCCATCCTGCAGGAAGTGAGGATGCTCTCGGATCAGGTGAGGCAGAGCCTCCTTCCCCCAGTCCCAAACCATGGGAGGAAGGGTGGTTCCTGGTAGCACTATTTTCAGTGGTACTTGTAACCAGTGTCACTGCCTTTATCTGCGGAGTTGTTGTTGTGGTAGGGTTCCACTAGTGGCTTTTTGATTCCCCTTGTAATACCCCATCACAAACAGGGAAGGGAGGGCTTCTGTTGGAAACTCCTTGGAGTAAAACCATGGGTGCCCTTGCAGCTCAGCCATCCTGCCCAGGTTATATTTCTTGCCTCTCTGTTTATTTCGTAGGGAGTGAAAGAGGTGACTCTCTTGGGTCAGAATGTCAACAGCTTTCGAGACTTGTCTGAGGTGCAGTTTCAGTCAGTGGCTGCCCCGGGCCTCAGCCGTGGCTTTAGCACAGTCTACAAAGCCAAACCGGGAGGTTTGCGCTTCTCTCACCTGCTGGACCAGGTCTCCAGGATTGACCCAGAAATGAGGATCCGTTTCACCTCTCCACACCCCAAGGATTTTCCTGATGAGGCAAGTGTAAAATAAACACCTGGGCCTCTGCTTGCACGCAGCAAGGCAGCTCTGAAATGTGAGGTATGAGCTGTGCTGCCTTCCCAAACAAAGAGAATGTGGGTTCCCAAACTGGGAACAGCAGCTCCTGGGAGTTGGATGTGGGGCTAAAGCTGGCAGATTTGCAGTTTGCTGGCATTTACCCAGGGAAGACTCTTCCCTTGGCACTCTGGTACAGTTAAACTGTCTGAGGCATCTCCTGATCACTTACCACAGGTCCTGCAGCTCATCCAGGAGCGACACAACATATGCAAACAGCTGCACCTCCCAGCCCAGAGTGGGAGCACGCGAGTTCTGGAGGCCATGCGGCGAGGGTGGGTCACCCCACGAGGAGCCCTGTGTCCTGCCCTCTGATTTGGGCTGCTGGTTTCTCCTCACTGATGTTAGGCTTTCCAGTTAGCAAATCCATGTGCTCTTCATTGCAGATACACAAGGGAAGCATATTTAGAGCTCGTGCACCATGTGCGTGACTCTATTCCAGGTGCGTGTTCCTTTGGCTTGATCTGAACTTGGCACAGCTGCATCTCACTGTCCTTTCCCGAGTGCAGCATTCCTGTCTTCCATGAGGGAAGTGTTACAGCTGTGTGTCTGTTACAGGAGTGAGCTTGAGCAGCGATTTCATCACTGGGTTCTGCGGAGAGACAGAGGAGGATCACCAGCAGACGGTGTCCTTGCTGCGGGAAGTCCGCTACAACATCGGCTTCCTGTTTGCCTACAGCATGAGACAGGTGAGTGCAGGCCCTGGTGGAGAAGCCTGTTATCTCTAGATGTGTCCCCTAAACTCCTCAGTGCTGTTTCTCACAGTAACACACTTTTTAAAAAGCTCTTGAAAATCATACCCAAAGACTTGATATACTGGTAGATGTCGTTTGTCCCAGGCAGCACTTGTAGGGTATGTGGTTCGGCAAGGGCTGTTGTTGTGCCTGGGAGGCTCCAGATTCTCTGCAGGAGTGTCCAGGGTTGGTAACTGCTTAGTGACCTGGCTCTGCAGATGCTCCAGGGTTATTGCAGAGAAGCAACTCTATCAGCAGAGGCTGCAAATACATTATTTACTGATGAGGAATGTGCTGATGGAACTGGGCTGGAGACCAGCTATAAGGGTCTGTCAGTCAAGTCTGGAGGGAAGTGGTGAATTTTTGAGAAGGTATTTCCATGAGAAGAGTGGGTAGTTGGTAAGTATCCATTAGAATGCTCTCCAGAGTGTATGATACTGTTTGGGAAGAGGAGGACAGGAGGCTGGGAAACGTAAGGAAACAAAGGAATTTGGATCACCATTCAGTACATAGATTAGAAATAGTAAAATCTGTTGCCTATCAGTGGACAGATAGACGCAGGCACATTCCACAGAGGAGCTGCAAAGCTGTTTCACAGCCACTGATACTCAGTGCCCTGCATCAGACTTTCTGCCTAAAAGGTGGAGAAGAAAGATGTGAGGAGCACGAGGACCTGGCTGGCACTGGAATAGTTCCTTTGTGATACAAACTGACATGCTGTAGGACTGTGGGAAGCTGTTGCTGGAAGAGCAGTGGAGCTGGCTGGGGTCAGACAAGGCTCTCAGCTCAGGCTGGGTGCTGAGGGGCCGCGCTGGCTCTGTGTGTGCAGAAGACCCGGGCGCATCACCGGCTGCAGGATGATGTCCCCACGGACGTGAAGAAGCGGCGGCTGGAGCAGCTCATTGCCACCTTCCGGGAGGAGGCTGCAAGGGCCAACGCGGCGCTGGTGGGACAGGCCCAGCTGGTGCTGGTGGAGGGGGTGAGTGAGCCTGGAATGGAATTCTCCTCCTCCTTTCTTGCTGGCTCTGAGGCTGTGCACAGCAGTCGCCGCTTCTGCCTTCCTTTCTCACTTTGCCTTGTAATCCCAGGACTCCCGAGACCATTTCTTCACAGTTAAGCAGACAGCCTGACTTTTCCAGGGCACTGAGCCAAGCACAGGGGATGGGATCTGTTAGGGATGCGTCTCTGGCCAAGCACAGAATTTGTGCTTTGGTGTGTGTCACCCAACAGCTCTGGCCACAGTGCTCTGTTCCAGGGCTTGGTTAATGTGGGTTTAATACCATCAATAGTGCTCAATTAATTCCTGAGGCAATAAAGCTCAGCAGTGAATCAGAGCAATTGCCATGCAGGTAATGTTCCCTGTCCTCTTTCCAGCCCAGCAAACGCTCTGCCTCGGAGCTGTGTGGGAGGAACGACGGCAACATCAAGGTGATCTTCCCCGACACCGAGCTGGAGGATGCTGCCGAGTGCAGGGCTCCAGGCAGAGCCCAGCCAGGGGACTATGTGATGGTGAAGGTGACCTATCTGCACTGCTCGTTTCCTTGCACAGTGCTGTTCTCTAGGGCAGCTGCTGTTAGAAGAGCATAGAATTAGAAGGGATCCTCCCCAACCTTTCTGTGCCTGAGGATCTGTGTTGTTTCTTTCAGGTAACCTCTGCCAGCTCACAGACCCTGCGGGGAGTTCCGCTCTGCTGGACCACCCTGTCCCGGGCTGCTGCTTCTCACTGAGGGATCCCTGCTGCCCCTGGATGGAGGCAGCACATATTCTCCATGAAGAAACAAGGAAGTGTGGTCAGGTGGAGATGTGGTAAAAGCAGGAAGATACATATGTATATTAAAACTTATTTATAAAATAATAAAATGCGTATATCTTTCTGCTTTGGTGCCAACTTACCCCTTACAGATGTGTGCTGGTTCAAAGGGGTAGAAGCTGTGTGTGAACTTGCAAAATCCAAGTACTGTGAGATGGTGTATTTCGACTTGCCCTGAGGCTTGTCCTGCCCTCAGAGTGCTGCAGGTCTGTCCTCTGACTGTGATCACGTCCTCTGGCACAGCCCAGCCTGAGAGATGGATGTGCAGAGTAGTTCCTTCCTACGAGCTCAGCTGAATACGGGGGCTGCAAAAGCTGGTAGTACCTACAAAACACAGCCCCAGTAGCTGCTGGAGAATAGCAAGAGTACTGTCAAAGGGTAGAAAGAACTGAAGTAGCAGAAGATTGATTAATTCTTTCCAAATATTGGCAAAATGCTTGGAAAGGGGATGCAAGAACCCACACCACGCTTGTGTGTTGGAATGTGGCGCTGGACTGTGGAATGAAAAATGGTGTTAAGTGTGCACCAGTGAATCTGTTGTGTCTGGGGCTGAAGGAATGCAGCCTTGCCCTGGTACTAGGGAGGATTGGATCTTGTCTGGAGAAGATTTCCTTGTTTCCAGGCCTGGGGGATGCATGGGAAGAGATGGCTGCTAGTTGAGGGTCATCTCTGGCCTCTTAAAACCTGGGGTGCAGTTCTGTAATCCAAACACCTATGGGTGTCCTTCCCTTTGCTTACTAAGAGAAGTGGTTGTATGGATTTAAATGGCCAGCACGTTCTTCAAGTACATCTGACAGCTCCTTGTTTTCATCAGCCTGCAGCTGACCCTGGCTGCAGTGTCACATTCCAGCCTGCTCTGTGAAATTCAAACAAGGACCTGTGACCTGCACTTGTGAGTAAACTGAGATGTGAGAATGGATCACCCCTTTTCGTACAGATAATGGTGTCATTAAAATAAATCCTTGTAAAAGGCTCTAGCCAATGACCAGTTTTGAAGGAACAGCTGGTAGCAGGGCAGTCACAACATGAATTTGCAGAATTTTGAAATAAACTTGAAAGGGTTTTGCTCAAAAGCTGCCTCTCCTGCTCAGTTTTTTCTGGGCTATAATTGTATCTCTTTGTAAACAGCGTGGTTCACTGAATATTCATTAGGCTTCAAGAAACAAATGCATTTTGCTTATTATTTCAGAGCTAAGTCCCTTTTCCTGGAAGTGAATCTGCACAGTCAGCGCAGTCCGTGTGGGCTCTGAAGTGCTGACAGGAACACAGGGCTGGTTGGCCCTCCTGCTTCCACATGGGAAAGTGTCTTTGGCCCCAGTTCTCAAACCAGGGCTTGAACCTCTGCTGCCTAGTAAGGGTGAGCCTGTGGTCCAGGGGGGTTTCAGGAAGAGGCAGCAGTTTGGGATGAAATCCCAAAGGTAGCAGCAGCATGTGTAAGCGCCAGCCCTCAGAGGTGATGGCCACTGAGGCCATTCTTGGCTCATCAAGCCCACTGGGCAGTGGCTGAATTCAAAATCTTTCAGCTCACGATTCCCAGGCAGCTGGGGACCAGGGCCCAAGCCAGCATGCTGGAAAGGGCTGACATCCACCTTTCCCTGCTCATTTTGACCTCCCCATGAGCACCTGTTCCAAGTGAGAAATGCAGACCACCGTGTGCCCTCCCCCCTCCATCCTTCTTTGAGGCCAGCTGTGGCCGTTTTACAATCATTATTTTAAGAGCGGGAGACTAATGAGGAGAAGAGCTGGGTTTTACATTTTGATGAGGAGGTGATAATGCTCACTGCATGGGCTCCCGGGGGAGCCATAGCACTCACCATTTGCTTCGCCTCCTTAGTTTTTATAAGCCTCGAGAATGAAGACCGAGGTTTTAAGGCAGCTAAGCATCCATTAGGAAGTGCTTACGATGACCTTGGAGGCTGAGTCAGTCCTTTGGCACTGCGTGGAAGAAGGAATATGTTGTTTTCCTTGAGGCCTGAAGGTGGGATGCGGGAGGTGGGTTCTGTGTCACTTGTCAAGTTTGCTGCCTAAGTCCAGCTGTTGGGAAAGCTGGACTCGTACCTTGTGTTCTTTCTTGCACGTTTCTGTTCCCACCCTGAGCAGGGATGAGAGCCCTGAACTCTCCCGGACCCCTCCCATCTCCCTGATGTACACCTGTGCCTTCTGCAGGTCCAGGTAGTGCTCTTCCAGTCAGTCGTGCCCCAGTTACACCCATGGGCAAACACCTGAGGAGGCGTTTGGCAGATCAGGTTTCCCAGTACAGACCCGAAGTGCTGGGATGACATTTACTTTCCAACAGCAGCCGTGCCCTGAGGGTGTCTCCTGACACCGGAATTTCGTAACACACAGCCTGCACTTTCCTTTCTGCTGGCAGGGTGTGTGGGTGAGGCTGGACATCACCTACACACACAAATAGCTTCACCTGGCAGAAAGGTCAGTGTCAGGGAGAACAAGAGCCCGTTTGTTCCCCTGACCCCCATCAGAGAACAAACTTGTTTGTCCTCAGGTCTTGGCTGTGCTCAGGGAGTGGAGGGACGGAGCAGCAGGCACTCACAGCCTCTGTTCCCTGCTCAGGACTGGTTTTTATTGGCCTAAGGACAGCCTCAAAATTGATGCCTATCATTGCCTACACTTGCCTGCCCAAACTTGCTCCCCTCTCCAGGGCTTTTGAAGCAGCTTGGGCAGAGGAGTCAGGCTTTTCCCAGTGCCAGAGCTGGCCATGGTGTATCATGTCCTCCCCCAGAACCCCTCGAACTCTGCAGTCTCTTTTCCCTCTCTATGTCATGGTGCTGGTGGAGGGAAGGATGGGCATTTTCCCTGATGGAAGCCTGTAAGCAGAGTTTGCTTTAGGTCAGCTGGAGCCTTGTTCTGCTGAGGGGGTGGCAGGTGACAAGGCATTGCCTCTGTGTGATGCCAGCAGCCTGCCAGGCTGCGACCCTCCTCTTCTCATGGGTTTTCACTTCAGCAGACAGGGTCCAGCCCATTCCCCCAGGCCTCCTCCTCCCTGCTCTGGGACCACTGTGGGTTGGGTGTCCTGGGAGTTTTCTTCCAGCAGCTTTTCATCACCATTTCTGAAGCCAGCTCTTTGCACAGAGCTTTGGGATTTAATGCAACATAAAGAACTCAAAACTGTTTTCCACTCTAAAACCAGTTCTATCTTTGGTTCACTCCTTACTGAAACTGGCAGTGGTTGGGTTCTGTCAGGGCTGGCACAGTTCCTCCTACAGGCTCCTCTGCAGCCAACGGTGAACTCTGTGCTGTGCTGGAAATGCAACGAGGTCTCCACTGCCATTGCTTTGTGCACACCCAGACCAGCCCCAGGCTGCTCTGCAGCCCCCCCAGGTTGGCATTGTCTGTCCCCAGCGTCCCTCCATGTCCGAGCGCCTTCCCGGAGCGCGGCTGTGCTGTGACCTGCATGGCAATGACAGAGGCCCTGGTGCTGAGTGGCAGCTCCGAGCTCTGGGGCTTGTGAATTCAGAGGGTATCTCACGGTCTGTCACAGGCACTGCTGCTCTCTGGGGCTCAGCAGTCCTGCGACTTTCCCCCCTCCTTTGTGAGCAATTTATTTCCTTCACTGACAGACAACTATTGACTTCTCATTCTCCTGAAGATGAGATGTCTTGTCTCATCAGGTTTAAATTAGTTTTATCTTTAGCCCTTCCTATTAATAAGCTCTCATTGCAGTGTCATTACTCGATATCTATTTTCTGATGTTTTTCATTAATGGCTCTATATCTTCCAGATATTTTTCAAGTATTTTTTTCCCCTGCTGCTGAGTTATTTAACAGTCAGACACAAATCAGAGACATGAAGATGGTCTGATGCTGGTCGGAGACAGCATGGAATGGCCCAGCACCACTTGGTGTGCCGGGCAGGGCACTGGGACTGTGGTGGGGCAGCAGTGGGGCTGCACTGGGGCTGTCAGGGATGGTCATGCATTCCCTCCCTGTCTCTCTGCATCCATCTGATCCCAGCTTGAGCTCTGACATGCCTGGGGCTCTCAGGAGCATGAGTCAATAGAGTAATTAAAATGCCTCCAGTGAGGCGAAGGTGCTGCAATTCCTTTGGACAGCTGTATCTGTGGAAAACAGAGGACTACTTTCTGTGCTTCATGTGCCTGGCAGGGGCTCTTCCCCTTCAGTAGAACTTCCACTAGGAAATGGGAAAGGGAATTATTTCAAGGGGGCCCCTGCCCAGGGTCCGTGTTCCTGCTGGGTCTGAGCCATCTTCCCTGGCAGCCAGTCTGGGGCAGCTGCCACTGCCCCCTGGAACATGGAGCTGGAAGTACTGCCAGCCCGGGGACAGGCAGGGTGGCCAGCCCAGGGACAGGCAGGGTAGCCAGCCCGGGGACAGGCAGGGCGGCCAGCCTGAGGACAGGCACGGTGGCTAGCCCGGGGACAGGCAGGGTGGCCAGCCCGGGGACAGGCAGGGCGGCCAGCCTGAGGACAGGCAGGGTGGCCAGCCTGAGGACACACAGGGCTGCCAGCACAAAGACAAGGGCTTTCTTATTATGTCTTCAAAGGGTGTCAAAAACAAAGTCCATCAGTGTTGAAAACACCCAAATCTCAACTTCACTGCCCTACATTTACTTCTTGCATTAAGAAGGAGGAAAAAGGTGTCTAATTCCTGGAGAGCAAACCCAGGGATGACAACAGCCCGATGCACAGTGGCATGTCTAACGGAGCTGTCAGGGTGTTCAGGGACACTGCCTGGGCTGTGTTTGCCACTTACAGAGCCAGGTCACCATGGGATCCCTCGCCCACCCCGCCTGTGGCACCCATGTAGGAATTACAGAGTGGCTGCAGGACAGGCAGTTAGCAGCAGTGCCTCCAGCTGAGGGTTTGAGGGTGATTAATATTCAGCACACTGCTGTGAAAATGAACAGCCAAAAAGGACTGTCCTCCTTCCCTTCCTGCATCCGTGAGGACAGTGAGGGGAACAGAAATGAAATTCACTTTTGGTCATGCTGATCATGGGGTTTTGAGACTAGACAAGGTGCTCCCTTCTCTTTGGGCTATTTAGTGTCTTTTAATCTGTTCTTCTTCTTTTTTTCCTTTTTTTTTTCTTTTTTTTTAATGTTGTCTTTCTGTAATTTAATTACAGGAAGTTTAAAAAAAGAATAGCAGGAGGCTTTGGTTGAAGCTATCAGAACCAAACAGGAGGCAATTCCAAAACCAGCCTCCCTTTTAAAAAGGGAAACATTCTGACATTTCATTAAAGGAAAGATTCTTCCCACAATTTCTTACCCAAACTCCATTTTGAATAGCCCTTATATTGTCGGTGGGAAAGATTTCCCTATCTCATGCTCAGCAGCCGGTACAGCAGAGTCTGGCAGGAGCAGTAGCAATGCTGACAGTACCCCAGGGATGCTCTGCACAGCAGACAGGTGTCATTGGGTGCAGAAGCCTGGGAGAAGCTCAGAGCAGCCTCCACAGGGGAACAGTAGGGTGAGAGGAACCTCAGGAAAAAACCCATCAGTGCCCTTGCAGCCAGAGCTGGCAAAGATCTGAGCTGTTCCAGTCACCTGTCCTGGCACACTGGGGCTGGGTGGGGCCCCCATGGCATTTTTTTTAAATTAATAGTGGTGGTTCAGACCAGTGCAGGTGCTGCTGCTGTCCCCACAGGGTTCACAGTGGCCAGTGGCTGCCCACCTCTGCCTCTGTGGCAACAAAGGTGGGACCCAGCCTGATGGCACCATGCTACCTGTAGAGGTTTGGCATTTTGGCTCTAGGGTTACTGAGAGAATATTTACACTTCTTTTTGCAATCATTCACAGCAAATGAGCCTAGAATGGGGCTTGGCAGGTCTCTTCTTCCTCCTCCTTCTGTTTCCTTAGGAACTGGAAACTGAAGGTGCCCAATGAGGCGTTACAGATTCAATAGCTGGGTCTAAGGCACTGCCACCCATCCTGTCCTCCTCCAACAGAGCCCTGCCATTGTCTTCAAAGGGCACCCTACATCTGCCCTTCATCTTTGTGCTCTGAGCACACACAGCTCATCAGCACCAGGACCATTCCCAGAGCCCCCAGCGTGTGGGTGTTACTGCAGCCAGAGTGAGGTGCTCTGGGTGCAGCGCAGGCATGCCCAATGCCCACATCTCATTAGTGTTGTTACCTCTGCCATTAATTGGCAGGGCAGGGTGGCATTGGCTGCTCGGGGTATGGCTCACTCACAGTAGTGAGGTAAAGGGAGTGAAGGAGCAATAGGAGAGGCTGGGCTGCGGTCCTGTGGCACTGGTGACACCTCTGCCACAGCAGTGCACTGGTGCACTGAGAACTTCCAAGTTTTCCAGGGTAACATTTGGCCACTCAGATGTGAGCAGCAGCCCTGGCAGTGTGGTACCAGGAGGATGCTGACTGCAAACCCTCAGCTAACAGCACCAGGACTCCCCTGTGCCTGTTGGATGGGGCTCTGGGGCCCTGGGCAGGACCAGAGGGACCCACGTTGGGCAGAGGCAGAAGAGGGTGTGGGTGCTGCCTGCCAGGAATGCCCAGCAGAGCCAAAGTGGACATTTGGAAATGGTTGGTGGCACATGGTGCTGTGCCAGTGAATCTGGAGGCTGAAGGGCTTGGGCATGTGTCCCTGGCCCCGGCACCTCTCACCATGCAGCTGTTCTGGGATGAGGTTTGACGCCAGTGCAGCCAGGAGCTCGGTCCTGGGCCCAAGTGCTTGCTGGCTACTGCCACTGCTCTCCCCAGGGTCCTGGGGGTCCCAGCCCCAGCCTGGGGGCGAGCTGGGGCCCCAAGGATGTGTTTGTTCTTGTCAAACAGCTCCCAGCTCACTGGCAACAGGCAGTAGCAGGAATACACACTAAAAGAACCAGCAGCTCAGGGACAGGGGCAGAATAAATCTGCATAAATACAAATGAGGGGAATGTTTGCCACATTGACCATGTTTCTGTAGCTACTTTAAGCTGTAAGAGTAGCAGCCTAGGCAGGGTTTGGGCTCCACTCAGGCCTGGCTCTGGGGCTGCAGCCCCTGTGGTTCCCCAGCTTTCCAGCAGACTCACCTATTCAATATTCCTCACATGTGAGTTACTCCTGTACCTGATGGGAGAGATAAATAACAAAACCCTTGCAAATGCAAAAATCCTTTGGCAGTTTGGAATGGAACCAAGTCACATCCTGAATGCAGACGAAGAAAAATCAGTTTTATTGTAAGAAGTAACAGAAGGGTGTGAATCTGCCTCAAATCCACCTCACCCACAATGCAGCACATCCAAATCCACTTGGAGATTACAAGGCAGGATAGCATTCACTCTGATCAGTTCAAAGCATTGCTGTTTGGGAACAAATAGGCTGAGTGTGAGCCTGGATTAGGCTGGGGGCTTTTTTGCCTCCTTTTAACAGTATGAAATCACTGGAAACAGCAAAATTCCCTTTTGAAATGGTAAGCCAATCAGGAAGCAGAAGGAGAGCAAAGACAAAGTGTTTAGAACTCATTGAATTCGTGCCTTTTCTCTCTTCCCTTCTCAGAAGGATTTGTGCAGTTGGTGCAAACTCATGAAATTCCTGAGGGGACCAAACCCCTGCCTAACTGTCTGCATCCAGCACCTGGAATGTCCCCTCTGTGCTGAGCCATTACCTGGCCTAAACCCCAGCCCAAGTGAAGCTGGGGTGGGCGTGAGGAGAAACCAGGGGATAAAGATCATCCCTTCATCAGTGAGTGCCGTAACAAGTGGTTTGTGGCCATGACAGCCAGGAGGGACACAGGCAAGACCTGGGGCTCCTGCCTCCACAGTCACAGTGTCATCAACATGGCTGATCATCAACATGACTGATCATTGACATAGCTAATTATCAGTGTGGCTAATCATCGACATAGCTCACTGTTGGCACCGATTATCATTGGCACAGATAACTCTAGGTTGGACAGAGACACCAAAATCTGAGAAGGCTGAAATGCAGAGCAGAAGAAAAAGTCTTTTCTTGGTTGGATTTCTCCATTTTCATGTCTATTTTCCACCTACTGAGTCGTTTTCCTCCCTTCCCTCCTCCTCCTTGGGAATTGCCGGCAGGGGGGCCTGGAAGAATACCAGAGTGGAGATTTTAGGCAGCCCTGTGCTACCCCTGTCACCTCCCACTACCAGGTAGCAGGGTCAGGACTCTTCTCACCCAGCCCAGGTACCGGCACAATCAGCAGCAGAGCTCTGAGCCAGGTCCCCAGCCAGCAAATCCTCCTTACCCCAGGGTGCTGCCAGTCCTTCAGCTATGGATTGATCCTGGGATCGATGCCTGCAGCTGGGGGAGAGGCACCCAGGTCAGTGCACTCCCTTCTCCAGGTCCCCAAAGCCCGACAGCCCCCTGGTTTACCCCACCATGGGACCGGGCTCGGCAGTGCCTGATGTACCAGTGGCCTGAGAGCCTCCAGCTTTATGGGCAGAGATGATTTAGTGCCCTCAGGAATACGGCTCTGGGGAAGCTGGGAAGACTTCCAACTCTTCCTTCTCTTCCCTATATATTAACTTTCCATGCATATGAAGCTGAAAGCTCTTCCAATCACCTCTGCAAATATTAATTAATCCTCGCAGCATCCTGAGGACCATTATTCACTCTTATTAAGCAAATATTATTAAATCCTTTTATAGGAGGTGAAGTGACTTTTCCAGGGCTGTGCAGGGCACATGTAGGAATGCACAGACTTCCTCTTGCTACTGTATTCCAGACCTGCCACTGCACAGGGGCAAAGCTGCTCACATTTCAGCTGGGGGCCATCTCTGAGGACGAGGGACCCCAACCACCCCCAGCACTGCTGTTTCCTGGGAGGTACAGGTGCTCTGTGGGGCTGTTTTGAGATGCACAGCACCTGGCAGCTCTGGCTGCACCCCAGAGCCATGAGAACCCTCCCCACTCTTGGCCACTGCCCAGGACTGTGTCCCCCATTGCAGCTGCCCCACTCTGGCTCACAGACACCAGTGGGGATCCCCATGGCAGCACTGGGGCTGGACTTACTCTGAAGGAGCCAGTCAATGAAGGTGCTTGGGAATGGAGAATTCTGCAAAGAACAAGGAGGCATTAGAGCATGTGAATGTGGAGGAAGGGCAGCAGTGTGGGACATGGGATGGAAAACAGGATGGGACATGGCTCTACTTGTAGATCCAGCTCCACATAGTGCCCGGCTGTCACTGGCAGTTTGGAGAGGGCAGAGTAGATTTTCCCCAGAAGTCCAAAGGAGATGACACCTGGGGAGAGGGAGAGGCCATCAGGGCTGGGCAGAGCTGCCTGTAGGTCACTGAACCTGCTGGAGCTCTGTGCCCACCTGGAGCATCTGGCAGAGGGTGAGAGAGCATTGTCCTGCCCTGCAAGGAGGAAATACTCCTTGTCCTTCCTAAAGATCTCAAACTCCCTGGCATTCAAAGTTTCTCATGAAAGCTGCTGCCCTGGAGCTCCCAGGTGATCCCATCACAAGGGAAATGTTGGGGGTAAATGGGGAGGGACAGTTCTGCTTGCATTGAAGCAGCAGTTGTGTGCAAGATTTGACATGAACAGAGCTGGGGAGGGAAAACCCTCTGGCTCTGTGGGACTGTACCTGGGGGTCCTGGCCTAGTCAGCTCTTGGCAGCAGCTTGGGTCTAACCCTGGTTAGAAAAACACCCATAAGAAGAATAGGACTGTGATGTCTGGCAGGGGTGGTGAGCCAGGACTGTGCCACCCACAGCAGCTTTGCCAGTGGAGAAAAACTGCCCCTGCTCCATGCAGACCCCTGCTTCCAGAGCTCCAGCTCTCCTTTGGACACCTGCTGCCCGTGGAGGTGGCCAGACACACAGACCCTGAGTGTCATTCTAAAACTTAATATCGGAAAGAAAATTCAATGACTTACGGTTGAGGAATTGCAGATTAATGTTGATGATGCTGACCCAGACCTTCACTAATGGGCAGAGCTGCAATGGCAACAAGAGGCACGGTCTTGGTGAGAATGCTGTGGGTGCGGCAGTGCGTTCCCCAGCATCACTTGAGTTTCACAGACTTAAATCAGGATGGGACAAACATCCTGATTTCATCCTAGAGCATAGTCCTTCCATGGAAACAGAGCTTTATGATTTGTTCAGCCCCCTTCTCAAAATGGCACAGGTTCTACTGAACAAGGTTAAAGATCCTCTAAAAGGCCACTTTGCTCTAAATGGGGCTGTGCTTCTGCTCACCCCCACAGGGAGCAACAGAGTACAAATTACCCTGTAACATCACATGATGAAATTGAATTACTCCTAACAAATAAATTCTGACTGTAAGGAAGATCAAGCAATTTTGTGTAACTCACTTATGAGCTTGCAGGCATGTATCTGTGCATGCACAAATATATATTGTGTATGTATGTGTGCATATATATATATAATATGTATTATCCTTGCCAAGGGCAGGGGGATTGGAACTAACTAACCTTTGAGGTCCTTTCCAATCCAAACTGTTCTGTGATTCTATGTGTGTGTGTAAATCTACCAGGCACTTCTGGCAGGAGCACTGACTGCAGCTGAAATGCAGCTTCACAGCAAAGAATATTCAGACACTCACCAGCATAGGGACAAGGGACTTAAGAGACTTGTTCAGCAAGCTGCTCACCAGATTGGTGAGGAGGCTGGGGAGGGAAAAGACAGACAAAAGTTACCAGGGAAGTTGTCAAAATCCACGACTTGACATCAAGAGCCTCCTCTGCGCGGCTCAAAACTGAGCCCTCTGTAGAGGAGCCCCCTCCTCTTCTCTGATAAGAGATGCCGCAAGCCCAGAGCTCCCCCAGGCTTCAGTAGGAATTACAGGTGCTCAGAACTTGGTTATCTGAATCCCCAAATCTGCTTGTTATGCTGTCAATCCATGCCCAGATTTGAGACTGAAATTCTGCCCCACTGCCAGCTGGCAGGAGCTGACCCCCACACTTACCCCTTCCGCAGGCTGACGCTGAAGCCACCAAGGAGATTGCTGCAATCCTTAAGCACCAACTTGAGGTCACCAGGGGAGTCCTGGGTTAGGGCGATGTGTGATGTGATGTTTGCTTCTACTGAGGATCCACTCAGAAACTGAAAAATCCTGGAAAAAAGGAAGCGGCGTGGAAGGTTATGGAGGAAGCCAAAGCAGCACGAGAGAGTGGTGTCTGTGGCAGAGCCCCAAGCACAGCCCCGGCTGGGACAGTGCTTCAGTTTTGGGACTTCTCTCAGGCTCCTTGTCCTGTAGCAGACCACAGACCCGTAGAATTATTCAGGCTTGAGAAGACCTCTAAGATCAAGAAGTCCAATAATCAAGCCAACACCACCACCATGTTCACGAAAAACCATGTCCTCAAGAGCCATATCCACATGTTTTTGGAACACTTCCACAGATGGTGAGTGTCTGTGGAGTGAGGACAGCTGGAAATGGTTCCAGAAAGAGTCAGCAGCACACCTTCCCTCACCAGCCTCTTGCTCAGTGTTTGGGGATGTTTGTCCAGCACTCAGGAGTGTCCCATCCTCCCCAGTGCCCTCAGGTCCCCATGGCCTCGCTCTCCAGCATCACTCACCCTGGAAAGTGGAGCACCAGCCTTGAGTACAGGTTCAGCACAAGCTCAGTCCCACGAAGGACCTTCCATGACACTCGGGCGTTCTCAAGGTTCAGCACCTTCAGCCTGGGGGTTGACACCAAGACAAACTCACCTTGAGCTGGCAGGATCAGCAGGAGCAGATCCTACACTCCCATCTCTTCCTGCTCATTATTTGACCTGTGGATATTCCCAGGTAAAAGTGAAGGTGGGGAAGGACCAATTCCCACTCTGCAAACAGCCAATCTCAAAGCATGGCCAGGTTTCTCAAGGCTATGTCCTCCTGAGTGTCAGACATCTCCATAGGTGCAGATTCCCCCATCTCCTGTGTTGCCCGTGGCAGTGCCACACGGCTCCCACCAGTAAGACTTCTCCCGTTTTTGGTTGGAATTTCCCCTGTTGCAGATTCTCATGTGAGCTGCGAGCCCTGGACTGGTGGTTTGTATGAGAGGGAGGGTCTGATGCCCTGGACATTATGGGTCACCCTGCAGTGAGCCCCACCACGGGGCTTCTGACTCACCAGGCATAGCGTGTCATCTTCTGGGAGTCTACTCCACCCAACAGTCCTCCTGCACCCAGAAGTCCTCCTGCTCCACCCAGAAGACCATCGAGTCCAAGCAGACTTCCATTGCCTAGGAGACCTCCTTTTCCAAGCAGCCCTGTGCCAAGCAGACCTGTCTCTCCAAGAAGGCTGTTATTGCCCAGGAGGCCATTGCCGAGGAGACCATTGCTGAGACTACTGCCAAGTCCTTCTCCACCAAGGAGGCCTGTGCCAAGTCCTTCTCCAAGGAGTCCTGTTGCAAGGCCTTTCCCACCAAGGATGCCTGTGTTGAGCACCCCATTGCTGCCAGGCTGTCCTCCTGCAACAGCCAGAACTTTGTTATTCTCCAGTCCTTCACCACCCAGAAACCCTCCTCTCCCAACCCCACCCTGTGCCAAGCTTCCTCACCTAGGAGGCCTGTGCCAAGGACCCCCGCTCTGCTGGGTTCATTTCCTGCACCAGGGGGACCTCCGCTTTCTGCTCCACTTGGACTTGCTTTGCCCAGGAGGCCAGTGCCAAGCAGCCCGCCTTCACCAAGAACACCTGTGCCAAGCAACCCACTTTTTCCACCGATGAGACCAGTCCCAAGAAGGCCTGCACCAAGAGAGTCCCAGTTACTGACTGGACTGCCACTCTTGGGAGGATGTCATTGACAGGAGATGTTGGTTTGGCCACGTTAGGGTGCTCTGCTGGTGAGGTCTCACATGACCCTGAGCATCCTTGAACAAAGCTGGGTTCCCCATGGAGATGGGCCTGCCAGGAAGCAGCTCCCTGATGAGCAGAGGGACATGCCATGAGCCCAAAATAGCACAGGACTGTGCCATGACTCTCCCCTGGAAATACAGAAAATATCTGAACTCACCGCCGCTGGGTTGTGCTGGGTTCAGCAGGTTGAGGAGGCCCTGGGAGGGGGACAGGAGGCCCCCGAGAAAGATGAGAGACCAGAAGGGTGGCATGTCCTGGCACACCACCTGTGGAAAGACCCATATCAGCCCAAGCACCAGGGTTGGGTTTTCACGTGAGTTTTGACAGCCTGGGCACTGGCCCAGCTCTCCATCCTTCATGTGCACTGCCCCGGGGTGGTGGGGAGATTCCTCTTGGACAAACAGCCTCCAGACACCATGCCCCCCATCCCAGGAGGTCAGCCCAGACCTGCAGCCCCCTTTTCCCACTTCTGGTTATCAGGGAGCAGCTGAAGCCCAGTGCCACACTGCTCCAGAGCCATCGATGTCTCCATGCCTGACTGGGCTCCCTCACTGCAGAGCTGGGTACCTGACACTGCAGGGAAGTGAAAATGCCATTTTAAGAGAGGAAGAGGGATGGAGATGAGGTAGGAGGACCTTGTACTGAGAGAGACGGATGGCTTCCAACCACTCTGAAATGGCCCTGAAAGAGGAACACTCACAGGGGCAGAGCCAAATAAAAAATGATGAGTGTCACAGTGGTGTCCTTCTTCCCGCTGTGAAGAGCACCCTGTGTTATTAAAGCTCAAAGCACGGCCAGAATCAGACTCACTTTCCCGTGGGCAGGTTGTTTGTTTTTCTCATCTTGTTCCACTCAAGCTGTGAAAAGAGTCCATTTTCCCCGTGTTTGATCTGCCCCCAGCCAAAAGAAAGTACTTTCAAGGACCTTCTGTTCCTGCTCGAGCTGGGCTTCTCAGGGTGACAACGCAGGCTGGGGAGTTTCTGTTTATGCACGGAAAGGTGTTTACAAAGAAATGAGAAAATGGTTTCTCTGCAGCACTGCTGGGGGTCCCAGCTCTAGGAGCATTTTCCTGGACAACCTGTGTCCTGGACAGACACCTCAGCTTGTCCCTTCCGAGAAAAACAATTTACAAGGTGCAGATTGCAGAGGTTCAGCACTGAGAAATAACATTATTTAGGTCAGACAGAACAACTTCTTTATCTCTTCCAGATACTTAAAAAAAATCCCTCTATGACAGTTCTCGGCACAATTAAATTAGACTTTAATTCACTCGACTGTCTTTTACATTTTCCCTTTGATCAGCACGTAATGATGCACAGCTCCTGTAGCTGCGATTATTGAACAGGGGAGAAGGAGAGAGGCTCGAGCAGCTCCTATTGAAAATTGTGTCAAATAAAATCAGTCGGATTTGTTGGAGGGGCTCTGAAAGACGTGTGCGGCATTGCAAAAGGGTACCAAAATGGATGTCAGGGCTCTTAGAAGAGCTCTTAGAGAGAATACGTGACCATGCAGGCACCTATCTCTGCAGTTATTAACAATATCTACCAGGGTGCTGCTCCTCGGTCACACACATTTCAGTGAGCCGAGCATCTTGCACATGCAAAAGGCACGTCTGGTTTTGCAGATAAACACTTATTTTACACCAACTGAGATGAGGTCTGGAGAGCTGAAAATTGCTCTGAATTCTGGTCACCAAGATCATGAAAAAACTCCCAGTCCTTTCTGCCAGCTTAGTCATTATCACAAACTTAACAACAACAGGAATAAACGTGGAATTTAACAAGCAAGAGCTCTGCTAGCTTTAAAAATTAATTTTCATAAATGATTAAATGCTGCTACAGAAATCAAAGGAAAGCATCATTAAAATTCCTGCTTTTCAAGCTGAGTTACAGTGTGCTGTAGGTCGCCTGATGGAGCCAGCACGGTGGCCATGGTCCTTCAGTGCCACTTACCTGGACCCTTTGATGTCGAGGTGGAGCTGCCCATGGTCACGGCTGCTGGCAGCTGCTTTTATATACCCAAGCTGCAGGAATGAGGAAAGCCAAGGAAAGGATGGAGCTGGAACAGTTCCCTTTTGCTGGCTGTGAAGTGTGACCCCTGCACCAGCCTAACCCTGAACTCCGCACGTTGCTGTGGCCAGCAACATCCAGCCAGCCCAGCAGCTCGCCCCTCACTCTGGGTGTGGTGCCCACCAGCTCTGGAGAGTGTCCCAGGGTTGGTTCAGGACAGCTCTGCACCATCATATGGAGCAGAATGGGTCCAAGGACAGTGAGAGGTGAGCAATTACCTCCCAATGAGTTAATTACATACAAAAACCTCATAAATTGCGAAACAAATGAAGGAGAGTGTGGGTTTGTGGTGCACCGTCTGCTCTGAGAAAACTGCCTGTGCCCCAGAGGCAATCAGGAGCTGACTGTGAGTCCAAGAAAGATTTCCTCAGTTTGAGAGACAATAGATAAAAGAAAACTGGAAAATAAATGGTAGGAAAAGGAAAAGAAACATCAAAGATGACAGAAAAATCTGATTCTGATGTTCCAGATGTGTTTCAGGGTGGATCTGGGCTGGACCAGGGCAGGAGAGTCTCACAAGGAGTGATGCTGCAGCTGTCCCAGCTATTCTCTCTCACCCCAGGAGCAACAGGCTTTAGAGCCTTAAATTAGCAGAAGTTTCATGTGGTTCATGCAGATTTCATGGGCACTGCTGGGTGATTTCCCCTCCAGGTCCCTAAGTGCTCCCAGGACAAAGCCCGAGTAAAGCCCAGTGCAGGTGAGGGTATGATGGGTACTCAGCATGAACAAGATTCCCCACAGCTTTAGGCCCAGGCCCTGAAGAGTCTGGCATGTTTGGGTCTGACACAGCATTTGCTGGCAGAGCTCTGCACCCCCTGAGCTGGGGGTGGACGAAGGGGACTGCAGCCCTCCCACCTGAGGTCTGTCCTGAGCCCAGGGATTTCACCAGAGCTGGCCATCCCCACAGGCTTGATCACCTGCTGTGGCTGCAGAGAGGGCTGGACTTTATTGAACCTGAGCACAAGAATGCCAAGTACACCCACACCCTTCTGGGCACCCACAAAAGCGTCCAAAACACAGTGTTCCATGGAAAAAACCACATGTCTTCCTTCTCCTCAAGAATGCAGGCAGGATGCAACATTTACAGGGATAACACCAAGCTGCTGTTGTGCTATGTTGGGTATAGAGAGACACTCAGTGGGATTCTCAGGCAGGTGAAGTCAATTTTTAGCAGCCTGGGGAGGGAAACCCCCTCTCCCAGCACGCCTGTGGGACACAAACCAGCCCAACACAGTGCCACAGGACAGGGAGTCACAGCTGAACCTCTCCCCAGGTCTCAGTCCCAAACTCTATCCCCTCTATGTGCACCTCAAGGTGTCCTGTGGTCAAACAAAGAGGTCAGGCTGGGGTGGCTCCTCCAGCCTCTGACCAGGCTGCAGCCCAGCCATGGCTGGTGCAGGTCCCAGCTGTGGGGAAACTGCCCTGTGGTGAGGGAAAACTACAGAAGGAATTTCTGCATGGGTTGTTCCTTCATACGTATGTGATTCAGAAGGCAGAGGGACATCATCTGGGTGGATCACCGTCACCTCTGCTGCAGCTATGAGCTGGATCACACCTGTATTTTTCTTTAAGGTCACCACTGATGCTTTGGGGACTGCAGTTTCCATCAGCAATTCATGTGGCTCAGGGAATGAATGCCTTGAGAATCTGTCAACACCCAAAAATGCCATTGCGCAGGGCTGCTCTCCAGGACAGGTCTGATCCTGAGTTCCTGCAACCCAGCACAGCTGTATCTCAGCTGAAGAAGTTCATCAAGAGGCCCAGTGGGAGGAGCTGGTGTCATCTGTGGGTGGCAGGGGTGGCATGGGGGCCCGTGGGGTTTGGAGACAGTCTCTGGCTTTCCCAGTGGATAGTCCACAAGGCCTCCAACCACACTCCCAATGACAGTCTGGATTCACAGGGGAAGGAAACACAAGTCAAAATGTTTGCAATATTTGCCTTTTACGGTCAACTTCATGTTCCCTCGCTGTGAAATGGCTGCACGCATGGCCTCGCCAAGTAAGGGCCCGTGACACTTCCTTCTCCAAAAGTTTGTGAAACTTAAACCCTGCTGTGCTCTCCCATGACAGAGGTGAGAGCAAGGCATGAAGCCAGGACCTCTGCCAGCTTCCACAGCCCCCTGCCCAGCTGTACATGGCTGCAGGAGACCTTGATGAACCCAAGGGAAATATCCCAAGTCCTGTACACAGATGGAAGGAGAAGATGCAGGACTTACACTCAAATCCAGAGAACTGGCCCAGGGGAAGGCTCGACATGGTGTACTGGATGCTGCCCAGCAAATCCAAGGTCACCAGTGCTGGGGGGAGAGGAAGGGAGTCAGCAATTCCTTGTTGGACTTGGCTGCAAATCCCCTTCCCCTACCTGAAATTCCTTTTCATCCAGAAGAGCCTGGCTTTCAAGTGGGCTCTGGGCAAGGAGCTCCTGGGGACCCCTGCTCCTGGCAGATCTGGGGCCAAGGTGGAGCAGAGGAGGGAAAGGTGTCCCAGTCCTCACTGAACTGGAGTGGCAGGACAAGACGTGGGACCCACCATGTGCTCACAGTTCAGGAGTCCCAGCTGGTCACTGACAAGTCCCAGGGCAATGTCAAGCACTGGGCAGAGCTGCAAGAGTTGGGGAAGATTGGTGAGAGCCCACATTCAGAGCCAGAGAAGGACACACAGCCCTGCTTGGCTCTGCCAGGCTTTCCCTGGGCATTGGAGCACTGGGCACCTGGAATGGTAGCCCTGCTGGTGACTCCATCAGCTCTGGGTCTGGCCCTGGGCACCTTTCTCAGAGATGTGGGGAGACCCAGGAGTCCATGAGGGATGACTAGAAAGACCCTGGGGTCTTTCAGGAGGAGGAGAGATTCCATGAGTCCATAGCACAGTCCAGGGCATAATTAGAAACTCTCAGCATTTGGGCAGACCTTGCATTGGGAAGGAAGGAGAAGCGTTTCCCAAGCTGATGGAGACAGGGAATGTATCTCCCACTAATCCCAAGGTACTGGATGGATGCAGCAGCCCTGGGACAATGGCTCTACTCCTTCTCCAGGCACCAGCAATGCCACAGGGAACTGCATCACATCTTTTCAGACTCATTGCTCCTTCCTGAAATGTTTCATTTTTCTGACTTACCAGATTAGGAAGAAGTCTGTTCAGGACACTTGCCAATAAATTATCCACAATTGGGAGCAGGCTGTGGAAAAATAAAGGAGCACCATGAAAACAACCTGCTGCAAAGTAAATGGGTCTTGTTAAACAATTCCCTGTGAATAGCGTGGAGTACAGACCTCCCGGAGCAAGGCAATTGCAGCAGCAGAGTGAATCGTTTCTGCTTGGATTTTGCATGAGATAACTGTAATTTGCATCCCAAAATAGCCGATGGGAAATTTATTGCTGCCTTTTATCTGCTAGTGTATAGTCTTCTTAAATGAGCAGAGAAAATCTCAGGCTGAGTGGTTCCTACACTACGTGCTCACATCTCAGAAGACCCCCATGCCATGTCTAAATAACCTCTGAACGTGGCACATGGGACAGAATTGTGCCCTGAGATCTCTGGGACAGCACATCACTCATGTCCGTGTGAGGGGAGAGCACCACTGGCCCTGTGACATGGCCGGTGAGTGGCTGTCACCTGCAGGGATGGTGGGAGGGAGAGGTGTAACANCGTCCCCGCCGGCCCCGCCGCCGCTCCTGCCCTCGCACCCGCGGGACTCCCGCGCCGCCGCCGCATCCCGCGCACAGCTTGCTCCTCTCAACAGCCTGGCCGGCTGACATTTTAATTACGTAAACAAAACTACTCCAGACTCAGTGTGGAGGGGGAGGTTTGCTCACAAGCATCGTGCTCTTCCCCTTCCATATGCAGTTCCTCTCCCTTTCCTGGCTGATCACGGGTGCTGGTATGAGGGTGTCAATCCCAAAGGACCCCCGTTGGTGTCTTCCAGAGTGGCACTGGTGACCCACCATCACTCAAAACTCCTTTACTTTACTCCTTTACAGCCCAACCTGAGTTNTAAACCCTGCTGTGCTCTCCCATGACAGAGGTGAGAGCAAGGCATGAAGCCAGGACCTCTGCCAGCTTCCACAGCCCCCTGCCCAGCTGTACATGGCTGCAGGAGACCTTGATGAACCCAAGGGAAATATCCCAAGTCCTGTACACAGATGGAAGGAGAAGATGCAGGACTTACACTCAAATCCAGAGAACTGGCCCAGGGGAAGGCTCGACATGGTGTACTGGATGCTGCCCAGCAAATCCAAGGTCACCAGTGCTGGGGGGAGAGGAAGGGAGTCAGCAATTCCTTGTTGGACTTGGCTGCAAATCCCCTTCCCCTACCTGAAATTCCTTTTCATCCAGAAGAGCCTGGCTTTCAAGTGGGCTCTGGGCAAGGAGCTCCTGGGGACCCCTGCTCCTGGCAGATCTGGGGCCAAGGTGGAGCAGAGGAGGGAAAGGTGTCCCAGTCCTCACTGAACTGGAGTGGCAGGACAAGACGTGGGACCCACCATGTGCTCACAGTTCAGGAGTCCCAGCTGGTCACTGACAAGTCCCAGGGCAATGTCAAGCACTGGGCAGAGCTGCAAGAGTTGGGGAAGATTGGTGAGAGCCCACATTCAGAGCCAGAGAAGGACACACAGCCCTGCTTGGCTCTGCCAGGCTTTCCCTGGGCATTGGAGCACTGGGCACCTGGAATGGTAGCCCTGCTGGTGACTCCATCAGCTCTGGGTCTGGCCCTGGGCACCTTTCTCAGAGATGTGGGGAGACCCAGGAGTCCATGAGGGATGACTAGAAAGACCCTGGGGTCTTTCAGGAGGAGGAGAGATTCCATGAGTCCATAGCACAGTCCAGGGCATAATTAGAAACTCTCAGCATTTGGGCAGACCTTGCATTGGGAAGGAAGGAGAAGCGTTTCCCAAGCTGATGGAGACAGGGAATGTATCTCCCACTAATCCCAAGGTACTGGATGGATGCAGCAGCCCTGGGACAATGGCTCTACTCCTTCTTCAGGCACCAGCAATGCCACAGGGAACTGCATCACATCTTTTCAGACTCATTGCTCCTTCCTGGAATGTTTCATTTTTCTGACTTACCAGATTAGGAAGAAGTCTGTTCAGGACACTTGCCAATAAATTATCCACAATTGGGAGCAGGCTGTGGAAAAATAAAGGAGCACCATGAAAACAACCTGCTGCAAAGTAAATGGGTCTTGTTAAACAATTCCCTGTGAATAGCGTGGAGTACAGACCTCCCGGAGCAAGGCAATTGCAGCAGCAGAGTGAATCGTTTCTGCTTGGATTTTGCATGAGATAACTGTAATTTGCATCCCAAAATAGCCGATGGGAAATTTATTGCTGCCTTTTATCTGCTAGTGTATAGTCTTCTTAAATGAGCAGAGAAAATCTCAGGCTGAGTGGTTCCTACACTACGTGCTCACATCTCAGAAGACCCCCATGCCATGTCTAAATAACCTCTGAACGTGGCACATGGGACAGAATTGTGCCCTGAGATCTCTGGGACAGCACATCACTCATGTCCGTGTGAGGGGAGAGCACCACTGGCCCTGTGACATGGCCGGTGAGTGGCTGTCACCTGCAGGGATGGTGGGAGGGAGAGGTGTAACAGGGAAATGCCCTCATACATTTGCCATTCGCAGGGCACGGGTTGGGGTTGGCAGAACTTGATGGCGAGGTGGCTCATGCCAGCAGGGGACGACATCTCCATCACTCACCCTCTCAGGAGTCTGATTTTAATGCCACCAAGCAGCCCCAGCCCCAGCCCGACCCTTCTCTTGCCATCGAGGGCACTCGAGTGTAGGGGTTGAGGTAAGCACCCATGCCAGGCAGGAGCTGCGGGGACACCCTGGGGTGCGTCAGCTCCACCATCCTCAGCCTCCGGGGACAGGCAGAGGAACACTGCCAGTGACAGCTCTAAGCCCAGCTGGGCTCCACCGCCCGCACACAGCCACGCTCAGGGGATGGCGGAGCCAGAAGTCAGACCAGGAACGGCGAAAGAAACCGAATTTTCTCATTGATTTTCCCGTTTAAGTTACTTTCCAGTTTTATCAGAGGCTTGGTCCTTTTGCCTCGTTTTTATTTCTGCTTCCGCTGGGCTTCCCCGCGGGGCCGAGCNCTGAGTTGTGCAAATTAAGGCTGAAATTATATCAATGACTCACACTGGCCTTTCTTATTAAAATGGCCTATTTTAACCTTATAATGATAAAAATTACCAGAACCTCAAAAGGATATCACTACACAAAACCTCCTTAAACTTCCATGTTAAATGAATGGATTTTCAGAAAAGGGTTTTCATTTTGCTGTAACAACTGCTTTTCTGATTTTTCAGACTAGTCACTAAATATAAACTAGAATTACTCACCCTCATTCCTACTATTGTTGGATTTATTCCCATGTTTTTTCTTGGCTCACCAGAGTATATCATAAGGTTTGGGGGTAAAACAGAGACTCTGTTCGCCCAAGCTCACAGTACCTCATACCACTTTTTGAACTTTTTTTCTTTACCTGACCTTATCCTGAATGTCAACCCTAGCTTTGCTCAGCTCCTTCTAAGGTGAGACCTTATGCTGGTCTGTGGGCACCTCTGCTTTAACCCACACAGCAGATCCTTCTATAGTGATGGTGCTGCAGGAAAGTGGAAAGGTGCTTAAATTGTCAAAGCTGGCTAGTGGATTGAAGGTGTAAAGCACCATTTGTGAGTTTCATATATTCCGCTGTAAATAAGGACTTGTAAACCAGGGAAAACCATTGAGTATCAGGTTACTGGGCAGCACTGTTACCCAAGAGCCCAGGGCAAAAGAGAAGGAAAAGGTGTCTGAGACTCCGTGGCTGCAGCACGTGAGGCTGCACTGACCTGAAAGAGCCGTGCTGGAAATCAGCTTCTTCCACAGAAATCCCTGCTGACACTTGCACACAGCCTGGCCCACACAGGTTACCATATCAGGAGGAATTTTTCAAGTTTCCAGCAAGTGCATGGAGAGGCTTTGGAATAGTGCCAGGCGATTTTTGTCTCCTTTAGTGCTCGAGGAACCTCGAATAGTGGTTCCTGAGGCTTGCCCCACCCATCCTGCAGCTGCCAGCTCCTTCCCGGCAGATGGTGTTTCCTCCAAAAAACCCCTCTGCTGGGACACCTCCACAGCCACTCCTGGCCACAAGGGTGCTTTTGTTCTGGTGCCCTCAACACTTAATACCTTAGTGAGATCAACTGTGCTTTTTTTGACAACTTGGTGCGTCTTACACAACAAGAGGATAATACACACCTAAATAAATCCCTGTGGAGTGTGTGCTCACGCTATCTGTGCCTGGCTCTGGACAGAGCCTTGCACAACCAGCACCAGCAGGCTCCATGTGGGACCTGCTGCCAGCGGGAGCTGCTCCAAAGGGCTCCAAAGGAGGGGGAGATGCCAGCAAGGGCTGTGCCAGCGCTGCATTGCAAGCACCCCTCTGCCCCCCACCAGTCAGGCAGGCTGCAGCAGGGCACCCACATGCAACACAACCCACTGCCCCTCTGAGAGGCTGCCTCACACCTGGTGTCACAGGCTGAGCTTCAGAAATACTCTCTTAAGGGACCAGTTTGTCCTCGGAAGGCACAGCCTCCCCCCCATCCATGTGCCATGTGGCACAGGGGCATGGAGCCGGCAAACAGGGGTGGGGAGCCAGAAACACATATAAATAAATACCCAGAGAGGAAAATACTGTGTCGGTGAGAGATTTTATTGAAAGAGCAATATGAGAGCAACCTTTGTGCCTAAGAGCTCTGCTTCCAGGCTCTGGATATTAAAAGTGGCCACAGGAACCTCCAGACATCCACCAGCTGAGCAGCTTTCCTGCTCTAATGCTGGCAAGAGGCTGCTGCCTGTCCTGCTCAGGCCACAGCCACGGTGCAGGGCAGCACTTGAGAGAGAGGAGGAGGGAGAGTGTGGAGGAGAGCAGGGCTTGGGGTGCATGTGCTGCTTCAGAAAGGGAGCAGCATCGAGGCTCCTCCCGAGCAGGAGCTTCCTAGAGTGGTCTGGCCGGAAAACTCATCCACCTGGAAGAAGCAGAACAAAAATTACTCAGTACTCTCATTCAGACTTTCACCAGCTTTTTTCTATATCCCAGGTGAGGCTTTCCTGTCGGTCCACACCAGCAGAGGGAAACTGGGAGCAGCCCATGGGAAATGAGGTTGGCCAGGGTGGTGTGGGGCTGTGGGATCTGCGTGTCCCAGTCCTGGGTGGGCACATTCCCACTCCCCAGGACACAGCACAGTGGGAAAACTCAATCCTTACGTCAGTGATGTTGACTTCAGCATTCCTGAGGTTGGTGTTGAGGACGTTGGGCAGTGGGACCGACACAAGGAAGGCATCTGCAAAAAGAGGTGTAAGAATCTCATCACAGGGATGAAACCCAGAATGAAGGCAGGCAGGAGAGGGACACAGCCCCAAATCCAGCTGAATCTGAGATGAGAGGGGACCGTGACCCCCCCATACCTTTAACAGAAGGTACATATACAGCTGTGAGGACCTCCTTGAGCCATTCTGCGAGTGAGGAGGCCTGCAGGGAAAAGGGTGTGTCAGTAGCAGGAGAGCAATGGTTATTGGGCCGTGTCAAGGTTATTAGTTCAGTTCTACCCAGTTTGCTATGAAATACAAGAGCTAGGGAGTTTCCCTCAGTGAAACACTACCAGGACTGGGTAGATATGCTCTTTGGGTAATTTCTTTTTAATTATTCCTCCCCCATTCCCAGCACCCTCACTGTGCTACCAACAAGTGAGGTGAGCTACCCAAGTGTCACTGCTGTAGGGCACGGGGGGTCTGCAGGGCAGAGGGCAATTGCCTTCTGCCAAGAGAAGTAGAAGGTGAAAACTGAAGAAGAATTAGCTTTTGGTTTTCCTCCCCTACACAGAGCCTCTGGCCATTGCATCCCTCACTGCAGCACCTCGAGCCAGTGCATGCACTTACGGTGGGAGCGTCAAGGCTTGGGGGCAAACGTGTCAGGTTGATGCTACAAAAGATAAAAACAAGGAAGAGTCGGGGTGTGTTGGTGCAGCCTCCTCCAGGCCCTTTCTTGGTCTGGAAGCTTTCTCACGCTCATAAAGATACAAGATTTTAAAATTAGTACAACCGTTTTACATCACGTCAACCGTGCAGTTGGTCTGAGGTTGGGACTGGGAGGAGGCAGAAAGGCTCCAGCAGCCCTTGATGTCTTTACCATGTCTACATCACTGTCCCCCATCAGCCCCATTTCTCCCCAGGCAGAGCACCCCTGCCTGCAGAGCTGGGCTCTACCTGTCAAGAGCCAGGGAGGTTTGCAGTTTGCCATCAGAGACTGATGGGGTGATGCTCAGAACGATGTCCTGGAAATGGAACAATGAAAGAAATGAGGTTATTCCCCTGCGCAGCTCCCAAGACTGAAAAGTGTGTTTGTAAATTACCCATTCTGAGAAAAAACACTTGTCTGTGCAGAGAAGCCACATTTTTGTGACAGATGGCATCATGTATCTCTCTCCCCAGGGTTCACCTTCCTGTCTTTATTTTGTGTTACTCCTGAAACATTTCACTTACGCTTTATACTTGGTTATGAGCTTGTTTAAAGGACTGGGAATCACCGTTTTGATGATGCAGTAAATACAAAAGTACAAATGCTGCAGGGCATTTGTAGGGTGGTGCAAGCCAAGGGGATGCCAGCAGTCATCCAGCCACAGCCATCGCCCTGGGGTAGCATCTCATCCCCTGGGAGCTCACTCACCATATCCAGGGAGAACAGGAGCCCCTGGGGGGTCTGCAGGGCAGGACTGCTGAAGTCGATAGTGGCTTTGAGGGTGACAGTGGCTCTTCCATCTCTCACAGTCACTACTGGCTCGTTGCTTACTCGGACATGCAGCTCCAGTGGCAGAGAGCCAGGGAGGACCCGGGTGAGCTGCAGGGGCAGAGAAAGTCAGGGCAAGGCTGGGGTGAGTGATAGGGTTGGAATCAATGCACATGGAGAGGGTGACTGACCTGGGGGATGAACGGGAAAAGGGCAGACATGGTCAGCGAGCTGCTCTGGGGAACCTGTGGGAACAGCACCGGTGACATCGCTGCCCAGGAGGGGTCGTGCAAAGCCCATGTTGGGCTCAGCTGGACCCCACAAACACAAGCAGGCAAAGGTGGGCACCCCTGGGTCACTCCAGAGCAATCAGGACACTGACCTGGCCTTGCAGAGGGGATCTGCTATCCGTCAGGCTGGTGATGCTGAGGTTGAGGGCTCCCTGCCCCTGGACCTGCTCCAGCAGAGCGCTGAGGGTGTCCTGGGAGAGGCTGAGCCGTGGTGGGCGGCCAGTGGCCAACTGCAGGCTGGCAGTGAGTGGCAGTCCCTGCGTGGGGGTCGTCATGCCAGCCCCAGCATTCTCAGAGAGGAGCTACAGGGGACAGAGCAGGGAGGGACATTGGTGGGGCTCAGAGGATTGCACTGGGCGTCCTGCCTGCCTGAGGACCTCGTGGAGAGGCTCACATGAGGTCTATCAGCACTTAAATGATGACAGGGCTGCTCCAGGCTGCTCTGGCACAGGCAAGGGCTGCATCTGCTATATCGTCCCCACTGAAACACTGCTACATATCCTTATTGGAAAGACACATTGCTGATATTTTATGCATGATTCTGGTCCCTGTCAATTACCAAACTTTGACAAACCACTTAGAACATGGCCGTAAGCAGTGACTGCTGCTCCTGTATGAAATTAAACTTTTCTGATTAAAAACTATGAGACTGCTACACTTATTAGAAATTAAGTAGCATCAAGACACTCTTGCTCATGCCACCATCAAAGATTACCAGGCAAAAAGTAAAGTAGAGACTCAGCAGTGGCAATTGCAGGGATGTGGCTGGAGCAGACTCATCAGAACCTTCCTGTGAACACATGCCTGAAGGCAGCTGAAATCTGAGTAGCCTTTGACAAACAACCACCATGTTCCAATGAATCCCCCAAAGTCAGAGCGTTTGGGACCAGGGAACAGAGTGGCACTTACGTTCAGATCCATCTGGATGGCGTCACCACTGAGGATGGAGAAGGAGGGCAGGTCCCCCAGAGCCCCAAGTGGGAGCACCTCTGTGAAAACAGGGAAGAAAGCTCTTCAGCTGGGAAGGAGATGCTCCCAAATCCCATGGCCCCAGGAGTAACTGGAACCAGCAGCAGCTCCTGCTCACAGCATTCCTAGCTAGAAAAGCCACTAGAAAACAATATTATGCAGCAAAAACGTTGTTTCTAAAAGCAATCATTCCTGCAGTGGGTTTTTGCTGGAAGAGCTGGCTGCTGCTGCTGGGGCAGGGAAAATGAATGTTTGGTTTGAGCTGTGAGTTGTGGTTTTAGAAAATTGCTAAAATATTTGTATTTACTGAATGTAGAAAGCCAAGCAATGCTGAGGGCAGGATGTCACAGGAAGGAGGGGAACAGGAGGTGTGAACACTTACGGTTCCTGGAGCCAAGCAGGGAGCTCAACACCTTGAGCCTGGCGTTGATGACATTGCAGCCCTGGGGAAGCAGAGGAGAGTGAGAGGGTCCTCGACCCACTGCACCAGTGGGTGACATGGCACCCACACAGGCAGTGACAGTGGGCTCTGCTGGGCTGCACATGTGGGCAGAGCTGCTGCAGGCAGTGCTGGGGGCACATCCCATCACACAGGACTCGGCATCACTTGGGTGAGCGACCCCTCTGAGCCAGCATGGGTCTCACCAGGGTTAGTGGCTGCTAAACCAGCAGCTCAGAAATCTGTTTGCCAGCAGAGCCTGGCACAGGTGATGGTGCTGGTGCCTTTCAGCAGGAGGACAGGCTGACCGCCCTGCTGAGCTCACAGCTGTGCAAATATCCACATCCATGGGGCAGCCTGGCCTTCTGCCTGCCCAGCCCGTGCTGCCTGCCCACCCAGCACTGTGCTGGTGGGTCGCATGAAGGTGGCTCTGCAGACTCACCAGATCCTGCAGGACATTTCTAAGGAGGCGTTTCAAAGGCTCATCCAGAACTGGCAATCTGGGTCTGGTAACAGGAAAAAGAGGATATAGCAAGTGACAAGGATTAATGCTGGAAGGTAGGACTTCACACAAGAGAAACATGAGGCCTTGTTTGCATTGTCCATGCTCAGTGCTGAACTACTGCCATTCCCAAGCCCTCTGAATCCTGCCCAGTGCTAGGTTCCCCCACTCCCAGAAATGTTCTTTTCTTAGCCCAAGTTTTAGAAAAAGGTCACCAGTTCCCCTCTGAAATCGACAGCTGGCTCACCTTTGAGGCACCAGGCAGAAACCTGCTGCCATCAGTGACCAAGAGCACCAGGGTGTCCCACTGCCACAAGAGCCACAGGCCAGCTATGGGCCACCCGCTGACATGGATGTTACCTCACACCTGATTCATACCTCACATAGGTGTTTATGTCAACAGTCTTGCAGTTCAGAGCATTCTGGTGAGCCGTCCACGTGTCCTGGACCAGCAGGGTTGCATCTACTTCCACCTGCTCGCAGAGTGGCTGGCCTGGCCCACTGCCCAGGGGAAGCACAGCAGGCAGCTCAGGACACTTGCTGACCATCTTCTTTCTGAAGAGATGGTGACCCCCTGCCCCAGGCCGTGCCCCTGATGGACACTCTGTACCTGCTTTCTACCAGCAGCTGCGTGTTGAAGTCCACCTGGTGCCCAAAGCCCGGCAGGGAGCGCAGACTGATTTTGGGGAGGGTGTTGTTCACAATTCTCAGTCTGGTTGAAACAAGGAAAAGGCAGTGAACAGCACATTTGCACAGCCCTGTCCCCTCAGCCCCCAGCACTGCAGCTCTGCTCTTGGGGTCCTCTTCCCCCTGGGTCATCAGAGACCCCCACCAGCCAGAAGCAGCTTGTGGCACATGCAAGGCACCCTGGGATGCCAGGCACAGGCAGAAATTCCCAGCAGATAAACCCTCATTTATGAACCCACCCCAGGAGGAGAGGGAGGGGGCCCTGTGTGTGCAGGCTCCAGAACAGGACCTCCTTTCCCCAGCATGGTTCAGATGCACCAGGCTGCTCAGGGTCACCATCTCCCACTCTCACTCACCCCATGAGTTCTTCACCATTTCTACCAAGAAGGCTGCCAACGAGACCGTTTTTGCTAAGAAGACCGTTTTTGCCAATGAGAAGCTCAAGGACTGTGTCAAGGAGAGTGTCAACAAGGCCACCTTTGCCAAGGAGACCATCAATGACACCATCTTTGCCAAGGAGACCACCGAGGATACCATCTTGGTCAAGGAGACCACCAACGACACTATCTTTGCCAAGGAGACCACCTAGGAGACCATCTCCACCAAGGAGTCCATCAGCACCAAGGAGGCCACCAAGGAGACCATCTCCACCAAGGAGACCTCCAACAGCACCATCTCCTCCAAGGAGGCCACCTAGGAGACCATCTCCACCAAGGAGACCACCAACAGCTCCATCTTTGCCCAGGAGGCCTCCAACAACTCCATCTTTGCCAAGGAGACCACCTAGGAGACCATCTCCACCAAGGAGACCACCAACAGCTCCATCTTTGCCCAGGAGGCCTCCAACAACTCCATCTTTGCCAAGGAGACTGCCTACAGCACCATCTTTGCCCAGGAGGCCTCCAACGACCCCATCTTTGCCCAGGAGGCCTCCAACGACCCCATCTTTGCCAAGGAGACTGCCAACAGCACCGTCTTTGCCCAAGAGACCCCCAACGACTCCGTCCTTGCCAAGGAGACCGCCGAGCAGATTGCCACCAAGGAGACCACTTTGAGCTCTCTGGGGAACATCTTTGGCTGGTGAATCTCTAAAACCTGAGGAACAGGATGAGAGGTCACTGTGAGCTACGTGGACTCAGCACACAAGGTGTGCCAGCCTGGCTCTTCCTTTCCCTCCCCCGTCCCTCTTCATACAAAGGAGGGGGTAGCACCAGCCACTGTAAAGTATCTGAAGTGCCATCTCCAAAGTGCTTTATAAATGCAAATTACCAGCATTGCCACTGCTGCTGGGCAAATCTGCACCAGCTTCTGATCTTCTGAGCATGGTCAAGAGACAAAAAGAGAAGAACTGACCTCAAAAGAAGGATAAATCCTGTGTTTTATATACACTTACCATTCGTATCTGCTCTGGCAACCAAGAACGGGATTCCAAGTCCTTGTGAAGGGATCAGCAGGCTGTTGAGGAGGACAACAGTCCACAACACCAGCATCTTTGGTCCTGATAACTGTGGGAAGTGATTGCCATGAGTGCAGTGCTGGGAGAGTGAGCACCAGCCCATGGAGGGAGGAAAGAGAAGGTGGGGTGGAAGGAGAAAGGAGGGAGGAAGGAGAAAGAAAGAATGCCTGTCAGGGAAGACAAAACTGGGGAGGGGGCTACTGGCACCTCTCCTGCCTCCTCATCACACTGATGATGATGGACAGGAACCCTCCTGGTGACACTTTCCTGCAGGAGGAACCAGAATGTCAGCACCAGTTACTCCAAAGACTGATGGCCAGAGCAGCCAAGGGGAAAGCAAAGAGTTGTTGGGATAGTCCTGCTTGTGACCCCCCCCAAGTGCTGGTGAGCAATGGCATGAGTGAGCTGTGTGATCTGGGACACATCCATTCTGGATGGGGATTTCTCCAAGAAACAAATCCGGCATGCTACAGAGTGGGAAAACAAGACATTTCTGGCAGTATGATTGTCTCTAGAAGAAAAGCAACATCTATAGAGTACAAATGCACCAGTGTATCTAGCAAGGGGAGAACCTCCAGGGTGAATGTCATGATTTCTTCACAAACATCAGATTCTGAGGCTTTCCTCTGCATGGAAACACCTGATAGAATTGTAAGAAAGAGAAAGTAAACTTTAACATTTCAGTGTCATTGAAATATTTCTGTGGGACCTACTTGAAGTAGCTTCTTTTTCTTTTTTAAAGAACCAAAATGAACTTCAGTGCTCCAAATCTATTTAAATGTAAATAACTCATCAAAAAGGGATCAAAACAAGCATGAGAGGTCTAATTCACCTTAGCTAGAAATCTATGGCAGATAATTGAGTTATAGCAAAGATAATTTAAGTGATAATTGTTTATGAAAACCCTGAAATACCCTTTCTTCTGCAAGGACTGCAAATTCAATGAACATGCACATCTCTTGTGAAGAAACTTTCACTGAAAGGCACCATTTACTTCTCAGAGAATAATTCAGACAGGCAAGAATAACAATTTTTGTTAAAAGGCCAACAGTCCCGAAGGAGCACTGGGGGTTTGCAGAGGCAGAAGCAAGGGGCACACTTTTTGAGGAATAAGTTTGCTCTTACCTGACGAGGCTCTCTCTCCAGCAAATGTCCCCGTCTTCCGAAGATCACCGGGATCCAGGATCTTCATTTATAGATCTTCACAGCAGGAAAAAGGCAGGTGATGTCATTTGGGACATCCAAAATAATTGGTGGGGAGCAAAACAAACAAGGTCTTGTTTCTGGTGACTTCCACTGCAAATATTTCCTTGGAGATATTAGGAGTTAGGTAAATCATTGAGCAATGATCGGTAGGCACAGACTCAGCCAGCTCTGGGTGCCTGGTTTGGTACATCCTTTCAGCCTGTCAGGATGTGGATGTGGCTGAGATGTCATGCCCTGATAAAATACCTTTTCTTTTTTTTTTTTCCCATTAATAAAATTGGTGTTCTGACAAAAAAAAGGTGTCAAGACACTGGCCACCCCTGGCTGCTCAAACTTCTGCAGTTCTCAGGGTTGCAGTACTGAGCAGTAAGCCCTTGTGTGGTGATGTGCCACACGTTATGATAAATGAAGGACCAGGCAGCACCTTTTCTGGTGTACAGACAGACTGTGGAGATGGTAATAGAGCCAGGTATTCCCTGTCCAGACCACCAGGACATGCCCAGCATTTCCATCCAACTTGCCTACAGCCTGATCAGATGTCATGGCCTAACAGACACCCTGAGCTGACAGACTCTTTGGAGAGAAACCACCTAACTGGGAAATGCTGCCCTTATCTAACCAGCATGGAATTGCTTCCCAGTCCATCACCTCTGCTCAGAGTGCCCCAGGGGGCTGGAGGTGAGATGTGCTTTAACAGCAAGACACTGTTGGGAGGCTGATGTCATTGACCTGGAATCTCCCAGGCCAGAGCTTGTTGGCCAGTTTGGGGTCTTTTTGGAGTTCTAGAAGGGATGACACCTTCCTGTCATACCACCCCATGCAACAGATGTGCTGCAGCTGCCCAGGGTCTTCTGCCTCCTCCCTGCAGCTCTCTCCAGGCCCCTGCCCTGATTGCTGCCAGGAGACACAGAGACACTGCAGCAGCTCCTTGGGGCAGGGAAAAGAAGCCTTCCTCCATGGGCCCCAGACCAAACGTTGTCCCCATGCGTGGGGCACATCCCAACAAGCACAGCAAACACTGCAGCAGCTCCTTGGGGCAGGGAAAAGAAGCCTTCCTCCATGGGCCCCAGACCAAACGTTGTCCCCATGCGTGGGGCACATCCCAACAAGCACAGCAAACACTGCAGCAGCTCCTTGGGGCAGGGAAAAGAAGCCTTCCTCCATGGGCCCCAGACCAAACGTTGTCCCCATGCGTGGGGCACATCCCAACAAGCACAGCAAAAGCTGTCTGTGCTGAAGGGAGAATGCACCAGCTGAGGGGACTGGGGTGAACTCTTTGCTCCCTGATGTCCTCATCGACTACAGGAGTGGATGGCAATGGCTGCTCCCCAGCTCTGCTGAAAAATAATCCAGAAAAATTGCTTGCTCAGTGTTAATACTTTCTGTAAACTTAGAAATAAATATTTCCCACAGATTAGCCAGCTTTGAACACACATTATTTCCAGCTTTGAAAAAATACCTTAGTTAAAGGCCAAGGAAGGGGTGGCAAAGATGTCAAAGCACTGAAGGAGTTGTCACTTTCCCTGCAACCTGATCAGCCAGGACCTCTGAAGCACAAAGCTCGGCTGTCATGGTGAGATCATGACCTTTGATAAGATGGATGAGGGCGTTAACAAGATGGTATTAAGTTATCATCCATCCTGAATCGCTTCATACTCCAGGAGCCACTGTCCAAAACCTGAATTACCATGAAGACAGCCCTGAAACTGGTCAGTGCACAGGGAAGGGGCAGGGTGGCAGCTCTGGGAATAGCACCTGTGCAGTGACCTTTCAGGCATGACAGTAACTTGGCCTCTCCCCAGGGGCTGCTGAATGCAGAGGTCTCTGACCATTGGATATTTTGGAAAAACCGGAGCAGATTCCCATAAAGAGAATGACGTGGTGATGTCCATGTCTCACTAAAGTGATTTTCAAAGCCCCAAGAACACAAGGCCAAATTGCTGAGTGAGGTCAGAAACACAGAGCAAACCAGAACGGATTTGGTCAAAGGGAGAAGAATAGGACTGGTGTGAACAGGCATGTTTGCCTCAGTTCTCTGTGCTTGGATCACCTGAAATGAAGCTGTCAGGCAAACAGTAAGGGGCACTTATTCCCAAGAACAGTCTGAGACCTTGGCATAAGCTGGCTCCAGTCAGAGCAGGCTGTGGGAAACGTCCTAGCTATGTTTGGAAAACGAGGTGGATCTGCTCTCCTCTCCCATTGATGGCATCATGGCCTGTCTGCCTGAGGAAACCAAGGTTTGCCCTGCCATCCCTCTGGGACTGCTGAGAGACTGGTACATCCCCGCTGCTGAGGGATCAGGGCTTCTGGGACCGTGCAGGGCTCCAGGGAACAGTGCTGGACAAGGCTGCACATCCACCCCAGGTCAGCAGTACCAGTGACATGCTATCGTGGCTCAGCAGCAGAGCTGCTTCATGAAAAATTAACTAGGTGCTCCCTGAGATTCCCAGCCTCAAATTCTCTGTATCTGGACAGATATTTGGATTCGTTTTTTTGCTCTGCTCAAAGGGTTGACACTTAAACTGTTTAATTTGTTTATTAGCTAACACAAGAACACAAGGGAAATCTGGCCCATGCTTGCAGTTACGTGAAGAGAGGCATCACAAACCCCAGATCTCATGGGGAGCTGGTTTTACAGCTCCTTCCTCAGTGTTGAGGACTCCCAAGGAGAACGATTCCTTAGACATGACACAGAACAAATCCCTGTGGGGAACAGTCGGGGTTCTGGGAGCCTGCCTCCCCAGCAGGCTTTCCTGGGAGTAATTTCCTAAAAACACAACAGTCTTTCCAAAGACATCCTCGATTCAGTGCCAGCTTCCTGTCACCAGGAAAAGATGTTCAAATCATGTCAGCTCGATGAAGTCAGGATCAAAGTTGTTTATTGACTTACTAATGACAAGAAATTATCCAGGAGTCAGTAAGTTACACACTCAGAATCAATATCAGTGAAGCAGCTGATAAATACCAACACTAGCCCGAACCTAACTCCTTCTAGGGTCCTAATCCCTGGGAACACTCCCCACTCCTCACAGCATGTCTACTCTGGGAGCAGGGGGCCACTTTCTTGCATCCCTGTCTTGTGGGAGATGTGGATGATGTGTCCTGACAATGCAAATGTGATTTCAGCTCTTTCAGGACACACAGTGTCTGCCCAGCCATGCCCCGCTGGATCTGATAGTCTCACTATGCGATCATGAGGCCTTTTGATTTCCGTTTGTGGAGTCAAACTCTTGGAAAGCCAAAGAAAAGAAGAGACACCCCAGGAAGCCCAGCACCCTGCTGCTCCCTCCTGCATTCATTCCCACTGAGTCCTGGCCACAGTGGGGATTGGGGGCTGCAGCCACAGAGTCCCCATCCCTCAGATCTCAGCAACAGCACCTGGTCCAGCACCAGCATGTTCTGTGGATTTAACAGCAAAAAGCACCTGGGTGGGATTTAACAGCAGATTCTGTGTTTGTGTGTGATGGATTAACAGCACAAAGTCCAGGGGTGACCCAGGGTATGGCAAAGCCACCAAGGCAGCGTCCCTACCTTGCTCCCACTGATGTTGTAGGTGCTGTCCAGCAGGTCATACAGGATCCCTGCACACAGCACCCCTGAAATGAGTAGGAGACACTGTCAGAGATACCTCGGCTGTGGTGGGCATTGCCAGCATCTCCAGCATTTCCCTGCCTGCCAAAGGATTTGGGGAATACTCAGAAGGAAAATCAGCAGGGTGGGGATTCTTGGGTTTGTGTATTTTAGTTTAGTCTCTGCTTTTGGCATACTTCCCACACGAATTAAGTGGATAAATGGATGCTGCAAGGAGGGGAATTTTACTGCCATTTCAGCTGGGTTTAGGTGTGGTTAAGGGAGATGTGTTGATTTCTGAAGATTTCAGAGAGGCAAAGAACTGTGATAGCAAGGGGTTTGATTCTGAGGACAGGAACAATGTTCCAAGAGGCTTCAGAGAAGCTGTCTGCATCCTTTGCAGTGGTTCTGTCCATGCAGGCAGATTCCTGGCTCTGAAGGATTGGGCAGACAGAGCCCGACTGGAGGCACTGCCCAACACTTCCCCTCTCCGTGTCCACTGCAATGGAGTGGCTGGAAAGTGACTGTCCTAGCAGAACCCCTGGCAGTCCTGGGGACAGGAGGAATGTGCCAGGTTCCCACCCCACAGGTGCCACACCTGGGAGAATTTCTGGTGGCCAAACACTCCCAAAAATGCACACTGCACGTTGGGAGCAGGGATCACTTCTGAGCAATTGTTCATGCGGGACAGTTTAGGAGGCTGATTTATCATTTGTAATTCCTTGAAATATTATTCCTTGAAATAACATTGTCATTTTCAGGATACACTTCTGGTGGGAGCAGAGCTTTGAGGCTTCCAGACCAGTGCAGATCCCACTCACAAACATCAGGAGCCTCCACTGTTGGTTACACAAACCAGGGCTTGCCTCAGTTTTCTCTGTCCCAGGCTGAACAGGGTTATTCTGGATTAAACCTGCCTTAAACTGAGCGAAGATCAGGGCCAGATCCCCACAGGTATCTGACTAAAATGGACTGACATTGTGATGTGTTAGGGGGCTGCAAGTCTGCCCTTTGACAAGCCTTTGGGAATCAGGTGCCCAACCCCAAGGGCAGCTCTGTCCGAGCATCACGTCCCCACCTGCCAGGCTGGGACAAGGAGGCTTCAAGCAGCACCAGTGCATTTGCATAAACCCAGAAATGGCTGGAAATGCTGCTTTTCACCAGTCTGAAAGCTCCTTTGTGTGGCAAAACTGTGAAATCTGTTCCAGCGCACTGAGAAGAAGGAGGAGGCGGAGGAGGTGGAGGAGGAAAAGGAGGAGAGGGAGGAGATGATGTCTGGGAAACAAGGATGGGAGGAGGATGGGACTTACCAGAGCTGGCAGCACATTCTGAAGGGTGCCGTGAAGGACCTTGCTCACAACTTGGGCTGCACACTGGGCAGGGAGAACATGACACCCTCAGAGCCCTCATGCACCCAGCAATAATTATTTATTGAATATCAAAAGGTGGGAAAGTCACTCGCTAAAGAAATTGATCTGGTACGGATTAGGGCGAAATTTGCCTCGTGTCTAATAAAATGTGTTTTCTCTCTTTGCAAATCTTTTCTCAAGAATGCCATCTTCTGGTTTTAAAGAAGCGGAAGATTTTCATCCCTAAAAGAAGCTCTGACAGTCCGGGAGTACAAAGCAGACAAATATGCACATTGCATGGAATAGCACAGCTAGAGCTAGTCTGAATTTGTCCATAAAACCTTTGTTTAGTGGAAAAAAATCCCTGCAAAAAGTATTTGTGTGCTGTGGAAATCCAAACCTGAAGACTGAAACAGCAGGTAACAGGGCTGTTACCTGTCCCAGAGCAATTGTCAATCCTGGCAAACCAGTGGTATATCCTTAGGGACTTATCTGCTGGGGGGTTGGTTCTAACATTGACCAAGGTGATGTGGGAGCTCCTGGGGCTGAACCATGGGGTGCCAGTGGTGTCCTGCCCCAGCCACCCTCCAACCATCAAGTTTGCAACCAGAGTGATTTCCATGTTTCCATCTAAAGCTGCTCAGAGCAAAGTTTGGTCAGCACAGGATAAACCCCAGGGACAAGTGAGCCCTCCAGATCCCCCAGCCATGCTCCCCCGGGCACTGGCAACCATTAACCTTTTCCCAGTGATTCTCATTTGGACTAAGCCATGAAGAGCCCCGAGCCAGGGGAGAACACCAGAAAGATCACCAGGAAACAGAAACTTTTCACCTTCAGCCTGAAGGAAAGACAGAGGAAAAGAGCTGGGTGAAGGGGAACAGTCAGAGCCTGATGCCCAGGATTTGATGCTTACAGCAAAGTCACCTCTTGCTGATATTCTCATTACCTTTTTCTTCCCCTTCTTGTTCAAACTTTCCATTTAAATCTACTTTTAAATTTAGAAATATGTTTCTTCCCAATGAAAAATCATATGGTCTAATTTTGAAAAAAAACAGGAAAAAATTATTTTGGCATTCAAAACATCTCCATGCTCCCATCCAGCATAGATCTGGGGGGATGGAGGGCTGGCTCTGATTCCCCCAAAAATTTGGGGGTTTCACTGGGACATCATGGACAAAAGCTGGGCAGCTCCTGACACTGCAGAGCTACAACACCTGCCCCGGACGGTGCTGAGGCAGGAGCTGATGTGCTTTGTTGCCTTTAAGTTACAGTTTCTCCGTGTGTTTGTAGACACAACCATGCAGAAAATCACCAGCTTTAATATCCCACTTGTTAGCGGGGAGTGATTCGTGGCTGCCTCCGGGCTGACAGTTCCCAGCCTCCCACTTTTATTTGCTTGTCCCTGGTTCCGAGCTCGCAGTGCGAGGCTGCAGCTCATCACTCACCCTGAGACTTTGCATGGGCTTGGTGTTGAGCTTTTTTTTCACAGCTTCCTCTGCCATTTTCTGCAGAACATCACTCCCATTTACAGCAGCTGAGACTGCTGGAGAATTTGCAGAATACGAGGAGTTCAGCACAAACCCCCCAGGGAGGAGCCTGTGCTGGAGGGCGAGGGGTTGCAGCGCTACCACTGTATCATATAAAACATCTCTATTAACATATCCCATCCCAACAAACCCAGGACCCCTGCTGATCCTCTGCAGAGAGGTGAGGAACAGTCAGTCTATAAAACCTGACTGAGAAAGAGGAGAACTGAAAGAATTAAAGGGCAGGGTGATTCTGTTGTGTGAGCTGGTCCCTGAGGGTTTCCAACATCTGCCAGTAAAAATAATTTCACTGATAAATCTGAAAGTCTGGGTAAGCTCTCAGTCTTGGGTCCCAGATGAGAGCTCCCAGCCAACAGAGGTTTGTGCACCAAATCTCAAAGAAAAATCTCATCTGCTTAATTACATGATACAGACAGAAGTGGGAGCAAGAAGAAACCTAAGATGGGCAGTGGTAAATTCTGCTCTTGGAGACACACGTCTCAATAATATTCTTACTGATATCAGGCAGGGTTAGAGTAAGGATGAGAAGAACCTTTACCTGCCCAGAGAATGGGCTCCTCAGCCCCAACCCTGTCCTAATTCCACCATGGGAGATCCACACATCCCACCAGACTGCAAACAGGCTGCACAGAACCCTCCTCCAGGATAATGCTGTCCCTTTGGCTGTCCCTTAGACTTGTGGCCACCACTGTGTTCTCCCCCATCCCCTTCTGGGTACCCCACCCAGCAGGACCCAGCTCTGAGAGCTCAGCCTGATGAGGTAATGCAGCACAAAGTAATTTATTTCCTCTCTTCATTTCTGTATAAAACTTGTCATGAGGTTTAATCTGTCATTACCTCCCTCCCAGAGCTGTGCTCAGTGGCCCGCTGCTAAGCCCAGACAAGGAGATTTACATCTTATCTAACAGGAGTGTAAGATTTATGGATAACTCCCAACAAGGAGCACATCATGCCAGAAAGACACTTTTGTGCTAGTAACTTGATCAGTCATTATGCTGTGAGTTGACATCTAATTAAGCCTCCACAGGCATCATCAGGTCCAGAACAGCTCTTCAGGAGGAGAAAATCCACCTCTAAGCACCGTGGTGGCAGCTTATCCCCAACCCTTGCACTGCTGGAAGAGATAATAATGCTCCCCAGAAAATCCCCAATCTCACGCAGAGCTGGCGATGTCACCTGCACTGGAAAAAGGAATCACAGGGGCAGATTCCCAGCTGCTGCTCTAAAACACAGCAAAGACTCATTTCTCAGAGACTTTCCTAGGCTGTGTCCGTGTCCCCACCGAAGTCAGATCCCACAAAATACCTCCCATGGCTGCAGGGGACTCATCTGAGGGTTACAACCTTCTCAATGGATTTACTTTTCTGAACACATTTCTTGCCTCTCAGTGGGCTGCCTGCATCAGCGTGGAAGTATAAATCCTGCTCTCCCTTGGCAGGCTGCTCGATCTTCATGTTTTCTCTTGACACTGCTTCCAGGATGCCTTCGATGGAAATGCACAGCACGGCTGGAATGCTGCTTTTCTTGGCATTTCCCTGCCATGCTGGGCAGGAAAATAACACAGTTCTGGGGAGAGCCAAGGGCTTTGAACGTGTCAAGATGCACCTGGAACCAGCACCCAGTACCTCACGTCACTGATGCACAAAGGACAATGGCTGCTGCCCAGGCTGCAGGTGTTTCAACAAGCCCTGAACACCTCACCTGGCAGTCAGACCAAAATGGGCAACTCAACCCTCTCTGGGAGACTGGTCATGCTGAGGTCACAAGACTGGGGAGGGATGGGGGGTAGTCAGAACACAAAGGGGAACTGGAAAGGCCATGCAGGATGTGTGTACGTGGTGTTTGCAGGTGGTCCATGCTCTGTCCTCCAGAAGAAAGCCAGAAGAACATGATGGACATCAAGCACAGGGAAGGAGAGGAATTCCTATTCCCTCCCATGAAGGGTTTCACTGTTTGTAGAGATATTATCAGAGTGGATGCCACTGACTATATTTTCAGCCAATTGTAATAAATATTGGCTTTTGGTAGGGAGTGAGTTTGAGAGAGGAAGGGATTATTGCACATAGACCATTTCAGATCTTCTGTCTGGTCTAAAACTCACTGAACCCAATAGAAACACTTCTGTTACCTTCAAATACTTACCTAGCCTTGATGGAACCAGAGAATGTCCTTAATAAATTGCCAGGATCTCCTTCAGGTCATGTTCTAATCTCATCCCTTCTGATCTGAGCTGCCCGTCCGGGAGAGTGACACAAACCACAGCAGCCTCTCATAGAATCTTGGAATAGTCTGGGTTGTGAGGGACCTTAAAGCTCATCCAGTTCCAATCCCCTGCCATTGGCAGGGACACCTTCCTCTAGACTTTTCCAAGTCCCATCCATCCTGACCTTGAACACTTCCAGAGATGGGGCAGCCACAGCTTCTCTGGGCAACCTGTACCATGGCCTCACCACCCTCAGAGGAAAGAATTTCTTCCGAATCTCTAACATAACCCTGAACTATGTCAATTTAAAGCCATTTCCACTTGTTCTGTCGTTCCATGACCTAGTCACAAGTCCCTCGGCAGCTCTCTTGGAGCCCTTTTAGGCACTGGAAGGGGCCCAGAAGTCTCCCTGGAGCCTTCTCTTCTCCAGGCTGAACAACGCAAGCTCTCTCAGTGTGTCCTTAGCAGAGGTGGACATGGAGGTGCTGTCCCTGTGGTGTTCAGAAGAAAGGGTGGCTGAAGAGTGAAGAAATATACATTTGCTTCCTAACAATGTTTGATTTCTTGGCACCCTCCACTCAGAGGCCTTTCTTTGTGCTCCTCAGGAACACCACAGTGAAGACAAGCTGCCCCAGCACCTGCTGTTCAATCCTTCACCTCACCAGGTCAGTGGCCAAAGTAATCAATTCTATGGGGAAACAATAAAAATGGTACAGAAAACAAAGCGTCCCCCCAGTGTCCTGGTTCCCAGCCCTCTTTGCCAATTTCTGCCCCATCAGCTTTGGCTGGGAGGATATATAAAACCAGCAGAATTTCTTGGTGTGGCCACGGCAAGACACAGATTGACTGTCAGAAGGATGGGAAGACCAACCAGGAGAGGTAAAGATGCTTTTGCAAACTGAATAACCTAATACAGGCATTGCTCCTACTTTTGTGGGTCTCCATATGGGTCAACACTTACCAGAAGTGATGCTTTCTGCATAGACTGAGATAAATATGTATGTTTTCTGCAGGTTAAATTTTCTAAATTACTTGTTTTAGTAACATTATAAGAGCATTACAGACATTATAAATGATTCCCAAATGTTTTTCAGAGACAGATAACACTTTCACCTTTTCATTTGACTTTATAACTCCTCCATAACTTCCATTCCTTCCTCTATTAATTTTAGCTTCTGTTTATTTGCTGGTTTTATACTAGTTGTGGCCATTCTGTGCTCCTCAGTAAGTGAGATATTGCTGCAGGCACTGTTCTAGCCCACAAGATTGCAGAGGCTCTTCAAGGCTGAGCCTTCTGTCCGTGCTTTTAAGACACCACATGAGACCTGCGGGTTGTTACTGCAAGCTGACAAGCTCCACACCACAACCCCAATCAGGGAGCAGATCTGTGGCTCCATGACTCGGTGGCCAGGCAAGGGCCACGTTGTTCTGACCAGGCTGCTGTGGGTGCCTTCTTCCTTCCCCTCCTCTTCTTCCTCTTCTTTCTCCTCCTCTCCCTCCAGGTGCCAGCATGGCGATGCTCGGCACCCTGAGCATCCTCCTGAGCCTCCTGGTCCCGGCTCACACCACCAGGTCACCCGACAGTGGCGGCATCCTCACGCCCTCTGGACTGAGATACCGTAAGTGCAGACCCACGTCCCCCATGGCGGCAGCAGGGAGAGGAGGCAGTGACATCTTCCACTCTGGTGGTGAAATACCGAACGCTGGCGCCAGAATCTCATGCCACTACTCAGCTTGCCTGCCTCACCCCCGCCCGTTGCTACCAGCAGGGGGCTAGTAAGGGATGGAAATGGGTTTCAGTCGGTCCATCAGGACACAAGCTCCAGAGGCTCTCATAAAACATCTGCCCTGTTTCACAGTTGCTGAAGTTTCAAAGCCACATGCAGAGTCAGTCCTCAGGAAGGACTTCATGGCCCCACCAGCCCCAGACCCTTCTCCTGCCTCCCCAAGTAGGTGAGTTGCCCTCTCTTGCCCAGGCTTTGCTGCCATACCCCTGGTTCACACTGGTGTTTGAATATTGTCACAAAAGGCACTTTGCTAGCGAGAACAAAGAAGTGCGGTTCTGGCTCCTTCGTTGGTGTTCAGCAGTAGCAGAACCCATGCTGTCCTCAGGGTGTGGATTTATCTGTGCAAATCTTATGAACTTCTGGGGTTTCTCGGGGTCTGTGCTGGTCTCCCAACACCTTCTTTTCTGCTCCAGCAGGAGCCAAATTGTCTCTGTCAAAGTTGACAAGTTTTCCCTGATCGTGATCCCCGACACCGGGATGCGGCTGAGCATCGAGGTGGACCTTGGCATCACACCTGCCCCGTGAGTGCTGCGGCTGCCGGGCTGGAACCAGCCCAAGCTCCCGCCTGAAGTGGCAAGGCAGGAGCAAGGGTGGCCTGGGGGAGTGTGGCCAGGAGCACCCCCCAGCTCCAGCCTCCTCCTCTCCTCCCCGGCACAGCTCAACCACCAAGGAGATGAGGCTGTCCATCCTGGCAGACCTCCACGTGGAGATGAACCCCGAAGAGAACCTGGAGCTGGTGACCTCTGACTGCAAACCCACCCTGGAGGAGGTGCAGAGCACCGAGGAGATGGACAGGTCAGCCCCACAGTTTTCTTCCTTGTGGGATTTGGGTAACGGGTGAAAGAAGAAACTGAGGCACGAGTGTTTACAGGCAGGAAGGCGATTGGATTGAGACTTGCTCACTGCCCTCAAAGCTAACAAAGGCCAACACTGAAACTTTATCTTCATGGGAGAAACTTTGCTCTACTTTTGGAGTGGTTTCTCCATTTTAAGAGAGTTTCAGTCTGTCACAAGGGCGTGGTACTTTTAGAGTAGTGCAGCTGGAATGCTCTTAATGCAAGTCCAGTGGCAATTCTCCAGGGCTTTGGGATTCTGAATTGTAATCATAGCTTAATAGATGATAGAAAGCCTTGGCAATTCTGTCTCTGGATGCCTTTTGGGTCAGATAAAACACTTGCCCACCTTTGGTTGATCTGGTTTCCTCCTAACTTCTGTTCTGTTGTTTTTACTCAGCAAGTCCTCAGGATCAGATGTGGACAAGCAGATCAACGTTGAAAAAGTAAGATAAAGTTTGTAAAGGCATAAACCAGCATTGTATAGATCTGTAAGAATTAGAGCACTTTATGTCTGCCTGGTGCTTATCCAGATTTCCCCACAGCTCCGTGCTCACTGGACACTGCCATTGTCCCCTGGCTCCTGCTACCAGCCAATGGCAACACCCACCTCAGAGGCTTTCCAGGGACACCTGATGCCAACACACCCCCATGTTCATCTATCACCTCTCTTTTTGTTCTTAATTCCATAGATTTGCCTGGAAGTCTCCAAGTTGCTGCTTTTTCCAAATGAACGACTGATGTCTCTGGCAGGTGGGCAGTTGGCTTTCAGTCCCATTATGGACTGAGGGTTTCAAGGAGAATTTTGGAGCAGATTATGAGGTGGGACAAATTCCTGCCCTGCAGCAGCAGAGGCTCTGCTGCCATCATCTCCCTGGGGACCTGCTCGCTCTTCCCAGCTCTTTCCCTGTCTTTTGTACTCTGAAAACCCAGACACTTCCCAGAGCCTGTCACCCCTTCCCTCCTCTTCCTGAGCATTCCTCTGCTCCATTTGCAGCTCCATTCCCCATCACACCAAACTGTCAAGTCCAGTACCTGCCCCTGGCTGCCCCCATGTACTCTGAGCAGGGAATCATCATCTCTTTGCAAGTAAGTCCTCACTTTCCAGGTCTTACAGCCCAGCTCCAGTCCTTTGAAGAGCTGCTTTCATTGAGTGCTACAGCTCTGAGACACTTGGGATTCATTTTCTCTTTGCCTGTGTCCCTGCAGACAACTTTCCAAGTGGCAGGGACAGTGATCCCCCTGCCAGTCAGCCCTGTGCCTTTCAGCATGCCTGAGCCAGCAAGCTCCAGCCCTTCCCACCTCATCCTGGCCTTCTCTGAGCACTTCTACACCAGCTTATTCTCTGCCTTGGAAGAGTCTGGAGCCCTCAACGTGAGTCTCCTGGTGAGTGGAGCAAGGGGGGAAGGAGGGGGTGGGAGATACACACTTGGAGGGACAGTGCTGCCCTGGGAATACCTTGGAGGAACCACAAGCCCTACATAGAAATGAGAGTGTGTCCAAGCACCTGCAGGAGTCACAGCCCCTCACCCCCAAGCTCCTAAAAATATTCCTGAGTCTAATGGAGCATGGAGAGTTTGCCATGAGGAGTAACCTGCACACTGCTCCTGGCATGGGCTGGTGTGAGGAGGGCTCCTGCACGTACCCAGGGGTGGGATGGTGCTCATCAGAGGGGCTGCATGGCCACGCTGGACACGAGCCCTGGAGCAGCAGCCCAGGCAACCATGGGTCAGAACACGAGCTGTGCTTTGTGTTTCAGAGCTCGCTGACCACTGCCACCTTGGCTGAGAGGATCACTCAGGTGTGTTGCTGTCTGTAAGCCCAAGAGGCACAACCCCAACATGGGCAGTGTCCCTCAGCTGCCCACCCCCCACCCTGGGGGCATAGGGATGGCTGCCATGCCCAGAAACAACCCAGCTCCCTTGGCAGATGGGCTCCCTCTTCCAAGAGGACCTACCAGTGGTGCTTCAAGCTGCGAGCCGGAGTTCACCTCATGTGGTGCTGGAGGAAGACAAAGCAATTGTGAAGCTTTTCCTTACTGCCCAGATCGGAACAGGATCATCCCTTTTCCAGAGCTTCCTGAGTGTGAACGTGGTGAGTGTGGAAGCATGATGAGCTTGGGAAGCATGTGCTGCGAGTGTGTCCCTGCTGCCCACAGGCCCTGCCCTTTACTCTGAGCCCTGGCCCCACTGCCGCCACTGCAGGGGCTGATTCAGCCTTTTCCATCACAGTGCTCCCAGTCTCCAGCAGCGTTTGCCTGTGTGGCATCATGCAGGATGCAGGGAGCACATTTCAGGAGGCAGCACATGGATGGGTTCACCCCACAAAGCTGAAGTGGGACTGTTTCCTCACTGATCCTGCCCTCTGTTCCCCTCACAGGATGTGACTGCCAGGCTCCACCTCAGCGTTGCCGACACGAGGATGATCATCTCTCTGGCAGCCGTAGAGTAATGACCCCACCTGCACTGCAAGAGCCCAAAGGGGACATGTCCCTGTCACTGCAGGGAATGGAGAGGCAAAGTGGTCTGGGGAGAGTTTGAGCTTTTAGAGTTTGGGCATTGCAGACGTAGCTTCTTCCCCAGGGAGACAGTGAAATTCCAGAAACATGGCTAGGGAGAAAAGTGGGAACTGCAGCTTCCACACTCCCACAAAGGCCCTGAACCCAGACGGGGAGTTTGGGGAAACAGGGAAAATTGCTTAGTACAGCGCAGCACCAGCAGGTCCTCTGCTGCTCTTTGTTTTCCAGGGATATTGAGCTCAGCCTGGCCACCTCTGACGTGGGTCCTATACTGGTAGGTGCCTCCAGCTGTGGCCACTCCTGGTACCATCCTCCCAAGAGCCTGCTCCCCTCAGCTGCCCCAGCCATCCTGGGCAGTGGCTGTTAGCAAGGAAATATGGAAATACTGACTTTGGGTGCTCGCTGCACCTGGTGGGAGGTACAGTTGAGTCCTTGTGGGGTGGGAAGATGTGCAGTGAGCATCAGGATCCTCTCATGGGTCTCTGTCCCTCTCCTCCTGCTTTAGCCCCACACCATGAGCTGACCCAGACTTTTCCCCACAGGCTGCCTTGCTGGAGGAGTTGTTCCTGCCCACAATCCGTGAGGAGGTGCCAGCCCAGATCAATAGTGAGTAGATGGGAGCTCTGCGGGTGCTGCCATGCAGGATGCTCCACGTGGACCCAGACAGCACCCAACTGGCAACTTTCCCTCTTTCTTTTTCTCAGTGGTCCTGAGACAAGGTGTTTTCCTGCCCCACATTGCCAGTTTCACTTACACCGATGTCAACATCACAATTCACAAAGTAAGAAATAAGACATTTAAACTTCTCGCTGCTGTGCTTGATTTAAAGGAGGCCTGGGAGCAATGCTAACCCCCCCAGCTCCAGAATAAATCAGAGCCTGATCGTCCAGCCCTGGTGACTTGCAGGACCAAGTTCCATTGCCTTAAATAGGCTGAGCCCCTCTTTAGCCCCGTGGACACAGGCAGTGGTTGGGGCTGTGGGTGGTGATGGTGAAGCCCTGTATGGGCTGATGGAGCCACTCAGGCACCATGTTCAGTCCTCCTTCCTTCCTTCCCTGCTCAGGATTATGTCTTGGTCCCCTGCAACCTCCAGCTAGAGGCAAGGAGTAGAGAGACAAGCACCTGGGAGTGAAGTCCAGTGTCTGGAGTAAAACAATGGCAGAATCATTCAGTTGACTCTCACATCATGCTCCATGGTTTGCCACTACTTGAAATATTGAAAATCTTCTTTCTTGACTTACTAAAACATCATGGTTTTATATTCTGGATAATAATGGTGTTGCACTAGTACCTTTCTCTTCCAGCCCTGCTCCTGGTAGTGTTTTTGCACTGAGAATGTATTGTAACAACATTCTGTGCTTTAATTAAATATTTCTCTTTAATTCTGCATTTGCTGGTGTGACTATTGACATTTTTCCCCCCTCAACAATTCGTACCTATAAACAGATGAGTTTTGCCCATCATGTCCAGACCCTACATTTAATTAATTCCACTCATTTACAAGGATGCAGAACAGACTCGTGCCTCTCAGCTGCAGAACAACATAACCCCTACAATAAGAGATCTTTCATCTGCTTTTCCTCCATGTCTCGTGTTACTATGGGAACATTATAGCTGGTGAGTTTCCTGGGTCAGAAAGAAGAGGAGGGGGAGGAAATCAGTCTGCAGAATGGTTTCTAATTTTAGACCTGAAGGCAGTTATATTTTCAACACTTTGCTTCTGAGAAAGCTCATCACAGAGAAAATGCCGGATGAGAGGTGACTGCAGGCATCAGACTGCGCTGGCGCCGCGGCCGTTGGCATTGGGATGCTCTTTCCTACTGACCAAACACATCTCTGGTTGTTCAGGAACATAAAGGGGGAAAAAAAAACACCCACAACAGACGCAGGCATCCAAAAGGGAAGGGTGGGTGATAAGAGAGCTTCAAAAGCTGCCCCAGTCACTCAATCCTCCCCAGACAGGGTGAACATGTGGCTGTGCTGATGCCCAGGAAGAGAATCCTTGTCCCTGACCATGGAGCCCAGGGGGAGCATCCTCATCCCTGAGTGTGCAGCCCAGGAGGAGGATGCTCATCCCTGATCATGCAGCTCCCACCTCAGCTCTCCCATGGTGATGCTTCATGGTAACACCCCAGCCATGAAACCTTATTAATTACATCTACATCTGCTTTCATTTGCTACAACTATACCCATCACTTCCAGCCTCTGAAGTGGCTGAAAACCACTTCAAAACCTTGTATTTCAAAGGCTCAGAAATAGGAAAGCAAACAAAACAAGCCAGGTTGATTTACTGCAAGGAGTAAAGAACCCTGAAGGTTTATATGCCCAGAGCGGGGACCTGACTAATGATGTTAATGCCCAAGGTTGGCCATAGCAGGAACAGCTCCTAATAAAAGTTTCCTGGTAGAGCTGCAACCATTATTCTTTGACTAATATATGTTAAATCAGTTTCCCAAAAGGAATAAGCTACAGTAGTAGCTTAGAGAATATTTCCTGCCAAAGAAAAGATGCATTTCTTTGGCAGGAAATATTCTGGCTCCAAGTTTCACTGCATGATTCTGCCTCTCTAGTGCAGGGCAGGAGTCTCAGGAGCTGCACATGCAACTTGCCAGCCCCACCTGGGAATAGCCACAGGCTTAGAGTAAAGCTGGCTCATGCTGGAGAATGAGGGTCTTCTGCTTCTCCCTCCAGTCACCCCATTTACTGAGACCCCCAGCACAGCCAGGGAAAAGGAATGCTGAAAAAAAAGATTGCATTAGCCCCTTTGGCAAACACAAAATCCATCACTTTTCTGGGCAGTCCTGTGGGAAGAGCTGCGTGGTGACCCCCAACTTCCCTCACTACTGGCACATGGAGCAGCATGCACTAGCCAGATGCTTCAAACCCTGGAGCAGGGGGAACAAGCCCCTTCTCCAGCCCCCACAAAACAGCAGAAGGGTGAAGTTTTTGCCAGGGGCATTGCTGGAGCAAGAGCCAGAGAGCTCCAACAAACCCACAAGCCACCGGCTGCCCAGCCAGTCCCTGGCAAGCCCTCCTGCTGCTCACCCTGCAAAAGATTTTCCAGCCTGTCAAGGTTCCAGTATTAGAGAAAATTTCCTGAACAGGATTATCCTAGCTCTTAAGAGTTCTGGATTGTAGTTTCCTGCTCTGGATATACTCCTGAACCCACTAGAAATTTAGAACATTAGATATACAAGTTGCAGAAGTGGCAGGTAGCACTGAGAAGATGCTGCCCTTTCCTTTGGAAAAGGCTCCTCTGCTGCTTCCCCCTCACTCCCATGTGATAAGCAGCATGATGGAGGCCAGATCCCAAGAGGAAAAGCCTTTTCCAGGGCCACAAGATGACTTTTCCACTCTCTGTGACCCTGGGCTCGCTGTGCCAGCGCTCCATACAGCTGCAAGCTCTCATCACGTTCTCGCCACACTGTTTTCTTTCTCAAGACAAACAGAGGCCTGGGACAGTGCCAGATCACAGAGCCCTCTATAATGTGCCACAGAAATGAATGCCTCCAAGTAGAGCAGAATACACAGAGAAGTGATGGCCAAACGGGAATGAAAAGAGGGCCTAAACTTTACCTACTGTCCGGAAGGTGTGTGCTCAGGAACCAGAACAAAATCTTGTATCAACACAGCCTGTTCTGCCAACCTCTGGGAAAAAGGATGGATGGAGACACCAAGTCCCAGCAGTGCAGGAGCCCCGAAGTGGCACAAAAAGCAGATGGCAGCACAGGTTGCTGGGGAGTTGTCACTCATCCTGTCCTCCAGGTAACAGGGTCACAGAGACCCCCAAACTCTGCACTGCCAGCTTGGAGGGCATGCTGGTGTCAGAGAGCAGGAGCAACAGGATCTGAGCTCCCTGCTGCTGTCTCCTGAGCAGGTTCCAAAGCTCTACAGTGTTCACTTTTGCTGGCACTCACTCCCCAGGGGTTCAGCCAGTGATGGAGCTGTACCCAGCCCCCCGCTTCAGTGCAGCACCCTGTCACCACACAGGAGCACCACTTCTGCCCAGGGACAGGACAAGGCTTGTGTCACCAGCAGCTGAACAGCCTCTGGGGAGCACAGTCTCACTGGCAGCATCAGCCTGGACCATGCTGGGAAACAAAGGAGCGGTTTATACTCACCAGGACACCCATCTTCAACGTAACCATGGCCTTCAACCCACCCAAAGCCTTTCTGCTGGACACAAGGCAGGCCAGCCCATGTGGTGATGGTGTGTGACACCAGGTTTGTGTTTGGCACAGCTCAGGAAAGCTTTGGCCCGTTCACACACAGAGGGACCTCCAATGGGTCCCGCAGCTTCTTTGTCATGTTCAGTGATTCCTCTGCATCACCTCACAGCGATGCTGGGAGCTCATGCAGCGGCCACAGGTTTGGGCCCCACAGATATGAACTATTCCTACCTTCAGGCAGAAATGCAGAGAGGAGTATTGCCCCATCCCTCACCTGGTCAGTGCCAGACTGCCACAACCTCTGGGGACACAAGGAGTAAGTAACACACTCGTAATAACATCCGGGGCTGGGAAAAACTGGTGTTGGAGAGGCCATTTAAAACCTGAGATTTGTAATTTTTTTTTTTTTGACCCAGAATAATTTGGGCTTTTTAAAATCCAAAATGCTGGGATTCTTGTCACTGCGACATGCAGAGACCAACAGGCTGTGACATCAGCCTAAGCAGATGTGGCTCTGGCAGGCAGACAGGGCTCTCCAGAGCTATCAGACCTCTCAGTCCTCTGGTAAGGAAGTTTTCCCTCCAGAGTCTATTAGGAAATGCTTCATGACCTTTGAAAATTCGATTTAATTTTGATTTCTGCTTGTGGATTAGCATTTGGTCAGCAGGTTATCAGGACAGGAGGAGCCACTAAAAGTTCAATTTTTTTTCTCAGGAAGTTCAAGTAGAAAGAGTTTTCAAACCCAAACTCAAAATATCAATTGACACAAAAGAACAAGATCCCAGAGTGGAGGCAGGACAGAAGCTCACCCTAAGAAGCATCAGAAACCAGAGCCTCATTCCAAGCACTAAAAAAGTAGGAACATTTATTAAAAGAGTTACATGACAAATGTATTCTGAGCTCCCACTCAGCACTTCACACCCTCCTGGACAAGGATGGGGAGATTAATTTCAGAAGCCACATATAACAAATCCACTTTTTCGTTCTATCAGGAAAAGTTTTATCTCAGAACAAATTTCCCAATTCCACTGCAGCACCACATGCAACTGCTGTGACTGTGACCCCAAAATCACACCAACTTCTCTAAATAAATATTTGTACACAGAGCTGCCAGTCAGGTTTGGCTTACACAAGTGTCAAACCGTACTCACACAAGCCAATTCACTTTAAAGTGTCTTAAATATTATCAAGAATCTTGAATCAAGTTTAGTAAAGAAAAGCAGATAATGCTGGTCTTGGCCTTCCATCCCCACTGCTCTCTTCCTCTGTCTGCCCCCACAGTCCTCTCAGGCTCCACAGCTCACACCAGAAACACCATCAGGCCCTGAAGGAGTGCAGGGAGAAACACAAACACATTATCTCCTGTCAAGGGATGTTGGTTCACACTACACAGCAAGGACAGAACCCTCCTGCAAAAGTCCTCATGTCCAGTTTGTAATAAGGAGGGCACAGAACTCTTTGGGAGGGGTTGGGGAATATCCCAGCTCCTCCAGGACACCTCCAGAGTGATCGGGGATGGAACTTGGGGCAATTCAAGACTCTTTGAATGGTGCCACTGGAGAGGGCTTGCCTGAATGCCCAGACCAGCATCAGAGCTGCTGAAAAGAGGGCCAGAAAGAAAAGAGGGCCTGGACAGGGAACTGGGACCTGCCCCAGTGCCTGAGAACTGCTCATGATGCATCTGGGTCCACACCATGTGTGGGCATCACATCCTCAGGTAGCATTCCCTGACCTGAGGGGTGTCAGACAGAGCAACCCTTTCAGTCTTTCAGGGACAGCTTTTGCACACACAGCCACCACTAGCGGGGTCCTGTGAACAGCCCTGGGGCCTTACAGGAGGGAACAGCCCATCTGAGCACTCACCGTTTTTATCTGAAAATCCACATTCACTAAGGGAATGCGCAGCACGTTTGGCAGCGGGATCCCAATGCTCAGGGCACCTGCAGGGGACAGACAGGTCCTCACATGCTGAGCCAGCTCACACCCCATCACAGAGCTGCTCCAGGGAGGGCACAGGGAGCAGAGCTTCTCAGGGCCATCACTGTGTGCTTGGCTTTCCTTGAAGTCTCCATCACTGACTATTGCCAGAACTGATACTGGGCTGGTACAAATATAAGGTCGGACTTTTAACTACATCCTCAGAATGGGGACTTCAGAGTTTTAATGGCTCCAGCACTCCTAGTACATCTTCCAAACACACACACGCACACACACAGATACAATCCCCCTCTACCCTCTTTGCACAGAACTCGAAGTGCTCCCAACATTACAGTCATCGGGGTTCACCTTACCATTGATCACAGGCAGGAATATCTCCACAAGCAAACTGCTGCAGTGGGGCTTCAGGGTGGAGATCTGAATCAGAGAAAGAACAACCATGTGAGCAGCACTGCCTGGCCCATGCCAGCAGCAAGCAGGACCCTTGGGACTGCAAACCACTGCCCACTGATACAGCAAAAGAACAGTCCCTCTTCTCTTTAAAGTGAATCTAGTTTTCTTCTTCAATTTGTATTCAGTCCTTTCTTTAGAAAAACTTGTGCCTCATGACACTTCTGCTGCAGCTTGATGTGAGTTTGCCCAAGCAGAGGTGAATAAACAATCAGATTTCAGCTTTACATTTTCTTTATTAGAAAAGGCAGAAGAGAAAAAGAAACCCCAGAAACAGAGGAATTGCTACAACCTACACCACAGAGCAGCTAACAGCTCTGACCATCAGCAGGGGTAATCCATCACAGCATCCCACAGCCACTGCCTGCCTCCCTCCCTCCCCAAGAGCCATAGGGCACCACGCTCGGCTGCTCTCCCTGCCCAGTAAAGCCCAGACTAGTGTTAGAGACTTACATTACTGATGCCAACATCCGACGACTCCAAGGAGAGGGAAGTGCTGCAGGGAAAGGAGAGCAAACATCGGGTCAGACACAAGGCACTGGCCAGAGCTCACAGCCAGACCCCAGCCACCTCCAGGCACACTCAGACCATGGGCAGAGACCCACAAAGGGACACCTGCATTGTAACACAAAAAACAGGGACTGGTACACTTGCAAGAGAGAAAAGAAAATAGGAAAATAAAAGCTTAACCTAATTTTAATTTGCTTGTCAATGATGCAGCACTGCAGCTCCTGGCTGCGCCTTCCCTCTCCCTGCCCAGATTATTCACTTTCAGGAAGGAGGCAGCTCCTGGCCAGCTGAGAGTAGAGCTTCTGGAACCTCGTGGCAGGGGGGCTGGATGATTTTTAAGATCCCTTCCAACTCAAACCATTCAGTGATTCTATGTAAAAGCACACAGTCTGGATTTAAGTCTGGTGAATTTGCTACAGCTCCTCATCCATCACTGCAATCACACGACTATCCATACCTAAAATGGATGCTTTATTTCCACTTTCAATTTCTCTTTTCTACTTCTATTGAATCTTGTTATACCCTTGTCTATTGAATTAAAAGCCTTTTGACGCATTTCTATTCCCTATATCGCTGCATACAAGCTATGCCAATTTTGCTTCTAAATCCAGCTCTTTGACAAGCTAAATGGCCCTAAATCCTCAAACCTCCCGCTATAAGGAATGCTCTCCAATCTTTAATCATACCTTGACTGGCATTAATGACAGCACTTTCCTTTACTGCTTTATCATTCATGTCCAATATCAGGCATTTCGAACCACTGCCCAGGATCAAAGTCAAGCTGACAGTCTTACAATTATTCAGGTTACCTCATTCCTCCTTGTTATAAAACTGACACACTTTTTCTCCAGTCTCTTAAAACTTTCCAACTGCTGCAATCCTTCCTGAGCTACCCCATCCACCTTATACCATCAGTCAGGTATGAAATTCTCACATTCAGGAGATGAAATGTCTCGTTTACAGACATGGAAAACATTTCAAGTCAGGAGCCCCAGAGCCAACATTGCAGCACAGAGAATGTCCCCACCTGTATGAGGGGACAGCTCACCTGCCCAAGGCCAGCTGCAGCACCAGCCTGCCCCCAACGATCGACACGCGGACGTTTAGAGCAAGGTCCTGCAAGCAGAGAGGGAGAGGATCAGCACACGGAAACATCCCCATGCCAGCCACCACTCACCCAGCTGGAGGCACGCTGCACCCCTCGAAGGCAACTCCATCCACACTTACGGCCTTCAGCAGCAGGAAGTTGAGGATGGATCCATCTAACTGGTTACTGAACAGCTGAATCAGGACTGAAAGCTTGACACTGGCTTTGTTTTCTTCCAAGAGGATGAGCGGGTTCCCTCTCAACACCAGTCTGATGCTCAGAGGACTGGTCCCACTGCAGGCAGAGCACTGTGGGAATTGGGGACGCATGGAGGTGGCTGCTGGCACCCCACACACCAGCCAGGCAGGGAACTGGCAGTCCTCAGGCAGACTCTTACAGCCTCATAGCTCCACGGGCCCTCCCCAAGGTCACACATACCCTGGACAAGCCAAATTTACAGAGCAAATAGGTCCAGCAGCATGGATCTGCTCTTCATGCTGAGGGCATAAGGGGCTGAGGAAGGAAAGGTGCACACAGAGGGGGCTGTGGGTGTCAGAGGATGCCCAAAAATGGGATGTACCAGACAAGGGAACAGGAGATATTTATCAGCTTTCTATGTCAATGGCTACAAGCTGAGAGAAGGCTTTCCCCTGTTCAGGGAGCAGGAGAAGGCTGGGACAGACAATGGCACACAGGAGAGCAGGTACTGGGTAGGGGCTGTGCAAAGCCCCAGTCCCTTCTCCCCCTCCCATCAGCTGATCGGGCAGCTGGACAGGCCCAGGCCATGCTAGTGCAAGAGGAGGGGAGCAGAAGACTGGAGACCTTTGGCAGAGGCATGATGGCACATCCAGTTGTACCCTGGAGAGGTTTACATAAACCCTTGTGCCAGAACAAGTTCCTCACCCCAGCAGGAGCGATGGTCCACATGGCTTCGCGCAGGCGGCTGGCACCGGAGAACTGTGGGGGCAGAAGCACCAGCAGCCCCGATGAGCCCTCCAGCTGATTTCAACAACACCCATCCTGCCAGGGCCACCCCATTACACAGCAACCCGAGCCTCCCACTCTCTCCATTGTTCCCCAGCTGTCTGGGTGGCTCCTGGTGGTTGTTAAGGTGATAGCACCCAGCTGTGGAAGGTGATGTCCCCCAAAGGCTTTCAACACCTGCCAGCGGACTCCTAACATTTCCCACTGGAAGTAGAGATCAGTAGCATTGGAAATGCAAGCATCCAGGGAATGGCACTGCAGACATACAATGTCTTTTCTCAGTGGCACCTTGCGGACTCCTTGAAATGGGTCACAGCCTGCAGGAGTCCATGGCACAGCCAGTACACAGCTGGTCTCAGCTGGTGTCCCCAGGGCTGTCCTTACAGACAGAGCACGGCTGGGCAGTGCAGTGCTACTACAGCTTTCTGAGAAGGGCAGGAGGGAGGCAGTGCTGGGGTCGAGCCTCTGCCAGCGAGCACACACACCATGCACACACCCTGGGACAGGCACAAACAGCCCACCCTGAGCACATCTGAGACCGGGCTGGTGCCTGTCCCTTGTCACTCGCTCCAGCATGAAACACAGGCTCTGCTGTACTCACAACATCTGGCGTGCAGGAGAAGGTCTGTGGTGGCAACTGGAGCAGGAGGGACAGGACTGCATTGAGGAAGCTCTGGCGCATCACCAAGAGCAGGAGCCTGTCCATCAGAGGGGGCAAAGCAGAGGGGGATGAGTCGTGGGGGATGGTGCTGCCTCCCACCTGCTTCACCACACCCTGCAAAGAGAGGAGACAGACATCAGCCCTCAAAGCCTCGAGGCACGTACAGGTCCTCACAGGAGTGCAGGGCGGTGCCAGCTGAACAGCCTTCCCTCCTCTCCTCAGACCTTCCTAAAAGCGCCGGACTCAGAGCAGTTCACTCTGTTTCATAGATGACAGAAGCTGATAAAGCTGAGCCTGTGTAACTGAGGTGTTATTAACTAATAACACACTTTGTCCAAATCACAAATCACTGCTTCACTTCATCCTTGAGGTCTCACTCCAAGCACCGAGCGGTGATGGTGGTGCACCCAGTGATCCCAGACCACCCAGCCACCCTCCAGCTCCACAGAGACCCACATTGACACCAACTATTTGCTAAGGAAATTGATTCTGACCATCCGGGGGGCTTGGGGGCAAAGGCTCCTCCCTGTGAAGTCACTGCACCAAAGCCAGTGCAGCAGCTTGGGCTTCACAGGCTGCAGTGTTTCCTATCAGCCCTTGCTCCCCTTTAGTGCTCATGTCCCACTTGCTTCTCTCCAGCTGCTTGATATTTTTTAAGCTCTCCTCTTTGCAAGTAGTTCACTTTTTGCTGCTTCGCGCCCCCCCCCCCGCCCCCGCAGTGACATAGAAGTAAAAAATAAATCGGTTAGCACAGTTTAGCATTCACCCATCACAGAGACTGAACAGCAAAGGCAAAAAGCGCCAACAAACACCAGGTCTGCAGGGCAAGAGAGACAAGGAAAAGTTCTCATCCCACGAGAAGGAGGACTGCTCGTCCCAGCAGCTACATCCAACAGACACAGCCTCGGGCGGACTCAGGGTGGGGTGGCATACAGAGCAGAAAAGTACACACAGTTGCACAGTGGTGATTTGGATAAAGCTCTAAGCACTTAGGAGCTGCATTTCCAGGACAAGTCATTAGCCCAGCTCCATAGGATAAGGTGAGCACACTGAAAGGCAACGCACAGCCAGGCTCCCAGGGTCCTGCTGCCCACCATTAACTTACGTCTAAATCCAGCCCAAGGAACTTGCCAGAGGTGTAAGGGATGCTGGCCAGCTGGTAGTGGATCGTTCCTGCCGTGCCGACCGGGATCACCGCTACACACAGGGAAAGGATCGTTACAGCGCCAGGAAATCAGCAGCAACACAACCTCCCCTGACCCCAAAGGCCACCAGCCCCCACACCCACAAACAAGTCCAAGCATTCAGGGCTGAGGGGTGCGTGCTGCTACTCCCAAAGGCCAGAACAGGCCCAATTCAGCTTGGTGGGATCTCCCTTTAGGATACAGCACAAAAAGGGCATCAAAGACAATAAGAAAACTCCACAGGTGATGCATAAAAATAGAATAAGGAGGGCCAAGGTGGGAGCAGTTAATTGGAATACTGGGATGTGAATTCCAGGCTCAACAACAGCTCTGGAGAAGTGCTGGACTTCTCTTCTGGACACTGAGGGACTTGAGGCGGTAAATGGGTCTTGTTCCCACTGTGGGAAACACAGGGAAGCAGTGCCTCACCCTCCACCAGCAACGCACCATTGAGAGTGCTCAGGAGATGGATGTTCACAAGGTTCATCACGATATCGACCACAGGACAGAGCTGCAACACAAAGCAGAAGTGTGACTGCTCAACCTTCCTCACCACCACCACCGTTGCACTGCCCAGACCCCCTCCTTTCCCCTCCAGGGAAAAAGCTGCATGGCAATAGACACAGCTGGGATGCTGTGAAAGACTTGGGGCAGTGGAGCATCCCTCGAGCTGTGGGATCACACTGAGGAGCAATGTATTGATCTGGGGAACATCTCCCTACAGGCAGCAGCCCAGTGGACACCCCAGCCCCGTGGCCCATGCCAGTGATGTGGGAGAGCAGCACAGAGAGACAGTGGATCTTGCTGTGGCCTCGTAACCAGTTTTTCCCAATATTGGTGTTGCAGCTGTGAAAGGAGGACAATCCTCAGCCGTACCAAAGCGGGCAGAGTTGCTGTCAGCTGGCGAAGCACCAGCTCATTCACTGACAGTGTGAGTAAGCTGGAAAAGAAAGAAAAAAGAGCTTCCAAATCAGCACAAACAAAGCTCCAGGAGCGGAGACAAAAAGATCTCCAGCCTTCATTTTACATTCTCCTACACCCTCAGTCATCCCTTCAGGGCCAGTGCTGTGGTTGATGCTTGCCAGAGCAGGGGCTGGAGGTACAACAGAGCCACTTACCCAACTGAGGGGAGAATTTGGCTCATTGCTGAGAATCACTGAGTCATTGAGGTTGGAAAAGACATCTAAAATTATTAAGTCCAACCATCAGCTCTGGACCACCACCATGTTCCCCATTAAACCACGTCCTCAAGTGCCATAGCCACATTTTTTAGCACTTCCAGGGATGGTGTTTCCAGCACTTCCCTGGGCAGCCTGTTTCAATGCTTGACAACCCTTTCTGTGAAGAAATTTTTCCTTCAGCTCTGAGGGAGCTTTCACTGCATGAAAGGAGTGAACCTCTAACAGTCTAACCTTGTGCTTGGTATTTCCCTCTGGTATTTAAATCAGTGCTGTAGTTAAGGGAAGAGGGAGCTGTTAGGAAATATCTTCATGTTAGTTACTGGGAACAAACAATTTGCATCTGGAATAACAAGAGGAGAAATCTGCTGTGTGACATTTCCACACTGCTGCTGAACAACTCACTCAGGACGTGCGATGCCTGCAGCAGCACAGAGGCAGTTTTGTCTGATAATCAATATATTTCTGGACTGTTGAGTTGGCAAGACACAGACAGCAGGAATTCATAGAGCACCTGTTATTTATGCCCAAATTTTGCCTACAGGTGCATCTGAGGAGCCGCCATGAAGTCATTTGTGTATATCTACACTCTCCTTGCCTCCCCAGGAGTTCACTTCCTGCAAACCATCACTTCAAGCCTGCTAAAAATTAAAACATGACCCCCAGAGCAGGTGAGTTGTGTTCCTCTGTTCACTCACACAGCATTTTTCAAAGCAGCTCCTGAACTGATTGAAATGTAATTCATAATGCAAAAATTAATTAGGAGAATTCGATGAACCTGAAAAGTAAGTAATTCAAAAGCAATAGAATAAAATATTTCCCATTATCAATTTACTGCTGCGTTCATCAATATATGAAGTCAGCAAATCCTTGCTGTCAAGAATTTAATAAGACTGAGCAAGAGATGGGACATTTGCATGGAATTACACACAACTACAGCAGTCAGAGGGAAACTCCATATGCCCAGCATTCTCCTGGGACAGCAGCCAAAGGCAGAGTACAAAACCAGGGAAAGTAATGGTCCTATTTTCCTGGAATTCGCCCAGCCCCCTATTACTGCTACCCTTTGGATATCAATTCTCTAGCTAAATCTAGAGAAAGTGTGTTGGGAATGGTACCAAACCTCATGCTTCAGATTTTAAAATTTCCACAGGCAAACAGGGCAAATTAACCCTCATTCCACTGAAGCAACTGGCATTGGCAATAGGAACGAAATTCCATCCCTGAGGCCTGGCTCTGTATCAGCTGAGCACCTTCTGTATCCTGGCAGACTGTCCAATATTGTTGGATAAAGAGGAGAGGATTGCACGAAACATAAATCCACAGGCACTTACCCAGAAAGGACCTTGATCTTTATGGCCCCAAGAATGCAGAGACAGTCTTCAGTGACAACCTGGAATGTGCCAGATTCAAAATTTGTGCATTTAATGTTTGCAGTAATGTTCACCTCCACTAAGATATCAATGAGTTCTGAGAGCAGGCCAACCAAGCTGCAAAAAAGCAAATGGGATTATTCCATCTCTCAGCTTCTACCCAGAGAAACTCACCAAAGCCAGGAGAAACAGATTTCTCCATCTCTTGCAGATCATTACCAATGCCACAGGTCATCTTTTGGTGTCTGTTTTGCTCCGTGACTTTATTATAGGCAAGAAACTCCTCAAAATCCTTAGGAGATGCAAAATATGTCAGGGTAGGGGTTTCCCTCAACATCCATCCTGAATCCCCCACTCACCAGTTGCCTCTGAGCTGCAGCTTTGCCCCGATGGTCAGCTGGACCCCGATCCCTGGCAGCAGCACCACCGATAGCCTGGGCACCCGGACCTTGATGAGGTGCAGGCTGTGAACAACAGCAAAGGCTGGCACAAATTAAAAACTCCTTCCAGCAGCTGAGCAGCTGTACCCAGGGAGGAATCTACTGCACCCACAGCACCCCAGCCACCTCCAGCTGGAGGCACAAGGATAAAAGACAGCTGACTAAAAGAAGGCAGCCTAGAACCAGACTGGGGTGGAAGCTGACTTTGGAGTGCCATCTGCTTTTTCCCTTTGTGGTCCCTTTTCTCTCTCTCAGCGCTGTCAGGCATTAACAGCACCACCAGAGCTGTCATTCTGCACCCTTGACACCCACACTGACCACACAGACAACACTGTTGGGTCAAAATTTCAGTACTGCAATAAAACAAGGATAATAGCCCAGGCCAACCATGCCAGGGCAGCTCAGCTCATCTTGTTCAGATCTGATGCTGAAGGTGCACTCACAGCAAAACACTTACTCCGTGATGCTGGTGGGAGAGTTCAGCTGACTCCCTTCACCCATGATGTTGGGAACCACGAGACCCTGCAGGTGCTGGTGGATGAGCCCATTATGAATTATGGCATCTGAGAGAACTGGAAAACATCCATGTGTGAGGACCAGCACAGGCAGCAGTCACCTCTCCCCACTCAGGCAGATCCATCCCAGCACAGCAAAGCCCCTCCACTCCCCAAAACTCCTCATGGAGACATCAGCTGCCTCCATGCAGTCAAATAACACAGGGATGGTATTTTACAACTTTGGTGCACTAAGCCAAAGCTGCCCTTGGTGAAGTAAAAAGGAGGAGAAGCAGTGGAAAGCATCCCAGCCTCCAATTCAAACGTCACAGTTTGGCTGTCCACTGCCAGGAACACCAGTGACCCCACTCAGGGGCTGGGCTTACACCCACAACTCATTTCCCCTTTGTCAAGGGGTTTTTATTTGTTGATTTTTTTTGCCTGTTTATTTTTGCTTTTGGAGTTTTTTAATAGAAGCAACTTGAAACAAGCCTGAACATTGCAAATATTTTTATGTCAGCTACTTCACAGCAGCTGCTTTTCAAATATCAGCTACTCCAATATGGAAATGAAAACTGAGACAAAAAGAGGAAGTAACCCAGATCTAGCCCTGAAATTCTGTGTGGCTGCTTGGAGCTGAAACATGCCCCAGTTCTAGAGCAGAGATTTCCCTGACCTATGAAACTGGTGATGGCTCTCAGGGGCTCTGAGCAAAGCCTGCAGCCCTGAGGAATTATGAAATAAAGATGAAGACACTGAGGAAATTTTAATCCCCATCACAGTCCCGTGGAGCTTTCAAAGCAAACACAACCTGTGCCTTTTTGCAGTTACCGTTCTGCATGGCCCGCGGGCTGACGGCACAGGACAGGCCAGACAAGACTTCCTGCGAGGGTGAGAGGAGGCTGCAGAAAAAGATGATTCCAAAGAGCTTCAAAACCATCATCTCCAGAAGATTCCCTGGCTGGCAAGGGAGACATCAGAGGGGACAGTGAGGGAAAAGACTCTCAGAAGTGACCCCAGTGTTTTTATGAGGAAAGAAGTCAAGAAAGGAATCCCTCCTTTACTCTTTATCCAGATCAAGGCCAGAGCAACAGAACCTTCTTCATGTCCACACACATGGACAGGCTCCACGTGTGGGTCAATGAAAGCCCTTTCCTCATTCCTTGTGACTGGCCCAAAATGTTCACAAAAAAAGAAGTCAAATTTGATGTTTAAGTCATTTCTGAATCCCTGCAATGCACAATTACAGGTGTTTTGGTGAGGGGCTTTGCCAAGGGAAGCATCTGAGGATTATCTGTGTTCCTTCTACCTTTCAAAAGCAATAAACTAAAGCACAAGTGATAAAAATAATCTAGCTAGAACATATAACTTAATAATTACTAACATAAATTTATCATGACACAGCAGACACAGGGAGGTGATGAGGAGCTTGGTGCCCAGCACAGTCTCCAACCAAAGCAGTCAAGCACTTCCAGAGTGAGGACCCTGTCACTGCACCTGTCACCCTGCCACCACACAACCCGTGCACAGAGGATGTTACCTGACTCAGCTGCAGCCAGCTGGGATGGCCTGTTGGCTCCACTCAGGCTCTTCTGGACTCCTTGAGACTCTGCGATGTCTCTTTTTTCCCCCCGCAGCGGAGATGAAAGAAGTGGCCCTTATATAAAAGCTACAGCCCAGCAGACACACCTTTTCCACTCAGCCTCCCTGGCCCACGAGCAGCCATCCCTTTGCTCCTGCTCCTTGCAAGCAACACCCAGCTGCCACCTCTCTTGATTTATACGAGGAAACGTCACAGCTGCCTTGACCGGCTGCCATTCCCCTCTGTGGCCTGGATCACTCAGATGATGCTTTTCCCCCCACCTCCAATCTGTCTTACAAAGTATGCCCTGCAATGGTGAATCCAGTGGCTTTGAGGAAAACAACTTTTTTAGGGAATCGTGAGAGTCAGTGAAGCATCTGAACCTGGCAGAAGGCTGAAGGGGCTGCCTCTGCAGGGAGGCAGCACACAGAACACAGGAACATGGGTTCAAGGAGACTTAGAGTAGGAAACTACTTTTGCCAATCCCTGAGGAGGTGTGATACTTTAAAGATTCATTCCTGTTTCAAGTGGAGTCCTGGGAAAAGAGTTTCTTGACAAAAAGCAATGTGGAGAGTTGCTGAGATCTGATAAAGGTTAGCATTTAGATTGATTTCAGATGGATCTGTAAAGTGTCACAAATTCACTGTAAAAAATCAAGTTGTATTGAAATGCACAAAGCCAACAATAAACACAGTTTTGAATAAGCAACACTTCTGGTAGCTGAATACTGGTAGCAGCAACACAGATTTCAAAGGAAAGTCTCATCCTGCAGGAATGAGACTCTCACCCTTCAGCAGATGCCTTGGCTGGGCTTAACAGAAGTTTCCATTGTGCAGGGGCCCAGGCAGATCTTATCTGGGCACTTTGTTTGGGTCTGGTCACCCGTGTTCAACTGGGATGGATGTGGGGGCAAACTAGGCAGCAAAGGGCCGCTGAGAGAGCTGGGGAGCCAGAGAGGGGCCAGTGTGCTCAGCTTCATGGAACATGGAGCAGCAGAGATACAATCATTCTCCACAAACATGGGAGAGGAGAAGGAGAGGAGAGAGGGAGGAGAGCTGCCTGGGCTCAGGGACAAGGTTGGCACAGGAACAAACACAACCTGATAGATTCAGGTTGAAGTTAGGAGAAAGCCGCTACCACCACAGTGAGTTGAGGGCTAGTTGTCCCCTGGGAATACAGAAGGCAGAAGAATATACTCAGGATGCTCTTCAATACTGCACAAGGTGTGTTCTTGCAGCAGCAGCAAAGTGCTTGCACCGAGTCCCTGAACATGCACTGCCCTGGGCTCAGGCTCAATGGAACAGACTTTTGCTTGTCACAGAAACTTGTTTATTTAACACTCAACCAGGACTGCATTTGATGTGCTGGTGACAGTCTAGTCCTAAAACCAGGGACTGAACTAGATGATCTTAACAGGCAACCTATCCATGCTCCTTTTTTGTCCCCTTTCAAAGATCCAAATGCACCAGGCTGAGCAGTCACCACGAACACACCCACAGCAAAGTGCTCATGAGCCTGCTCCAGCTGTGCACAGGCTGCAGGAATATCACTGCTGGCAAAAGCCAGCCACTGAGCACGAACACACGTGGATTTCCAGCTGCTTTCAGAGTGCCCTGTGCGTGCAATAAGCACCCGGGTCACCGTGTACGTGCACATGCACAGCACAGCCAGGCTCTCCCACCAGATCCTCTCGCTGTTCCATGGCAAGAGGCAGAGATCCGTGTCCATACACACACATGCTGAACCACACCTGAACCACGGCAGTGACAGCAGCTGTGAGGAACGCAGCCCGTTTCACATACCCTGTCCATATTTCTTCTTGCTCTGTGACTTTTTCCTCCTCAGTCACATCCCTTGTCTCCCCTCTCATGCGCCCATATTTCATCCCCTCCTTGCAGCAGTGATTTAGATATCACTTACCAGGAGGCTGGATTCAGTCCTGCAGTGACAAGGGAAGATATATTAAAATAAAGCATCGCAAGAAATTGTAGAAGGGATTGTCTCAACACAACTGCTGGAAAGCAGAAGGGCTCAAGGAAAGACCAACACCCACAGAGAAGAAATGCTCCAGAGCAGCCTCTGGCATCCTGCATTGCCCCAGGCTTGGGGCTCTGCAAGATGGCAAGTTAAACAGCAACAGGATCTTTAGAAGAGTAATATTAAAATAATTAAATGCAATAACTTATTAAATATTATTACATTAGCTGATTTTTTTCTCTAATATTCAGAACCAGGGAAGCCTAGGGAAAACTTAGGAGAATTGCACCATGCAGGTCAAATTAAAATGCTAAGAAATGCTGAAGATGAAATTGAATCAGAATTTTTGCACTACATTTCAGTGCCAGATGGTGGTTGTGAGACATTCCAGAGGTTTGCAGGTTACAGGAGCACAACTTCTCTTCACTGTTATGTGACAAATAAAAAATAAAAACTAAAATTAGAAGGAGTAACCTCAGAGTGTTAAAATTCTTTAATGGGCAAATAGGTCAAATACTCCTTATTAAGAGTATACATAAACTGAATCCTCTGTCTTGAGGTGAAAAGATTAAACCTGGTGGCAGGACTTGCAGCCTGTGATGGAGCTGCTTTGTACAGATGTTCAGCCTTTTGCCTCTCAGAGACACCTCCCAAGAGCCCATGGCTGCTTCCAAATGGATACTGTGAACATTAATGAACTGCTCAGCCCAGACGTCCACGGAAGTAACTCCCTGATGCCAACAAGAAGGTGGCAGCTCAAGGGGAAGGAGAAAGCACTTCGGGAGAAAAATGACACAGCAAACTGCTGTGCTGGAACAGAAACTGGGAAAGGGCAAGGGGAACAAAAATAAGTTTTAGGTGCTGACTGCAGCTGGGCTGTGAACTCCCAGCCTGGTCTCTAAAATGCTGAAGTTCAGGTGAAGAATTGTTTTCTTTTTCCCCACCCAGCATTTTACTGGGGAATAATGGCAACACACCAGATCTGCCCTGGGAGGGGGTCAGGCACCTCGGCCAGGGGCAGCTCAGTCCAGAGCCTGGAAAACAGACACATGGAAAAGTGTCACTCACTGTTCTGTTTCTTCTGCCTCACTGAGAGCTGGCTTGCTCAGGGGAGATTTTTTTCCCACTCCTGTTAATGAAATTGTTCAGGGAAGTGGAAGGAAGGAGCTGTCTCTGAGCTCCCCAATGCAGTGTAACACACTGAATTCAGCACCAGAAACATGGCCTTAGTGCAGCACAGTCTCTATAGAGTCACCTGTGTTCTGGCTGGTTTGGGATGGATTAATCCTCCCAGAGCCAGGCTCCAAAACTAATTTCTAGCAATAGGATTTGCCAAAACATAAACCAGAGTCTTCTAGAAAGGACCTGGAAGGTTTTAATAAGAACTGAAGGACTCAAACCCTCCTCAAGTTTTGGAACTCGACTTGAGCCCATGATTGACAGAAACCCACAATCCCCAGGGCCAGATTTACAGCTGGTTTAGCAGCTCCCATTGTCAGCAGCCCAGGAGGGCAGAGCAGCTTAATGAATACCCCTCAGTCCTTTAGCACAGGCAGCCTTGCCAAGCTCACGCTGACCCGGGGCCGCTGCTTGGCGCACAAACCCCGGACCCACGGCAGGGTGTGCGTGGGCAGACGTCAGAGCCCTCCTTTCCAGCTGTACCCGTGTCTGATCACTCAGCCGTGCAGTTTCCGACACGGGGAGCTTGAGAAGTAGGAACAATCTCAGGCAAGGGCCACACAGAGAGCCCAGGCAGGGAAAACAGGGAGCAGGACACAGAGGCACTGGCAGCCGCTCCCAGGAGCTGCCTGTCAGGAGGAGGGAGAGCAGCAGCATTGATTTCTGGAAGCATCCGCAATGCCGAGCATAAACAGCAAAGCCGAGTAAAATCACTGCCATGAAATAAGCACAAATCGATGTCTCCAGCAATTTTATAGACAGGAAATTTCCTTCTTCTGAGACGTGAACAGAAGCAAGAGGAGCATAATGTTATCAGCCCCCAAAAAGGGACAAACTTCATTAGTCAGATGCAGCAGGGTGAGATGGAAAAGAAATGGACTGAAAAGTGTCATTCACTGGACACTCTGCAGTGCAAAAATAGAGACACTTATGCAGATGTGTGTTCAGACCTTGCCCAGAGCTCCCCAACACAACACGGACAGCAGCACAGGCTGGAGGGCTCACAGGGACACCCAGGGAAGCCTGGGCAGCCTTGCAAATCCCTTTTCAGCTGCTTTGGGTAGGCACTGGCTTCACCAAGTTTTGCAATATTTTATCAGTATCTGTCACTGCAAAGACTGAGGTGCAGCCGAAGTGCTGCCCTGAGCACCTTTCTGGGTGGGTATTTTGCATCTGGACTTCCAGGTTTGGCCCGTTCCAGGTTTCCCTCGGGCATCCTTTCTCAGCTGGCCCCACACCAGGCACACTTGGTGAGCAGAAGAGGTTGTGACCTTCCTAAAGGACTGCCAGGAGCGTCTAGTGATGGACCACGGGGCACACAGCTGTCTGCTCTGTGTTTGGGGTGCATGGCCAGAGCCATCCTTGGTTTCTGCAGTAGCTGACCCACACCAGCATCTCTCCACCCCTTCCTCCATGCCTCCCTTCCTGCTGCTGCACAGCACACCCCCAGCAGAGCCACGGTAGCCTGGGCTCCTCAGTGATGCAGCGTGCACCTCAAAGTCAATTCCAGTTCTATGTTTTAAGCAAATGAATCCCTCTCCTGCTCTCTTCCCATCACTTCCAATCACTCGCAGTGCGAGAGCCGTGAACGCCTCAATTCCTCCTCACTCTTCATTCTTCCAATTTATTTTTTTGCCTTCCTCTCAGGCTGGAAAATGGATTTCTGTCCATTTTGTTGTCCCAGAAAGTGTTGGTACTGTGGTGCCAGCAAAGACTTTTTAAATAAAGACAGCTAATTCTATTTGACTGAAGGATAGCGACACAGACTCAAAGTCATGTTTCTGCCTTGCCTGAGGTTTGGGGAAGCTTTACTTTACAAAAAGAAAAGCAGTATTGAGTGAAATTGTCCTTGATAGTCTCCATTAATCCCTGGGAAGAATTAGCAGCAGCTTTATATTACATTCATACATCTTCTAGAAGTAAAGATTTCAGGCTTTCTGTCTTATTCACAGCTTTTAATAGAGACTTGACACGGTCTCTTCGGACACATCATCAGCACAGGTGGCAGAATTAGTGCCCTGCTTTGTCCGGATGCTCCTCGGGGGATAAATTACAACCCTGCAGGCAGGCAGGGTTTGGAGTCAGCATTATGGAAATAAATGCTTATATCCAGGAAGACACCGACTGCTCTAAAGAAATTGCAGCTGAAACCAGAGAGTGAGTTCATGTTAAACAAACCTTGCTAATGAGTTAATTAGCCTGACGAGCATGGATGAGGTCTAACTCACCCAGGTGCCATTTCCCTTCCATCAGTTTGGTGATGGTGTGTCGATCCTGTCTCGAGGCAGAAGCATCAAAACAACAGATGTGGTTCTGAAAGGAGGAGACAAAAAGGCATTAAAGGACAAAGAGGCATTAAAATCCCGAACAGGCTGGAGGGCAAAGAACAGGGTCACACCACACAGGTAGGCGGCTGGCCTGCCTCTGACCCCGCGGGGTTCAGCATCCCAGCGCACATCTGCAACTGGTGCTGGTATTTGTGAGCACCCATCGCATGTCCTATGCACCGAGGAGATGCCACACGTCTCACACACCCTCCCTGGGTCCCCACGCTTCCACACCGAAGAGCCATTCCAATACAAAAGATGGGCGAGGACCTCGGCCCTCGGAGAGGGAAAGCAGGGACGGGAATGAGGATCAGCCGCACAGTGCAGGGGCTGCACGGGCCCAGAGCTAACCTGGGGACAGGCCTGGAGGGTTCTGCCCACGGGCTGGTGAAATACACCCATGTGGTGCAGAGGAGCATCAGGGAGAGGCCGCAGAGCACACGCAGGGAGAGCGACACGGGCGCCCCGCGCGGGGCTGGAGCCCGCGGGACTCGAACCCGCGGTCCCGGAGCTCCGGGCGGCTCCCTTGGGCTGTACCGCCCCCTGCTGGCGGCGAGCGGCCCCGCGGGGCAGGGACCGGCGGGGACCCGGAGCCCGCCCTGGGCAGGGACCCCCGAGCGCCCCCGGTGACCAAGGGAAGGGGGGCTCGGGGCAACGCAGGGCGGCGGGGGGGTGTTGGCGAAACGCCGGGGTTTGGAGCTGGAACGGGAAATGCACTAGTTGGGAAGGTTCCACAGAAGAAGGTTCATGAAGGGGATAAAGCTCCTTAAAGCAACTCCCAGGATGAACAGATCGATTCCTGTGCACCAAACGCAAAAAAAGACAAAATAGAGAGACCATTTAATTCCCTCTCACTAGGAAGAGCTATTTGACATGGACCTGACACATGGCAAGGAATGCAATGCCAGCCCTGAGCACAGGCACAGCCCAGGGGCATGGGGCAGGTAACTCACACTGCAGCATCACAGATAGACAGAGTGATGGGAAGAGACATTTTAGCAGGGCCTGTTCCCTAAAAGAGGGAAGAGTTAGGCTAGAGATAAGGATGAAGATTTTTACAATGAGGTTGGTAAGACTCTGGCACAGGGTTGGCCAGAGAAACTGTGGCTGCCCCATCCCTGGAAGTGCTCAAAGTCAGGTTGGAGCAACCTGGTCTAGTGGAAGATGTCCGTGCCCATGGCAGGGGGGGTTGGACTAGATAACTTTGGAAGGTCCCTTTCAACCCAAACCGTTCTATGATTCTAAGTTACAAAAACAAAGTAGCTCAAGGATGATCACACTCACACAGTAAAAGCAAAACTTTGATAGCACAGATTAATCTGTTAACAACATCCATTAAGAAGGTCCACAGCAGAGCTCCTCACATGCACAAAGGGACACACTGATTGGCACAGCAGTGCCAAAGGTCCCAACCATCCCACATTCTGTGGGAAAGAACCATGTATCCCTCAACTGCACAGCAGCAAGGAAGGTATCATGGTTCAAAACTCACTGCAATACTAATTAAAACCTAAATAAGCTTTGACAATTGCTTTTAGCATCCCACCACTGAGCAAAAAACATCCTTTGTAAACATTTGGGGGCACAGGTGCTTACAACTGTAATCTGTGTGTGAAATCACCACGTGCTCCCACCAAGGTGTTTCAGCTGGATCACCCTGATACCCAGACACTGAACCACAGCGTGCAGCCCCCCAAACTTTTCAAAATGAAGAACAGGATTTTTCACGGCATCACCAGGATCTGGTAATTTCCAACAGCCTCTCCTGACTGCAGATGCTCAGACTGTAAATAATCACCACAGTGATATTTTCTTGCCCGAGGCAGCCACTCGCCGGCCTGACTCCGAGATAAGGCTGGGAAGCTTCACAGGGTTTGGGAGCTTTGAGTGGAATCTTCTCAACATCAAAGTCCCAGTAGGGTTTTTAGTGAGGCTTTAGAACCAAGTTAAGGATTTTTAATGTGCCATACAGCACCCAGCATCAAAGGGACAGCGTCTGCAGGGGCCTGCTGTTAACAAAGTCACCGATAGCACGGAAATACAGCTGAACTAAACAGCTCCATCACCACTATTTTGAGCAACTTTTATGTACAGGAGATGAGCACTCTGGAGGTTTACTCGAAGCAGAGAGTCTGAATAAAAAAACCTGAGTCCCCTATATGCCATGTGAAATTAGTCAGATGGAAATGAGGAGCTGGGAATCTTTGAGCTTGTGCCGTGCAGCTGAGTATAAATATTCTCATTGAATTATGACACTTTGCAGGCCTCACACACAGAATCAAGGTCATCAGAAGCAGTTGGCAGGAGAGCTCTGCTCCTCCAGCTTTGCTATTTCAGGAGGCAATTGTTTTTTCTCCTCCAGCAGAAGGTATTGCAAGCAGGGGCGAGCTGGGCTGTCAGAGGAGGAGTGTGTTCAACATGGCCATGGGCAGCAGGAGCATTGCTGCACGTGAAGTATGCTGCATGTGAAACTCTGGTAAAACCAGCATCCTGCAAATCCTTGCCTCCTGTTGTCCATTTCTTCCCAGGAACCACGAGCATCCTGTCACTCACACTGAATTCCCCACGTGCCTCTGGCACAGGGCCCTCCAGAGCCACTGGTGAAGAGGCTTGTGAGGAAACCCCAGGACTGAGGGGTGACGGTGCTGCCTTGACCAAGTGTCAGCGACAGCAAGGGCAGCACTGCACCTCCAGCCCAGTGAGGGGCACGGGTTTGGCAGCCATACACAGCTTCCACACAGGAATCCAGCCCTGCTCCTGAACTGTGAGCTGGAACACTCTCAGAAACACAAGCTGTTTTCCTGGGAGCTGGAGCAAATACACGCTTTCCACCAGTTGCCTCTATTTTTTAGAGAATTAGTAAGACAAGCAAGGGCAAAGCAACACCCTGTGGTAGAGCAGGATCCAAGGCTCCCCTCTGCAGCATTCCACACCAAACAAAGGTGAAACACCTGCTGCCTCACTTAGGTGAGTGGGCATTAAGGACATACAGCAAACACCATGGCAGTGGCTGTTCCATTGCAATACAGTGGCAATTTCAGAGCCACAAGATTCCCACTCGTTTTCATCAAGCCCTGATGCAAGGAGGAGATGAGACATCCTGAGACTTTTTTTTTTATTATTTTTAAGTAACAATCTCCAGCATCTTTTCAGACCAGTAGTAACCATCCCTACAGATGTCGTGGCCCCATTACTGAGCCTGACACTGATTGCCTTTGTGCAAAGCAGCAGGTCTGAATTCAGAGGCTTTGGACAGCCTCTCCCCAGCCCTCCTGGTTGTCCAGCAGCAGATATCTGCTGTGAACTAAGGCTGGGTGGTTGCAGGGCTCCCAGCTGCCACACAGCTGAGAAAATCAAACTAATATTATTAAGTTAACGCCAGCCCTGGGTGCCTCCACCAGCGATCAAAGCCACCTTCGGCTTCACCGACACACAGTGACTTGTAAAAGGCTGAGCTGAAACGGTATTTCATGGCTTGAATTGCTTCAAATCCCCCAGGAACAAGTGTCAGGGCTTTCAATAGCTATAGTGCTAATAATAAAACAAGGACCTCTTCCAGTATCACAGCACCAACAGTAGTTATTTCTCTCTCAAAGCTTTGATTCCTAAAATCTTTCTTACATTCAGCTTGACATCAAAACACCCATCTCATTCACTCAGGCTGTCACAGGAGAGTTGTGTGCTGCTATTAGAAATAGCCCTGAGGTGAATTAAGAACAGTCTGTAATGATGTTCCACTACAGCAACTTTATTTCTACCAAACCAAATAAATGAGCAATATTTTATCTGATGTGCCTTGGCTCAGCAGAGAACGGCAGCTGCTCCCCTTATGATTTATTGAATGGATGTTTTCTAAATAGCCAAAGCTGCTCTCTGAAGCCAGCCACGAAATCTCCCATTCCTAACAGCCCAGCAGAGACAGGAGAGGGATGTACAAGTTCTGGATAGTGGCAAGTTTGGACATGAACTCTTTTATTTGCAATTTTCCCCATATAAACAAAATATACAAATGAGAAGTTGTATTAAAAAAAGAGAAATCTATAAATATTAATGCTCAGTGGCTGGCAGCAGGTAGAGGGCACAGACAAAACTCTTCCTGTACAGCTGCAGAACAAACAGAGTCCAGCACAGTCAGGGGAGCTTTGGGTGTGCTGGGTGCTGCCAGGAGACTGGGATGAGGGAAAGGAAGGGTGGAGGGGTCATGGAAAGATGGAACTTGGAATGTGTTTGGGACATACCACTTTGGGAGTGGTACAGGCAGCACATCCCAGCACTGCAGACACCTCAGGGTTCAGTGGGTCCCGGCACCCATCACCCCAGAACCACAGTGAGGTGAGCAGGGAGAGAAGCAAAATAAAACAATCACAGAGGCCACAGCCCTGCAGCAAACAGGACTGCAGGAGACACAGCTGAAGTGGGATTTGGGGCTTCTGGAAAACTGGCAGGAGGAAATGGATGTTCACATCAGTGATTAAAATGTGGGATATTTCTGCCAGAGGATGTCTCCTAAGCCAAGAAGATGAAGAGATGCAAAACAGGTCTGGACATTCACACAGACACTAAGGACACAGGGAAGCATTGCAGGAGCAGCAACACATTTCATGGATATCACAATTCAGTGGGCTCTGGCTCCCAGAGACTCCAACACCAGAACAGGGAGGGGAGGCGGGTGGGTGTTTTAACATGTGCCGCAGGGTTCTGGTGCCTCTGAAGGGCCTGACAGCAAGAGCTGCCAGTGAGGAGTAATGATCCCAAGGGACAGAGGTGATCCACTTGGCGTGTTTTAATTCTTTTAATGCCAGAGCAAAGGGAAAGCTGATGAGGGCCGAGCAAAATCCTGATCAGGCAGCAAGTGCCCAGTGTGGGCACCACTGGGATTTCTGCCCGGAGAGAGGAAAAATGCCCCAGTATTTATAGCCTGAGGAATGCCAAGCACTTCATTCCATACACTGGCTGAATGTTTCCTCCAGAAGCAGAACCGGGAGCAGCAGTCTCCAAGGATAAGGGAGTGAAGGGCCTCCAGACTGTGCTGGGAAGACAGCAATCCCAGGAGCTCCCATCTGTGGAATTGCTGATTAAACACACCCAGGCTGGGGGAAAGCTCCGGAGCTCTGCTTTGTTGGTGTTAGTCAGCACATCAGTCCTGTCTGATGAAACAGGGAAGCCTTAAGGGAAAACAGCTTAAAACCTTCACATAAAGCTCACAAAGGCTTGTCCTGATGCCAGTTCAAGTCCCTGTCAGCAGATTCCCAAACCAAAGCTGCCTTTGATGCCAGCTGGGCACACATTCCCCACAATATTTCACTCGAAGGCTGTAAAAACAACAACAAAAAGAATTTCTCTGATACTTTGCCCTTGACTAATGTGCACTTACTGAAATAAATAACCACCTGGTCTTGCCATTGAAGAGCTGCACAAACATTGCCACAAGCAGATTATTGACCAGAAATACAGAAGCCAAGTTATAAACAGGTTCGTAATTCAATAAACAGAACTGTAAAGCATTTCCAAACAGACCATACAAACCTCACTCTACCTGCCTCCAACAAAGGAAGTCAAATATCTATTTATGAAATTCTAACTCCCTATTTTCTATGCCATTCAGCACAAAGAAGAAAAAAGAATCAAGATAAAGAGAGGGCATATTTTAGCTGTACAGGATTTATTCATTCAATTTACATTTGAATCAATTATCCAGGCAAAGCTCGAACACTGCCAACGTGATTCAGGTGGCTGAACACACATCATAAGTAGTGCAGCATTCAAGTCATATAATCTGTGCCTGCCGTTCCTGGATCACTCCATAAGCAGGAAGAATATCCCGACTCACAGCGTGCCATTATTTCCAAGTAGGAATGTGCTTGGCTATGGCTTGGAATAGAGCCTCTGAAACCTGTCAGACAAAGCCCTGGCTAACATCCAGCCCAGTGGATTAGGGATTAACCCCTGGAAGGCTGGGCCAAGCCCCCAGCTCGGGCAGGACTGAGCAGGGCAAGGCAGGGACCCACCTGTCCGGGCTGGACATTTGTCACTTAAGGAGCGCTGAGGTCATCGATGGCTCCTGGGGTGGGAGAGCCCCTCGGTCCTGCTGCGCCCACAGCAGATGACACAGAGCTGCCTCTAGCAGGTTGTAGCAATTCACACTCAGGATTCCTTTTTTCTGGCTGTAGTTATGGCACACAATGCATCTCCCTCAGAAAAACAGCTGAGAAAACTCATTTCACAACCGGAGAGCGGAGCCTCTCCTCTACTCAGCTTTTCTCCAGCAGAACATTTCTGCCCTGCAATAGAGTTTAGCTTTGCACAAATGCAAGAAGGGAGACAAAGAATTATGAAGCCATGTATCCCATTAGCATCCAAATGCAGCTGTGGATGCAAGGGGTTTTCTGGAGATAAGGTGTTTTTGAAACACTACTAGGAAGAGGAAAAATTTCTTTTATGAAACACATTTTTCACAGACCTGAAATCCACAGCGCATTATAAAACTGAATTTGTTGCAGTTGTTTTTATTTTACAGCATTAATCACTAAAGGCTTGCTTAGGTGGGCAGGAAAAAATCCATTTCCCAATGTATTAACTTCACACAATTTAAGAAGCCTTTCAAGGCCCACATAAGTGCAAGTAAACACTCCCAAGTCTGGCTGGTCCTGCACTGGCCAGGCACACAGATGCTGGAAGCTGGACTTGCCAGACACTCCAGAGGTGGAGAGCACTTCAGTCCTGGAGCTCCACCACCCATCACTTGATTTAAAGTCTGTAGGAAATGAGCTCTCCTGGAATACCATTTCCTCTGGGATGGAGAATGAGAGGAGATTCACCCTCTGTCCCAGAGGATTACCTGTGCTGGAGAGGCAGCAAATACCCTAAAATCCTGAGTGCTGGGATCTTTCCACCTTTGAGATTCTGTGAATTAGCACACACAAAGACTTCACTCATTTGGCCTCCCCCAGTCTCACATTAAGGTTTCATGAGAACCAAGTGGACAGGGTGAAGAGAAGAGTCAGAAAAGTTCACTGAAGATACTGAACAAAATTCTTCAGTATTTGCTAAAGCAGATGTGCAGTTACAACACAGAACTCTTACCCCAGTGACAACAGACTGCCTTTAGTCAATTATTAGTAAAATTGTCTTATTTCAACGTGGAGAAACAGATGGGTTCGATGCATCATCTGGCGATAAACAGACCTGGATCAGGTGTAGGCAGAAACACACATCAGAGCTATGGAATTTTACTGCTCACTCCCCCAGACAACTACATTTTCATACAATATACATAAACATTGCTTTGGCACATGAACAGAACAGCCTAAGAGCCAAACGGATGGTTGTGTATATGCAAAGTTCCTAATGCCCAGCTTGACTTTTACGAATCAACACCAAAATAATATGCAATTGCTCCAGCAAAGAACAGGCACTTGGACTGCTCCAAAACAGGAATTTTTAAATGTAAAACAACCAAAATCAACCAAAGAGACACACAAAAAAACCCCCACCAAAACAGAACAAACCCCTCTTGGCTTATATAAGTTCAATTTTGTATAAGGAGCCATCAGGGAAGAAAACATCCCTGTGGACTTGCAATTGATTTCCAGAACAAAAGCTCCCAAGGGATCTTGAAGGAGGTTCATCTGAAAAACAAAAGATGACCTTCGAGGCCAGTCACAAGAACACATCGCTGCCATCCTCCTCCCTGTCATCCAGCAGGAAGGAGATATGTGCGAGAAAGGCTTTGCACATCATTGCCACGTTAGCAGGAGCTGGTGTGAAAGCGGTTCTGGCGCTGTCAGAGCTTTGCCCCTCGCCTGCCCCAGCCTCTGGGAGCGGCTCTCACACAGCTGCTCGCAGAAAATGTCAGGAAACTGTTGTGAAACTTCAGCCTCGCGACAGACACTGAGCTCACACACACCTCCCCAGGCATTTCAGAGCAGTAATTATGGGTGGCTTGGGCACACACATGCTTTCCCCTTTCTGAAACGCAATTACAGCTGCAGAGAAACAGAAGGAGATTTATGGAGGGAACACCAGAAGAATCAATATATCAGCCCAGGTGGAAGACCATGATTTTGAGCTGCTGCTGAACTACACTAAACCACCTAAATTAACTTAATTAGATGTCAAAACAAGTTTAGTTGATATATATAAGAGATATTTGTTTAAAAAAACCCTCTCAGTTCAGTTCAAAAAGCAGGCTTGGCGTACAATCAACATAGCTCCTCCAATCAACTTTTAAAGACTGCATGTACCATGAGACACAGACGTTTTATAGCTCATCTCAAAGTTATATTTAGATAACAGGGATTCAGCAATTTACAGACAAAATCAAATCAGAAATATCAGCCAACTGATTCAAGAGAAAATAAGGAGGCAGTCTAGGATGAATGCTAACCTTTACATGCCCATGCTTCAGTACTGCCACGATTAGCTGTTCACATATCTGGATGGTGACAGCCACTATGGAAGANTATATATGAACTTAGTCCATTCCCTCTTTCCTCCTTTTCCATAAGTTTTTCACTTTAGGGCAGCGTTTCAAAACACAGTAACTTGTCTAAACAATCAGTGAACACTCCATCATGGTACGCTCTGTCCTCAAGCTGGTGATGGGTGTGAGTGCAGCTGGAACAGGCACATTGCAAATGGGGTGCTCACAGCATTGCATACCATAACAAACACCCCAACAGATCAGGAAAGCACCAGGGCACCTCCCCACCAGCATCACCAGAGATGCAAGGACACCTGAAAAGAAGCATCATTTACAATTTCTATGGTACAGCAGCTCCTATGTCCAATGGAGAAGCAGCTGGAAACATGAGAATGTTATTGCATTTCAGGCTCAGAGATTTAAGCTTAAGTCAGGGAGAAACACAGGCCTAATTGTTTTCCTTTTGGAGGCGGCAGGGTCTCACCTGTGCTGTCACACACGGTTTCAGAGAGGCTGTTACTCATTAGCAGAGCAGGCAGAGGGGAGATCTGCTGCTGCAGAGGGGGGCACAGAGGGTGACACGCTGTCAAACACGGGCTGCCCAGGAGGGCTCGGGGTGTGACACACCAACAGCTCCCGCAGGGACCCTCCTGAAGCAGCCCGGGGCAGGGGACACTCACAGCCAGGGACACAAACCGGGACCCTGCCCTCCTTCAGCGCAGGCTTTGGAAAAGGTGTCTCGGGAGCACACGCTCCACGGCTGCATCACGGAGCTGGGTGAGAAAAATCCCTCTTCTCCTCCTCGTGGCTCCAGGGAATGTCATCAGGAACGCGCTGTGCCTTGGTTTGTAACTTAAACGTGAGGCTGGTGCTTAATGTGCGGCCACGTTTGCATCAACGGTGCTGCCTGCAGAGAAAGCGAAACTTCCGTGGAACAGAACGAAGCTTCTGTGGGACGCAACAAACCATTAGCAGACAAGAGCAGTTAAGAGAAATCTTCAGGAGACGACTGGAACCCAATCCAGTGATTTTAGGTGCTGCCTCAGGAGAGGGCAGCCTCAGGAGGCGGATGGACCCCGCTCCCCTCCCCGAGCCGGGAGCAAACAAGTCACCCCAGGCTCTGTTTCAGGGCCCTCGGGCCGGCCAAGGTCACTGCCAAAACTCTGGTCCAAATCCTTGCCCAGAGCCGGCTGCCGAGCGCAGGGTCTGGATCAGGGAGATCCCAGCTGCCAGCCCCACCAGCAGCACTGCCAGGGTGTGTTCCCCACGGTCCTGTGCCACAGCTGGATCCCAGCTTTCCTCTTGAATAACCCACCCAACGTCTGTGATTTCAGAGACTGAAAGAGTTTACAAGGCCCCTCTCAGCTGCTGTTTGAGGTACCCATTTAAGTATCACGAGTCTCTGTTTTTACTTCACACACTCCAGTCTATACACTCCCTTATGGAGGCAGAAAGGCAGAGGTCCTTCCCTGAGGCACCTACTCCAAATTCCAGTTCTGGCAGGAGCTGCTCACAGAGCAGCCCCCCAACCAACACTCTGAGTGTGCCTTGTGAAACCTAACCCACCATGCTCCTCTGTGCAGGTCTTACATCATGTGCTGTTGTGATTCTCCACTCCCCAAATCATGAAGGAAAGATCATTATGTACAAAACATTAATAGTAATATAGTTACCATTATAGGATATTACAGACCTCACCCTGTTGCTTTATTCTTACCTCTAAGGATGAGAAAAATGTGTTTCGTGCTGGGAAGATGAGTGATCAGATCTGGATACAGATGGCTCCACAGTGCAAAAACTGAGGAGCACACAAAGATCAGAAAAATGCCCTGAAATGTTAGGAAAAGTAGAATGCAAGGTCCATTAACTCATGCAGCTTCCCAGCAGCACCTCTTAGGCCCCTCTTCCTCCAGGCAAAGGCCAAGGTCACCTGCAGACCTCCCCAGCTGCTCCACCAAGCCTAAGTCCTGCCCTCTCTCACTAGAATGAGCCAATAAACATGAATTAATAAAAAATCAAGGCACAGCACACATCATTGTTCCTCCACTGGTGTTTACCTTTGTGTTCAACACAAGTAAAGCTCAGGCTTAGATTAGAAAAAGCAATATGAATTTCTTGTTAAAAGCATTTACAGGCATTCTTTTATTTCCTTACAACTCTACAGATGACTCAGGCTCCCAGGGTGACCACCTGCCCCCAAAAGCTGCCCCTCTGTGCCTTGCTGAGGGAGCTGCTCCCCCTTCCCCTGTCCCTTTTTAAGCTGCAGTCCAAGCCTTGCTGGTGCTCACAGAAATGATGAAGTAGAAGCTGACACATGTTTAAGCTTTCCTAATTGTCCCCTATGGTCTACTAAGTATAATTACCAAATAATGCCTGGGAACACGACTGCATCCTTGGCAATTAGGGTGATGGCACAGAAGGGCCACCAGCCCTCCCAGCATCTCCTGCTGCAGGTCCCTGGCCAGCCACCTCATCCCAAAGGCTCAGCAGCCCACAGGCATTAGCAGAACAGCACCCAACATTCCACCTTCCTCTAACCAGAGCAGCTGCTTGGTATTTTAGGCCATAAAAATAACAAACTGCCGGCATTCTAAGGATCAAGTGCTCAGAGGAAGCCTGTACAAATGGCTTAGTTGCACTTTACACCAGCTGCTGCCCTGTACAAGTTTGTCTGGCCAGGTCTGTTCCCCACTGCCCTGAGTTTCACCTGTGGGTCTCATCCCTCAGATCCTGTGCCCCCATCCTGCTCCAGAGCCAGTGCCATGAGATGAAGCTGTGGCAGACAACCACCCTCAACACCCACAATGCCACAGAACCAAAACGAAGAAGGGCACGAAGCCAGAGAGAACTGCAGAGGAGATGTTTTAGTCACTGATAAAAATAACAAAGCTTGTGTGTCCTTTCCTTACTCTCAGATCACTGCTCTTTCCAGCAATCACGTACCTGCCCTCAACAGAATTCCTTCTAAGACATGAGGTAGTATCATGTCTGCACAGTTTGTCAGCTCTGAGCAACCTGCTCAGCCAGTTCTCAATGAGTTTTGTTTTTAAATCATCTATTTTGAGAAATGTCTCTTCTTTCCCTGGGAGGATGGAAAGAAGAGGCACCAGGCACCCGAAAACCCTGCCAGGAATGGGCAAGGCTGCAGTGGCTTCTGCCCAATGGTGCAATCTGGGAATGGTCTGCTGGTGATGGGGGCTCCAGAAACCTGCCCCACCTGCACCCTGGCCTCAGCAGCCAGGTCAGGGCACATTCACCAACAGCTGCAATTATTGTAAACCTGAAAATTTGCTGTAAGTATTCCTGGTCAGAAATGATAATGTGAGCTGATGAGAATTGCAGCATTTTCATGCTGATTTTAATTGTATTTTGGCCAGTCTGAAATTAATTTTTATTTGCTATAACTCCAGAATATCTGCCTCTAAACTGAGGCTGAACCCAGATTTGTTTGCTCATGAGCATAGATCTTGCAACATCTTAGGAGATCAAAAGCTAGAGGCCAAAATAACTAATTTTTTAGGGACAAAGCAATTAAAAATAAGCAGAGATAAATATTTATGTACTTCTTTTTTTTTTTTTTTAACCTACTGTATGGTCTGTCAGAGACCCTTAAGGGCCACAGGCTGCTCTGCCCCACCTCACTTCAGCTCTTTCAGTGTCTGCACAAGCCCTGGACCTGCTGGCACCTCAGCTGGGCTCCAGTCCTGCTCCTGAATTCGCACAACAAACCCAAGATAACCATTTGGTAGGAGCCAGGCATCCTCCCACACTTTCAAATAAGAATATACAGAGTACAAACACATCACAAGTTAATTATAAACCTGGTCATAGCAGCTAAGAAAACACTGGAAGGTAAATATCTGCTCAGGTGCTTTAATTCTGCCACAAAACCAATGTCCTACTCCATAAAAGACCAGCTTCTATTAACAGGTGAGTATTTCATGGGGTTGTACCTGCCTCTCTTCCCAGGAGATTCCACCCCCTGACATCACAGCTGCTGCTGAAGTAATGATAAGCCTGAGATTTTTTATATACAAAATGTGAGATATGTTCTTCAAGTGACCCTCCAGGATCTCAGGAGCTCTGAAGGGATGAAATCCAACCACTGTCAATCTGCTGGACAGATAAAATAAAATTAATTCTTTAAGATTTTCTCTTAGGACAAGCTCAACGATTTATGGGGATTTTTGACAGTTTACCCTTTGCAACTTTAAGAAACAGCAAGAAAGTGATCTGCAGTGAGAAAAAAAAAATAGAAAGAAAAAAGGAGGACTTTGATCACTTCAGCAGTGGACAGCAATATCAAATGATTGTAGTTCACACCTAATATTAGACCAAAAATATTGGATCTCCTCCTTCCTCCTCCACTGATGGAACAGGACCACAGCCTTCCTCAGTGCTGATGATGAGGATGGTTATGCCAGGATTTTGCTCACGTCTTTTGTAAAATCACCTGGAAGGGAGGGCGCAGTGACTCGTGTACTGTCTGCTCTCCTTCCTCTGTGTCCAGCAGGTGGTCTGAAGCACAGAACCAACACTTCCCACCTTTTGTACAGCTGCTACTTCACTCCTCAGACTTTTCTGCCAGTTTTGCTCATTTTGTTTCTGTTACAACTTAAAATTTTTGCAGCAGCTCTCTAGGTCTTGAGAGAATCAGCTCTTATCTTGACATTTTCACCTTCTGCTGGTGGGGTTGTCTGCAAATGTCAGAAGCATCATCACATTCCTAAAGCTCCAACACTTCAAATCACCCCCCATGGACCATCACAGTCCTGCTTTTATCTGAAGTACATTCAAAATGTTTGAAGTCTGACAGCACTTCTGATGGGGCATTACTTCTTTTCAAGATTAAGCATAAGAGAATATCATGCAAAGACAGATTCTGCAGCAACTTTACAGGGATATAAAAAAACAGAAATAGAAAGCTATACTGCTGTCCAAGACAAGGCAGAGAGAGAAGCAAGGACACCAGGACGTGAGGCCTCCTCACTTCTGAAAGGGTTTGTTGCTTTGGAGCAGGATTCATGGAGAAGCAGTAATAGTGCTGGGACAGTGAGCAGGGTTTGGACTGAGCCTGTCTTGGCTCCAGCTCTTACCCAAAGCCCAGAACCACACTGGGCAATGCCTTTTGGCCTGAGCAGTGTCCTCCTTCGGGCTTTTCATGGCAAGGAAAGCCAAGTCTCTGCAGAAGGAAAACAGGAAATGGGAGTCTGGCTGTCAAAGCCTGCCCAGAGCACTTGCAGCTCACACAAAAACTTTTTGTTTCTTTTGAATACTTTTCATGGATTCCTCTGGATTCTCAGTAACTGTCTGAGCACTGAAAATAAGTCGTGTTTCATCATGAAAGCCTCTATTGTTTTTTCTACTATTTTTCAGCATGCTGCATTTAATACCACCCATTGGCTCCAAGAGCACTAAGAGAAACAGAATCCACTACTGGAAGCACTCAGAAAAGTCGAATCCCTTGTTTAGGGACATGTGGCAGGATGGCTGCAGCATTTCCATTGGAGTCAGCTTCTAATGGCTCCATAGGGAATGGAACAGAGCCATCAGCTCAGCACAGGATAAGCTCCAGATCAAGCAATATTGATTAAAATAACAGGAATACGAACTCCCCCCCTACTTCTCTCAAAATCAACTGTTTGGGGCAATGTATGGCAAACAGCATAATGCATTTGCAAACAACAGCCCCACTCAGGTACTGGCAATGCCTCTGGAAGCTGGAAGAGATTCTGAACATGTACATCAGAGCGTTGAGTCATGATCAGAGCTTTAATCTAAATTTGTTCCATTGATGTGGCAGGAGATTTGTTCCATACCAAGCTGTTTACGTTTTGATGTGTGAGTAGATTTAGCTCATTTCAGTCTTCTAGAAGTCAAAATATTTCTTAGAAACATGGCCCATTGAATTCTGCTTGTTCTTTCCTGCAAGAACACTATTAACATGCATGCTGCTTTTATTTGGATACCTTCCTATCACTCTTCAACTCATTTCTAGTGGGCACTTCTCCAAAATCATAATCCCCCATACGGGCAATTCACTTAAAAGCTGGGCTCAGTAATCCTTGTGGGCCAAATATTCTGTGATTCTGTGATACCTCTACAAACATTCTTGGTGGTCCCAGCCCAGAGAAGGACAGAGACAGCCTGGACTGCACAACAGTGATAAAGCATAATGTAGCAAAGATCATCTCCATGTATAAATTAACACTGATGAAAAACAAATTTAACACTTTTCAAATCCCTTAAGTGTAAGTGTAATTTGATGAGCTGGCCAATGTGTAGCTGGAGTGTTTGAATCAACCAAATCTTCCCTCAGAGCTGGTGATGTCACAGCCCAGGGAGTAAGGGATCAGGTACCTCTGCCATCAGGACTGGAGTGGTGTCACCACAGACCTGATGCCATCAGGAGATCAGTTTGTGCTTCCAGTGCTGGAAAACCTGCACCTTGCACAGCTCATCCAGGGTTGACAAAGGATGCCTTGGCATCCCTGACAGATCATGTGGCTGGGGCTCAGGTGAGCCGTCCCCAGGAGGAGGGAGCACATCCAGATCCCATCGGCTACACACCAACTCTTTATAAGGTATGACTTCAGAGCTGTTCATTAGACAAATCCACAAATATGCAAAAAGAGCAAACCCATTACTGGCTCTTGCTGGAGACAGGCTGTGATCGCCATCAGACAGGTGCAGGGACACAGTAACTGGATTAGGAGACCTGTAAATGCAGCTTGCTGGGATAGGAAGCTCTGTAACAACTTTAAAGGAGAAAGGAAACAGTGCCTCAAGGCCATCTGTAGTGTTTGTGAGGAGGAAAAGACCCTCAAAGCCCAGCACATACTGAAGTCCTGGTCATGCAGAGTCTAAATCATTATCTCCTTGCAGGCACACTGAGAAGGATTTCTCCTCTCACCCATGTCCCTCTCCCACAGGGAAGGTGGGGCACATGAAGTTGCTCACTGTTCTGGAACCAGCATCAAGAACAGGAGAGTGATCCAACATATTCCTGCCAGGAATTATTTGCAGACAAAAGTGATCCATCAAGTACAGCCCAGGAAAAACCACATTAACATGCAAAAAACATCATGAGGCCAAAAAGACAAGGAATCAGGAGGCAGAAAAACTAATTGCATGAAGGCTGCTTAATTATTTTTTAAGGTTACAAGAGAAGCCTGACAGAATATGGACTCAATATAGCAGACATTGCAGAAATTTCTATCAATCTTATCACAATTCTGCCCTCCTACTAGAGCAGTACAGCCATGAATGCTGACCAGCATCAACTGACTGATTAAGACACAAACCTCAGTATTACTAATAAAACAGCAAGTGCCAGAAATAATAGGCACTATGAGCATGTTCAGTTTCAGCTGCAGAATGGAGAAAAAAGAACTTTTATGGTGTCTTGCCAATAAATTCATCTCTGGGGAGCCATCAAAACAGAGGATGCCTTTCTGTAAAGCAATCACTGATGGCCTATGAGCAGAGAAAATATCCATCTCTGCATGACAATGACAGCAGGGCATGAGCCACGGAGCAGATCCTCAGCCAAGCCTGTGCAGGACAGGTCCCTGAGTCTGGCAGGCTGCATGGAGGAGAGGAATTCCAGGGCAAATAAAGAGGGCACAATAGGGAAAGTTATAGAAAATCAGAATATTAAAGAGAAGAGGTTAGATTTTAAAAAAGGCAAGGCAAAGAAAGGAACAGAGGTGAGGAATTTATAAAAATATCCAAACTTTGAACCTCTGCAGTGGTCACAGACAAATTCTGGACCTGAACAGATTTAGACTGTGAAGCTCAGTCAATTAGATCCACATCCAGGTTCAACAAGATTTCAGAAGAGCAAGAGCCATTCCTGGCCTTCCTTCCATGCAAAGCCAGTGCTACACGCAAGTGCTGTGCAAATCCTTCACTCTGCTTCTAGAAGGAAAACCAGGGAAATCTGGCACAGAGCTGGTGTTCTTTTATGAGGAATATGGAAGGAAAAAGAAATCTCCTTTTGCAGTGGGAGGCAGTAGAATTTTGGGAGCTGTTAAAAACTACAAGGAGAAGGAAAGGCAAAGATGCATGATCTCATAATCCATACAGAAAAGGCAGCAGAGAAACAAGATTTGGAAAGGGTCGCTCAGGAGAAGGATGCACCATGTGCTCTTCCTGCATGCAGGAAAAACTGGGAAGCAGAAGTCAAATGCAGCTGCTCTTCATCCAGTTCCTTGGACAGAACAGCAGCCAGGCCTAGGCTCCGGCAAGTCAGTGATTTACAACCTAAAATCAGAGTCCTAATAGAAAAATAACAGCCTGTCAGTGTAAGTGATGGTGTTTGCAGAGACCTGCCCACCTCCTGGAGCAGCTGCTCACCACGACCCAAGGAATGGGAATGACCAGGAGAAAACAGGCTGTTCTGCCAGGATGGATGGGGGATTTCTCTGGCTTACAGGTCCTGGACAGCCCCCTGAGCAGGATGCTCAGACACCCAGCAGTGCTCCTGAGATCAGCAGTGCCAGGTCCTCTAATGGAAAAAACACAGTTTCTGCTAAAAACAAGACCATCAGCGAAAAATGAAGTGAATGCTCTAAGCACGGTGGAGAAAAGGAAGCACGGGGACAACTGATCAAAAACCACGATTGAAATTTGGCTTTTAAAAGGGGCCCAGGCAAGAAGCTCACACCTTAGCCATGTACCAAAATACCTGGAAATTAGTGCCTCCCAGTAGTAGAGAAACCTGCTTTGCAAACACAAAAGGCATTTCTAAAAGGAACCCCTTTTGACCTTTCCTCCATTCCCTGCCATGGAACACAACATGGGGGTGGCTGAGGAGCAGCTCTGGCCCTGCAGCACCCTCCCAGGTTTGCTCGGTTCCTAAAAAACCCAAAACGGGTTTGAAAGGATCCAGAGTACACACGAACAACAGCAACAGGGCCTAAAGAAACAATTTAAACAGCCAAATTCTAAATATTTGTGAGTAGTTAAGAATTCGCAAGCTGCTCATGGGCTGAAATTCTCCCATATGCAAAGCTTATGTTCAAATAACAAAACAAACCCAAAAAATTCCGCAGAGATGACCCAGGTTAATCCCACCACATAATCCTATTTCCCAGCTCCTTCACTGAAAGCTTTACACAAACCCTAGGCTGGTCAGAGGACAAACCAAAGCCCAACATTACCACCTGGTGGAAATCCTCTTCTGCTACAGCCACAAGCAGAAAAATCATTAAATTCATTTAGCAGAGTAAAAGAAGCTGGGTTTAGACAGTGGCAGTGTTACACCAATGTCGAGCTCAGTCCTGCACACCAAGGCCCCACCAGGGGCTGTGGGTTTAAAAAACATAAGTTTGGCAGCACAGGAAAATTACTTTTTCAGAGAGAAAGGCAACAGGCCCACATGCAAAGCAGCCTCCACGTGCCCATGTCATTTCCCTTGAGTCTACCTATACAGAGGCCAGAGAAGATGCACAAGGCTTTTTTTTAGTAAGATAACACAAAATTCAGAGATAGATATATCATGACAGCCACAGAAGGCTCCACATTACTCTATCCATCAGCATCAAACCCAGCCATTTAGGAGCCCAGGTGTCGGTAATCAGGATTTTGAACTCTTGGAAGAAGTGATTTAACATTCCCATCTTTTGTCATTGCAAAATTTTTTGGACAGTAGTACCCCCTGTTGCAGAGACCCCCAATTCCCAGGCACACATTGTTCAGCCTGTGTGGCTGAACAGCAGAGCACAGCCCAAAGAGGGAAAATAGGGAGGAAACAGCAAGGAAAACAGCACAAACAATACAGCTGTGGATACAAAAAAGGTCAGATATCTCCCAACTTTATGGCAGCCCAGATACAGAATCCTGTTTGGGCAGTTTCCAGCATCTTAAACAGCAACCATGGGGCTGGCTCCTTGCTGGATCTCATCAGCATTTGAGAGCCGGTGGATGGCTGAAAACAGCAGTGAAGGGGGATGGGAGAATGCAGAGAGAGAGAGGGAAAAAGTGAGAAACAGGAATGAGACACAAATAAAGAGAGACACAATCAAGGAGTGTGAATTAAAAAAAAAAAAAAAAAGAAAAAACAAAGGTGGGAAGAAAAGGAAAAGAGACATTCAAATGGTGGGAAAGTTTGGTACAAAAATGTTCAGCTTGGAAGGAAGATAATGTTAAAATCACAGCAGCAGAGCCTGATTCCATTGTGCAGTGGAGAGGTCCAGATCTGAGGCACAGACGTGTCCTTGCAGGAGCCTGCCTGTGTGATTTTAATGGGAGCAAAGGCAGCACCCTGGACCTTATCAGGGGCTGAGTAGGAGACAAGGCCAAGCTGAGGAATGAACTTTGTCTGGTGGCGCCAGTTCCCAAGGAAGGCCTGCAAAAGAGGAAGGATCTCACAGAATGATGTTGTGGTTGGAGCCTCAATGCCTGTTACGGTGAATGCCTTGCTTTCAGGGAGGACATGGCAGGAGAGGCCATTTGGTTTAGTCCACTGCTTCTGCTTCCTCAGGAGAGTCCAGTGGGACACAAACAATACAAGGTGAGTCTGAGGGAAAGCAGAAAACAGGGGGAAATGGAAGGGACTGACCACTGAAGGTGGAGAAAGGAAAAACAGAATAAAAAGCCAACGGGGAATGGAGGAGCTACAGAGGTTTGGGACAGACAGAAGCTGAAGGTGCATCCCTGGCACTGAAGAAAGGCCACGAGAGCACCAACATTCCCCCAGGATTGCCCACTGCATCCCAGAGAGCAAAGGCTGTGTGAGGATCCACAAGCCTCCGGGGGCAGTGCCAAGACTGGGTAGAGCCCAGGGCTGCGGAAGGATCATGACCAAGACCCTGCTCTCCAGAGAGCTGGCCTGGGGTGCAACCACCACCTCCCAGGGACACAGAAGGTGCAGGAGCATCAGCAGAAAAGTACAATTCCCATTTTGATATGTGAAAGTACAGGGCAAGGAGAGCAGTAGGAGTGCCACTGATCCACTGCTATCCGTATTTATATTAGGTCAGTATCTTATGAGCAATAAAAATATCCAAGGACAATTTTATAGACCAGATTCACAGCCTATTTGAGACACAGCCACAATAACAGTTTGGTACACTGTCTTACATGGGGCCTTTAAAGTCCAGAGCTCTTGCAGAGAATCTGTGAAAGATTGTCTCCTGGCCAGAGATAAATGCATAGCTGTAAGGCTGGAAGAAAACTACAAATAGTTGATAAACATAATTCCTGCATAAAATAAATATATTTTAGATATATTGAATTGACTCCACCTATAATTTCCCAGAAAATAGTAAGAAATTAAATAAATTTATAACCTGCAAAGCACAGATGAGAAATGAGTGGTTACCTGAAATACTCCATGAGTAAGAAATTTGCAGAGTTCCCAGGAGCTGCCAGAATTGCTTTACACCAGGGAATGTTCAGGGCACCCCCAGGGACCCCTTTCAGAGAACGGAGGCACAGACTCCCAAAGTCCCGGTGTAAAGGAGGCATTTACCCCTCTGGAGCAGCATCCCACCCGTAATCCAAGGCCATGGCACAGCTGTTCCTCCAGCAAGGGAGGAGATCCTGACACATTTGTTGTCACAGACATCAAAGAATTTGGTGCCAGGTCTGCAGAGGGAGATCGTGTGACACAGGAGTAACACCATGGTGGCTTCACACACTTTTAACCTCAGGCACCCACAGCCATTTTCACAGCATGCAGGATACTGGATGTGCTGGTAACATCCCTAAATCACAAACCAACTGACAAAGGCAACATTCCTTTGACTTCCAAGAAAAGGACTCTGCATGGCCCCAGAACAGGCAGATTTTTTTTGTAAATATCACAGAATCACTGTCTGGTTTGGGTTGGAATGAACTTTAAACCTCAGCTAGTTTCAACTGCCCTGCCGTGGCCAGGGACCCCTTCCGCTCTCCCAGGTTGCTCCAAACCCCATCCAACCTGGCCTTGAGTGGAGCCCTGGTTTTTCAGCCTGAGATGTTTAGATTTCTAAAACTCAGTTCTCACAGAACTTTCTGTAAACAAAAGAAGATGTTTTTGCTAACTCTATCTTGTTTTCATTCCTTTTTAGAGGTGGAGACCATTTGATGTCTCTCTGTGTGGGCCAATGTGATTGAACGGGTGTTACTTCTAGCACCAATCAGTTTAGCTCTAGCAACCTAGTATATAAGGAGGTCAAACTTTGAATAAATAAGTTCAGTTCAGCCTTCTGACAAATTCTTGAGTCGTGTAGTCTGATTTCATGTCCTACAGTGATACTTGAACACTTCCAGGAATGGAGCAGCCACAGCTTCTCTGGTCAATACTTATACCCAGCAAACTGACATTGCCCAGACCCACATTTTTTAATGTAGCCCTTGATTAATGTCCCCAGGCTGCTCTCAGAACTCAGGCAAAGGCTGCCACCATCTGCCTCTCTAGACTTCATTGCCACCTGAAGTGACAAACAGGTTTCCTCATGCCTCTGCTCTTGGATGAGCTCTGTCCCAAATGAGCTGTTAGTCAAATGTTTTTCAGCCACAATAACCTTTAGAGACAAACTAAAAGTTCAAGAAAAACTCCACAACGTTAGCTTGAAGCCCGCAGATGCCAAAAAGGAGAGAAACGGGAAATATGGGTCCAATTGCACCTCTCCAGAATCCAGCCTTGGGACCTTGTGCTCAGCCTAGAATGCTTCACTCAGCCGGCAGGAACCTAAATGAGGATGAGATGATCCTGTTTAAACAGAATCTCCTACAAAATTAATGAAAAAATTGCTTCTTCTCCATCTCAGTTCCTAAAAGGCAGCAATACAAATGAAAGTATTTCTCTCAAACATATTCAACCATCAATCCATGCACACTCCCACCTTGTGACACTGCCGTGCTATCTCAGCACCCAGGTGTGCAAACACTGAAATCTCCCCAGTGAGTTCCACTCTGGATGAGGAAGAGAGAGGTACAAGGCCAAGGAAAAAGCTGGGAGTAGGATGAAGTAGGAGAGGGGATATCTCATATCATCATGTTTCACCTTACTGAAAACCTTTATAATCCCTAAAGAATCAGCAATATTTGGCTTTTGAAGCACAGAATCAAGAATGGAAATGGAGGGACCTCGCAGTAGAGGAGGGATGCAATCCAACAAGTGTTCCACTTATGGTGGAATTGGAGTATTTATCCTTCTGCTAAATGTCTCTCAAACTTTCGCACTTTCCTTAGAAATTTATGCTCTAGTCCTGCCCTGCCTTTAGTATTGGAAAGGGGAAAAAAGTGTTGAATGTGGAGTTTAATTCCATGAGTTCATTTCACCATGGACATAGACTGTTCTTGCAAGAGGTTCTTACAACTTTAGTCTCCTCCTCCAGCTCCAGTGCAGTCTCTCTCCAGGCTGGATTAACCTCACTTCTTTCAATCTTCCTGAACAGGCCATTTTACCTCTAAATCCAGACCCTGTGAAGGAGAATAGCTGTCATAACTTATATCCTGATTTGCCTTTGTAACAGGCACAATCTTCTACGTTCATGGTCTCCTATACAATAGCCTAACCAGACTGGTTAAACCCAAAAGAGAATCCATTTGAAGGAGTCATTTATCACCACATCTATTACTCTATGAGAGACATTCTTAAATGAGGAACTGGTTTATTAAGCCAATTCCATCAGGGAGGATGCTCGTGTTTTCTATTTGATGGAGAAACGAATGCTTAAGGAGCAGACACATTTCCTGGCAGCACAAGAGAACCTGTTAAAAGTGGAAGACAAATCCCAGCAGCTCTGGATGCAGGGCTGGGCCTCAGAAATACCCTATAGTCAGAACCAGCATGGGATCCTTGCTTCTGAATTTGGGTTGCAATACCCCAGACCCTTCGTGCAGGACAGACAGTGACATCATGTGCATAGCACCAAAGGGAGCAGAAGTAATTATTGAGGTTCCGTGCTGCTGACAGGAGGAACTATTGAAGATGGTCATGAAAACAAACACTGCCTACCACCAGTAACAAATAGTGCTCCTTTTCTTACTTTTTTCTTTCTTTTTTTTTTTTTTTTTAATACATCAGGAAATTACTTTTGCAACTGCTACTCCTTCAGCTTCATCTTTCATCCCAGAGGACAGTGTCATTAGGCAGGCTGTGAAACATCATAGTCAATGTCAGCCTTCAGAAAGTGTCATCGATGTCTCTATTGTTAATATTATCTATAATTTCTTTCATTGCCTGCAGAACCCATTCAAACCTGTAAAAACAAGCATTGCAAATTCAGACCTAGACTTAACCAGGTAATTCATAACTGAGAAAAAAAGATCATAAACATGGCAGGCTGTAATAGATGTATCAAAAGTGAACCCCAAAAGAACCCTGCGGCACACTTCCAGAGTCTCCAAACCATTTATTAGAAGCCTGAATGGTGCAGTTCGTGGCCATTACACACCTAGACAGGTGTGACAGTTATTTTTAAATTGGCTGTTTGGACATGCTGCCTTCCAGTTTGCACACATATCTGCAGTGATTTTGCACATAGAACGAACCACTATGTAACTCTGAAGTATTAAACTTGCATTGTGATTACCACTCACAAATCAAAACTTTCCTAAATTGGTCAAAAGGGAATCACAGTTTGCAGCTGTTACCTTCCTTTACTACTAGAAGCCTCAAGCCTGAATGATATTGCCTTTAAATATTGAATGTTTGAAGGAGGAAGCAAAGGAACATTTTTCATAAGAAGCATATCATAAATTAGGAGGAAAGGAAATTCATTTCCTCAAGTATTTCCAGAGATGTTTCCCAGCCAGTTTGTTGTTTACTGTAAATGGTCAGAAACAGTATCATCCTCTTGTTGAGCATGAGAGGTATCTGTGAAAGGCAGTCATTGACCTCAGAGCTTCCTTGACTAAAAAACAGTCTGATTGCTGAATGGATCATGTGGAGTTTGACAGCACCAGGAATCTCATCACTATATCCTGCACAAAGGGAGGAACAGGGCCAGTACGGTTAGATGTGCTGGAAACGACTTCTAATTATGCCAGGGGAGGTTTAGGTTGGATATGAGGGGAAATTTCTTTCCTGACAGGGTGACCAAGCACCAACACAGGTGGCCCATCCTTCGGGGAACTCAAAAGCTGTGTGGATGTAGTACTTGGGGACATGCTTTAGTGGTGGCCTTAGCAGTGCTGCAGGGACAATGGGACTCAATAATCCAGGAGGGCTTTTTCAACCCAAACAATTCTGTGATTTTTACAAGGTCACTCTTTCTGACACTGTCTCTGAGGAAAGGTCTCAGACTTCACCACCCCAGGTAACCCTCATAGCTCCTACCAGCCTGAAAAATCAGCCTTACCTGAAACAGAGAGAAACCAGTTACCACCAGCTCTTCGTGTCCCAGGTTGCGGCACTGTGTCAGAGGGAGATGGTTGCCACCTGCTGCGGTGCCACTCACCCTTGCAGCAGCACATTGCATCTGTTCCCACCTCCCTGTGCATCCCTGGCTCAGAGGGAGAGGCTCCAGCGTGGCTGCCCCACCTCCCAACCTCTGCTGTGGGGCTTCCCCTCATCCTGGCAGCCACTGTCACAAACCTCTCCTGCCATTTCCCTTCTCGCTCTCCCAGAAAGCCCTTCCTTGAGAGAAAAGTCAAGATTAAACACAGGTTTGTATTCAGGTCTTGGAAACGAACCCACCTCCACCATCCCTCATTTTAATCTCATCTGCTCATCACTCCATAAATATCAACCTGCAGAGCTTTGGACATGTTAAGATTTATATCCATGCTGTCCCCTGAGATTTAATGCCTCCTGAATGTCCATTCATCCTTATGCATACCCTGGGGACAAAATCAGAGTCAGAGAAGATTGACAGGCAACCATTTTAGGAAATATTTTCCAGAGGAAAATGTCCGCAAAACATCTGTTGGACTTGAAAACAAAAATTACACCAGTTTCTGTGTCCTACAGCTCTGACACGTCAGACAAAAGAACTTCTTATATATAAATGCACATATATATTTATATATATATAATAGAAATGTATATAACATAGTTATGTATAATATTTAATATTATTGTATGTTGTCATACTGTTTCAATATTTATATATTGTTTAAGTAAATATTTATACCTATAATAATTTATGTCAAAGTTAAACATATGTTATTTAAAGGCCACAGTTCACAAAGCCAACCAGCTGTGTTGAAAAAGAAACAAATCATTTTTACAGAGAGCGGCCTTTGCCTCCTCAAAGCTGGGGCTGAAAACTTCCTATTGGTCTTAGAAGTTTTGGTTTAGTTTAACTTTGTTCCTTCTCTATTAAAAAGAAAAGGAAAATATTAAGTGCAAGATAAAGATTGTCCTATTGACAGTTTACATCTGCACAGCCTCAAAAAGACCATTTTCTTCCAGAGAGCCTGATTCTTCAGCTTAACAGGTGTTACTGAAAAGAGAAACCCCATTTATTTTGTCTTTCTTTGGCTGGACTTTGCCTGTATCAAACCCAGTTCCCTTCCTGCAGCACAGCAGGACCACTCTGTCCTGCCCAGGGCTTGTGCACCCATCCCTCCTTTCTAGCCACAGAACAGTGCACTCTTCCTTCCTTTCCCTAGGGCAGTTTTCCCTGTAGCACTCCATGGCACGATTTTGTTCTCATGAATTTGTCCTCTGTAATCGCTGCAACCTTCTCAAATTTCTACTCCCATACACACCCACCACGTTCTCTGCTCACACATTTAACACCCCTCCTTCCACTGACTCCAGGCCCATTAACTCTCCAAATGGAATTTCTGTGGGGAACCAACAGGCCCAGACACATCTCACCCCAAGCAATCTCACTTACAGGGTCGCTCAGGTCTCCTTCCTGCAGATTAGGCTTTGGATTTGCTCCTTGCATTCAGAGCATCCCCAGAGCAGTGCTGCACTCCCTCCACCCGCTGCCATTTCACATTGCAATTAACCAGAAGTGGTTATTATGAATTGGCAACAGCTCCATCTCACCTCATTTTCTCCACCTTTGAAGGTCAGTAATTCCTCAGCTGTCCTGACACAAATTCCCTCTCCTCTGCCAGTAACCTGCAATAACAGCCCACTTTATTATCCCCTTTTTCCTTGTATAATACAGGATCAGAGGCACAGGGTGTCCACCATCAAACTAGCCTGAAATCTATAGTACAGCCCTTTGAGTTTACACTCCACCTTGCAAAAAATACCTTTCCCTTGTGAGCAGCAGATTCCAGCCTTGACAAGATGACCTCAACTCCCACCCCTGAGCCTGCTCCTGTGAAAGGACATTCCACCAGACAGCCTATGAGATGACTGAGTGCTCAAGCAGCCACATTTAACTGTGATATGATATGACAACAAGGAAGTTTCTGGCCTTTATTTGAAGGCTTTTTACCAGTTACAGTAACAATTGTCATTGCAAACCAGGAATTTTTAAAAAAATGAATCATAAAAGTTAAAAAAACATCCACGAGTCCACCTGCAAGTAAGACATGTTGGTACAGAAAGGAGACATGAGTTTTTGCTTCTTCCATTCTGTTTTTCAAAGAACTGATAGAACTAAGATACTAGGAAAGGTTGGATGCTATCAGAATCATTCCAGCAGGTGAGCATTTAACAGCATATACTGTACCAGGGTAACAGAGAAGCTATGTTAAGTCTATGGGTTTGAGTTGAGCCTATTGTAATTCGTTTCCCAAAAAGGACATTAAAAACCAGATTATGTCAAGATGTTATAATGGAGCCGTAAGTTGGCTACATGAGTTTGTCCCCATTCTATTTATGACTCATCTTGGTAGCAAAGGAGAGATGGAAACAGCTGGAAATCTGAGCAGTGTGTGGCTGACCAGATTGCTACTGCAATTCAGCTTTATAATGCACGTCCAGTATGTCCACACATCCATCGGCCTCCTAAGGCACACCAGCAGCAATTCTGACTCAGCCTTCTCTTAGCAGGAAAGGCCATTTACTTGCTTTGACCAAAATCAACCCATCTGATGACCTGTAACTTCCCAGTTCCACACATGCAATCCTCTCGGATAGACTTGAAGCAACCAGGTCCCAGTGCACAATTTCTGACCTCCCAAAAGTCATCTTCACCTTCAGCCACATCCTGCTGCCACCTTTTGCCTTGAGTTGCTGGAATAATGGAATATTTAGAGTCGAAAAAAATATGCTTCCGACTTCAAAGCAAGGAAGTAATGGGAAAGAAGATTTTATGTGCATCAAACCCCAGGTCTACATCCACGCTTCTGCAGTCCAGCCCCAGCTGTGCCACAGCAGCAGGCAGTGCCAGCAGTGCCTGTTCTCCACAGTAAGGCACCCACAGAGCCCCCAGGGGTAGGGAGGGTGCTCCCCAGCACAGGAGCAGCCCTGCAGGGATCACTTCCCATTCCAAGGTCAGATACATCCCATGAGCACTTCTCTGCAGATGCTGGTCTGTGCACACAGCTGTGACAGGAATATTGAAGCTCATCTAAGAAACACAGTTCAAGTCAAACGGATCAACTCAGTTTACAGTCAGTCTGCTCACAGAGCCTGTTGACAGAAACAATTAACATCTCGTTTGTCTGTAACTCATAAATCAGTGTTTTAGCAGTTTCAAAACAAGTTAAATACACAAAGTCATGTGACAGCATTCCTGTAACACATCCCTATTCCCACACCAAGAGGAGGAGGAGGAAGTCAACACCACACTCACATCCCATCGACTTGTGGGAGGGAAAATACAGAAAGAAAACCCAAACAATAAAACAACCATTTATGCCAGCACACTCCAAACAAAGTTCCAAGACTACTGCTACTGAGGTTAGCAATGCCTGGGGCTGGGGAATGGAAGCTGAAATTCCAGGTCCTGCAAGCTTCACCACGAAACTACCATGGGCTTCAGCTCTGCCTAATCGTATCTGAAAGCATGAGAGACTCCAGCAGACATGACACTCTTGAAATACAGAACTTTATTTAGAAACTGCTTAAAATAGAAAAACCCTGTCAAGAAAAATCCAAGTCAAATATGGTTTCTCAGTAAAATGGAGTTTTAGGGCAACAAAAGTCTAAAAGGCCACAAGAGAAATAGCACCACTGCAATTTTAAACAATGGCTAGATACTTGCATTTTTGGCATTCACTGAATTTGGGTTTTTCTCTGAACTTCACAAAGATTCATGCACTACACAATAACCATAAAATGCTCTCCTACACACATTTTAGGACAAGCTACCACCAGAAACAAATGAATACAAGCACAACAGGACTGGTCAATCTCAGTAGTGAAGGGGGGTCAGAAGTCTTGCAGGATCTTGCCAAACACAACAGTAATGAGGGGCATGATAGCAAAAAAGGACAGTTAAGGAAAGTATTTTAAATATTAATATTTAAGTTAGTCTCAGTACTGTATTTTCTGCAATAACATTAGCTCTGTTAGCCAGCATCTTTTAGTTTTTACCCCAGAAGACTACTGAACTGGCAGGTGTTATTACTAATATGCCCTGGTTCAAAGGGGAAAAAAAAAAAGAAAGCAGACAGAAAAATATCATCCTCATGTGCTCAATTCACTTTCATTCAAAGCCAGTTGCACAGTGCAAATCCTGTTACAACTATTGGGCGTGTTCAGCATTCCTTGGGATGGCAAAGGGAAAACTGGGAGAACAGAAGGGATTCCAACAGAAATGAAAATAAACAGAACAAATGAAAACAAGAGCCAGGAAGAAAAAAATCACTTCTGAAGGACATTTCAGGCAGTAAGACTGTGTGCCCTCTGCTTTGTTTTGCTTTCCTTACAGAAAACACAGTACGTTTTGGCAAAGCCACAATGCCACAGAAAAAGGCTTCAGCACTCTTCAAGGTAATTTATGTGTCTCAGCTGTTCATACTCCCTCTAATCTTGTGACAGGCAACTTTAAGGCCCATTTCATCGAGAACTAATCACTTAGTAAGCAGCTTTACATAGGAATGGAGTTTTGTTTTAATTGCCCCTTTTGAGCACTTGCTGACACAGTGAGACTGCCACGCAAGGCCTCTCGGACAGCAGTGAATGGAGTTAAACAAATGTCTACCCCAATATGAAGCACATAAAATCTCCCATCACATTACTTCAATTTGGCATATGGAAGCATATTTTAAATACTCTTAAGGCATTTATTATAATTTCTGTTCTGCAATTTCACATTAACTCAATCTTTCTGTGAGTCAGTCTTTAACTTCTCTACTGCACACCGCCTTAGACACAAAAAGAGTCTTCTCACAAACCAGTGTTTTACCAGCAAACCATTCTGCAACGAGTTCCAAATATTCAGCCTCTTGCTCCCTAAATATACCACCTCGATGTGAATACTGCTCTGCTACAGCGTGAGAAAGAGCTCCTAACTCAAACCCACTGTAAAAGTGAAACTTCCGCAAAGTGCACTTTAAGAAGAGGTACTTTTTGCTTATGAAAAGAAACCAGTGAGTCCTCTAAGAATAAAGTGGAGTATTTTACAGTTAAGCACATGATCTGGGGCAAAGAATTCTGATGTTGCTGCTCTGCTGGTACAGTATGTGGTCTGTTAATACTCTTCTTGCTCCTCCTGCGGTGCTCCTTCGTCAGGTATCACAAAGCCTTCCTGAAGGGAAAGAAAACAAGTGCTTTAATGAAAACCTGATGTCAAACCAGTTCCTGGCTACTCTGTAGGTAGTTTTTTTTCCTCTTACTTCAGGTAAGACACCCTTAAGTCACTGTTTACAGTGTCAAGATGTACTACCAAAAGTATTTTCCTCATCTTTGATCTATTTGTTACGTATTATTCATGAAAGGTCTACCTTGTTTGCTGTCTGACTATAATTAAGTTATCTGATTCTTTATTACAAGAAAAAGCTAGGCCATAAACCTCACATGAAAAAAAAAAGGTAGAACTAGAGCAAGCCCTGGAAAGCAAACCTGCTTCCAATGACAAGGGCAGGAAGAACTGTGCAATCCAGTCTGTAACAGATTACTTACATCTGTGGCATAAAGAATTTCCACAATCCTCTGCAACACTGGATCATTCTCCCCTTCATTCTCCTGGCAGATCAATTCAATGTTCCTCAATTTGCCGAAGTAGAAGTCTCTTTCCTTCTCCAGATCTTCAACAGTAAGTTTCAATACGTTGATCTGCCAAGGGGCACCAATAACAATTATATCCACCAGAAATAGAAGTCAGTAGGATCTATGCAAAAGGGGCATCCCAAAAGTTCTCAGAAGGGTGTTGATATGCAAAGCACTTCAGCAGTAACCAAGGTATGGGGGAGGGGGGACTGTGAGAGGAGGGAAAGGGCCATTTCTCAAATTTTAGTATCACTGCCACAACAAACATGCAGTCCAACACACACAAATCCATTTGGAAAGACTAAAGGTTGATTCCATGAAATTGGTAAAGCATTGACTGACTGCCTGCAGTTCTCTCTGTTCACACATTCTTTCACGACAACTCTCCTGCTGACAGCAGGTTCAGTTGTGCTGCACTCCGGATTTCAGTGAAGGAGCAGCTGCTCATAGCTCCATTGGAATGCCGGGAGAGCTGCAACACAGCTGTGGCAGTACTTACAAACCCTGCTATGTGTGACACAGCCCACACTGGGGTGAAATGTCTGGGCACTTGTGTGCTACAAGGAGGGCTTTTGCTTCTATCAGGAGAGCAAGACCATTATATCAAAGGCTTGCAATGAAGTGATTTTAAATGAGCTGATTCAGATTGTTTTCTTCCATCTGCCAGACCCAGACATTCCGTGGTATTGCAAAAACAAAGCTGCATATAACTATCAAGAAGAGGTCAGTCACAGGGCTGTCCTGTACACACCTGCTCGATCAATCCCGCTGATTCATCGTCTCCTCCACCCTTTTTGCCCATCCCGGGCCCAGCTTTGGGACCTGCTGGGGTCCTCTGTGCAACAATGGGCCTCTGCGGGGCTGCAACATCAATTCACCAATTAATTCAAATTCTCCCTCCTATTAAGGTACTATCCCCCCGCCAAACATGCTTAGGCATGAAAGAGGTTGAAGATATGTTCCTTCCTTAACTCCATGTAACATGTCCTTTCTTTCTGGCACACTTGGCACCAAACCTTGCCATTTTCTCTTTTCTAGAAGACTGTTCTATCTGTAGCCACCAGACACCTGGGTACTACAGCAGCCTCAGTCTTTGAGTCCGGCACCTCTGAAACAAGGTGCAAAATACTGGAATCCCATACACTGATTTTAAATAGCAACCCAGTCTTCATTTCCCCAGAGTTTTTAATGATCTAGATCATCTTTTAGCTATTTTCTCTACCTGCACTGCCGGTACCGAGAGATTTCCTGGTTTTGTTCACCACTGGAGTAACAAGGTTTGGTGCTATTGTGTCTTGGCCTTGTCGAGCAGCAACAGGATCATACTCCTTCCCGTCATAGTTTGCATCAAAGAATTTTTTGAACCACTGAACAAATTCAAAGTTGTCCTGAAACTTTCCTTTCACTAGTTTGTCCACAGGAATTATCTGAAGAGAGGGGAAAAAGAAAAGAAATAGTCAGACTCATATTAAGGGTAAAGAACCTCTCTGTGTTTTTACATAAAGTTTTAAAGTTAATGCACTCAAAAGATATGCAAGTTTAACTCTTGTGCAGTCTAGTGAAAATTCCCCTTGACCACAACTGTGTCAAATAACTGGATTTTTGTAAATATTGGAATGCAAAACCAATCATGCATTGCCTTTGAGGGTCCAAATAATTTTAAATAATTCTGCAGCAAAGTTCCTGCTAGACCAAGTTTACAGACAAAACTTCTTCCTGTCCATATGAAGCTGGCTCTGATGAATCTGAACTGATGACCAACTCCAGAACTGCAACAAAAACTAAACATCATTGTTATAGCAGACTCCAGCTTCTCTGGGATGAGGTGTATAACTAAAGACTACTAAAAAGGTGCAGCAACAAGAGAAGTTTTGTTTGTAGAGAAAATTTCTTTTCAGAAGGCATTTAGAAGCCAGGCTAGTTGTGCAGATGGGTTGTGTGGACAGACTGCACCAGCCACTGTCCCCAAGCAGAGACTGACTCTGTGTTGGAGCTGCCAGCCATGGAATGAGACATCTTAAAGAAGGAAAAAGCTTCAGCCCTGGATGTTCTGCATCCTACCAAACATACTGTCTGTAACTATTACCTGAATAAATCCCCCTTCCATCAGCAGAACTGTCATCCCATCTGAGCAAGCTTTTTCAGAATTTCATTTTCACTAGCTAAAAATCACATATTTTAATCTTTGGAGGCATTTCAAAGCCATGCAGATGTGGCACTTGGGGACATGGTTCAGTGGTGGGCTTGGCAATGCTGGGCGAACAGTTGAATTTGATGGTCTCAGAAAGATTTTCCAACCTTAAAAATTATGTAATTCTATATACTTGTAAAGAGGAATTTGGAATCCTTAGGACAATCATGGTAGTAGGTTATGGGAATACACCTCCTACAAGGATGGTCCAAAGAGGAAGCTCAAGCAAACCTCATGTCACAGAAATTTCAGTATTATTTTGTGTCACAGGAGTTGCACAGAATTAAAAGGGTAACATTCATCTCATCATTAAGAACTGGAAACCTGACCTTGGCTGAAGTAAAGCAAAATGTGTCCTAACTGATGTGAGGACCCCAAGCCAAACCAAAACTAAATGTTTTGACATTTACAAACCAAAATCAAACTCTGTTCCCAAATTTATTCAGTTTTAAATCTGAAAGTTCAATCCCATCCATATTATAGAGAGTCAGTTATAGCCCAGCTTACTTTGTCAACACCCATTCGTTTAAAACCTGCTTGTAGAACCTTGAAGTTTTGAATGTACTCATGTTCCAATTTTGCTTGAAACTTCACTTTCTTGAGTGCTACAGAACCTGGGAAGAGCATGTCCATGAACTGACAGTATGCAGCACCTGCCAAAAGCAAAAGAACACAAATCCTGGGATGAATTAAGTCAGCTCAGCTCACTAACCTTCGTGGGTTTCTTTCCAGTCAGGTCAGCAAACTGACCTGACTCACTCCTCAGTCACACAAGCCCTTTAAAGGCAACAAAGACAAGAAAATAGGAATCTTCAGCCTCCTTTTTAGTGCAGCATGGCCATAAATAAGCTTAAAGGAGCGGGAGCACCAAACTTTTGGGCTCATGACTTGAACTCTTAAGAATACGAACAAACCTGCCTCCATAATTCCAAGGGGAAAAAAAAATCTAATTAATAACTTGACTTTCTTTTCTTCATAGATATCAGTACATCTGATATGTTACATGTGTCTAACAGCATGCAATCTTCTCTTAACAATAATAATAGAACTAAATCAGAAAAGGCATTATTCTAAAAATTGTATTTAACCATTATTGAAATCGTAATACATTTACCTCCTACAAACAGAATCTATACGCAATTCAAGGTGCTCTCCAAGATAAGAGGCTAATTAAGCTGAATTATATTTAAAGCAGGCCTTAATCAAAGAACTAAAATAAGATAAGTGTTTCTTCCTATTAATTTAAATCCTTCATGTCCTCCAATTCAGCACTTGCTGTAGTAAGAGGAAAAGAGATTCAGTTCAGTGGAATGAACGGAAAAAAGAGTGGACAACCACCTCCATATCTGTAGAATATACACACCCAGTAAAAAAAAAAAAGGCAGTTTTAAACTAGATCCTCACACTGCAATGTGAGGATATGCAACCATTAAAAGCACAAGCAAAACATTCAGAGCATTATTCCCACACCAACATGAATGAATTAAGGAGTAATAGGAACCCTAACCTAAACTAGCCAACACAATCAGCTTTTGAGAGCTACCTGAAGGCCAAGAAGGAATACAGAAGAGCATTGCCCTCTGTTCATCTCAACCACATCCTATAACTGTTCACACTCTTATCAAGATACTTTGCAGGCGCTCCCACTTTCACCTGCTACCAGAAGACTGATGTCATCCACTGGCGCAAATTAAAAATAAAATCAACAAACCAGCTCTTGCTGTTTGCTCTCCACTGTGCCTCAGTTCACTTGCTGCAGAACTCCAATCCCAACTCAAACACAGAACACTTGCCAGACACCAGGGTTTGCTCACTACTGGCAGTTGGAGCGATAAGTGTGATAAAAACAGAGGGATCACAGTGTAATTCAAAGGGCAGGGTTTGTGCATTTATGCAACCTCAAACTGCCGCTGTCACTGCTCCCCTTGCCAAAGACAGCAAAACAAGCTTGGGAGCTCCAGCTTCCACAGGACTACGACAGCAAAAGCCACTTCATCCCTGCCAAGGCACAAAGCATTATTGCAGACACAGAAAAGGGACATCACTCAGGACATACCACATCAACAGCTCTGTCTTTTCCCAAAAACAGGTGAGCTGCCAGTACTAATTACCCTCACTTCAACACAGAACTCTCACAGCATTCAAGACTCACACCAATCCCATGCAAATCAACCCTGTACACAGCAGGGTTTAACCCACCTATCTGAAAGCAGACAGTGCTTATCACTCCCCTTCCTCATGTGCTTGTAGATCTTTAGTTCCCTCACCCTTACAGTTCTTGTCTATCATTTCACTAGAGAAAAGCCACCACTAATACCTGTCAAATGCCTGTTTTGAGTCTCTTGCTTTGGGATTATTTCTTCCATGTACTGAGACACAGCTTGTATTGGCAGTACAAAAACTCACTTTTAATTAATTCTTCCTTTTATTCCACCTCCAATTTCCACGTCTCTCCTTCCACGAGAAACACCTATCTTAAAGTCACTGTATGAGCCACACTTCCACTTTTCATGGAGTGCCTGTTGTTGTTATCCAAATTATCTTGTACCCAGGGTGCATTCTTAGCCTTGGGTTTTTTTCAGCTGTTATTCCACAGACTATTATCTTTTATTTGTTCTTACAAGTCTCCTCCTCCCACACACTCCTCCCTATGATGACACTTGACTTCATTTCTGTACCACAGACACTTCCCCTTTCCTGCCTACGACTGTACATGTGATTCAGCTGTGCTGAAGTCAGTTCAAGCCCAGGTAAGCTGGACTGACACTGACTGGATGTTCTCCAGGACCAAAAGGAGTTGCAAAGTCCTGCAGATGACCCCACAAGTCACTGTTTTGCCTTTGTCATACTCCAGTACTCTGCCAGAACAAATCACAACTGTTTTTGCCAGTTACACTTGTAAGATTTCCTCTGTCTATGCAGACTAAACACTAAATTCCTCGTGGGAAAACACCCTCGTTCTCAGAGTCTTTCTTTCACATAAACACCCATTTCTTGTAGCATCTATGCTGTAGTGAGTCATGAGAACGTGTCTTTTCATTACACTGACATTATTAACAACCACTTCAGTAACACTCTGACCATAACTGGATCATAACACTGACCACGAATCTGTTCATACCAGGAACTAAGCCAGGAGCACAGCTACAGCAGGGCAGCACAGAGAATGCAGCTGCACCTCTACAGAACCAGCGTGCACATCCCATGTGGAACCACCCTCGAGGTGAACCCCCTTACCTGAGCACAGCTGCTCAATCTTGGTCAGCGTCAGCTGCAGAGACTCATTGATCCACGCCAGCATGTCATGTCGGCTCAAGTTATCACTGGTCACTGAAGTAGAATACACATTCACTGCCATTTTCTGAAAGACAGAACCAGAGGTGTGAGTGCCACAGTCGCTGGGCTGCGGTGGAGCCGCTTCCTTTTGAGCCTTCCCGACCCACCAGCGAGTGAATCGCGGCGCAACTGCGGGCTGCCAGCAGCTGGGAGGACCCTCCCGCACCACGACTGCACAGAGCTCGGCTTCGAGATTTTTCACGAAAAATTAGCACCGAAGCGCTCACGTGGGAACCGCTGAAAGGAATCACGGCTGCGGCAACTTACTCATCCCTCTCCCCCGCACCACCGGCAACGGCCGAAACGCTTCCTGCCCGGCCACGGTATCTCCCCGGGGATCGATACCGAGCGGCCGGTCCCCGCCCAGCCCCGCCGGCACAAAGCGGAGCCGCCGGTGC